>CM021247.1:25299497-25860007 GCA_010577795.1 Isatis tinctoria | reverse complement strand
GGGATTCCATGGAGAGATCTAACTCCAGAGCTTCTTGGGTTTACAAAATGGTTTTGGCGCTGTTCTCCTTCTGTATCTTCTACCATCTGATAAGATCTCTTCTAACACAATTTATCTTGGTTCCCACTCTTCCCTCTTTTTAGAGACAAAGCTTCAGATCTGTAGGAAAGAACCCTCACATCAAACTGGACCTCCTAGTTTCTCTGAGTTATCTAGTATGTCATTGATATCTCTTGTAAGGAGCCATGCAGACTCTCTGTTGAAATCAATCTGAGAGATCTTTGTCCAAAATGCTGCTTTGTTTTCCTGACTAGGCATCCCATAACTAATATTGACATGAAAAGTGAGATTGCGATCCGTGATTTTCGTATCAATGAAGTGAGGTGAGGATTCTAAGATTTTGAAATTTATTCCTTTCTTCCATAGAAGGGCTAACCCTCCACTCAATCCAACAGGTGGAATTGTTACAGCATTATCATAATCTAAAGACTTGAGAGTAGATAGGACAAACTCATCTTGATTCTTGGTTAGATGAGAAATAAGATTTTCGGGGATTGACGCTTCTTCATTTCCCGGAGTTTATGAACTGTCAAGTCACTTTCCAACCCTTGACAGTTACACCTTACTAAGGCTTAAGGAGGTGGGTCTCGTGGAATCTGAAAAAATCCACTCTTCCCTTTCGAGTAGGAGGAACTAGCACCATAGCAGGTGGAGAAAGGTCCTCATTCCGTGGTAATTCTTCTTCTTGATTGTCGGAGCGCTCAACACATAAGCGTTTGCGAGGAGGGTTGGTAGCACGAGGGAGATTTGAGGTTCTTGTTGCCATTTTCTTTTTGATGCTTGCACCACTGAGAGGGCTTCTAAGACCTCTGGGTTTTGCAGGTGTTCAAGTAGATTTACCTTTTCCTGCAGTTTTTGATGTGGAAGCTTTACCAAGCGTATCAAGGGTTTCCTCCTTCCGACCTGAACCTTTTTGAGTAATTGTCTTTTTCTTTGATTTTTAGTTTGAATTACTCTTGTTTTCCTCAGGAGCTGGGCCAAGGCGGAGAGACTTGTGGATGCGATGTCCCGAGGTGGGAGAGAATGAGGGCTGAGATGTTGCAGCTCTTTTGGCAGAACCTTCCCCGACAAGCAGGTTTTGGTTGTCCGCTTCTCCGTACCTTACTTCAACATCTTTCAAGAATGCAAGTAGGGGGCTGGATAAACCAAGAGGTCATTGGGAATTTACCGAATTGGAGTCCGAGATACGGCTGATCAGCAATCTTTGGATGCGTTGTTGGATTCCTCTCTTTCCGTGATTGTCGGCAGCATTGGCTCCCTGGGCGGATTCGGGGGTGGAGTTCGGGTGGCTTGAGATCTCAGAGAGTGGGAGGGGGAGTCTCGAAGCCGGAGTCAAGAGTTTCCTGAAGCTTGTCTGGCAGGGGAGCACAGGCGTTGGTCTCTTTGCGAGCAGTAGGATGGTCTTGAGTGAGAAACTTCATGGCGTGATTCTTGGGATCCATGCCTCGATACTGATGAAATTCTATATCTGGTTTCGAGACAGTGGCTCGGGTAATCCCTTGAGGAGCTTTGTATAAGCTTGTCCCTGTAGGATTGACCATATCTATGACTGGATGTTTCGTGAGTAGAGAGGAAGCATGACTGGTGAGAGGGGTTGCTTCGGCTTTGCGAATTCAGGTCTCTTGCTCTGGAGCAACATGGTGATAGGTTTCTTGAGTTCTTCAAGGGTCTTCCAGTCTTCGTAAGGTATTTAGCTGATTGATTCTTGATGGATCAACTGTAGATTTATCCTTTCCCGATGAGCGAGAGCATGTTTCTTGTTCATGATTGAGTGAGAAGCAGAGAAAATAGTGTTTCTCTTGTTTCTCATACTCTAATTCCACAGTTGTTTCTTCTCATGAGAGTAAAATGATTCGCATCTTCATTTCTAGAGGTTGTAAACCGTTGATGTGGATTCAAATCCTGCCATGGGGGATGTCTTTGTCTAGGACTGGATCCAGTTCTTTTCCAATTGTTAGGATAGTTTGCTCATTCCAGTAATGAAGAGGTATACCATGAATCTTAACCCATAAGGCGATTTGATTTGGAAAGGAGGAAGAGATTATAGGTTCCCATCTTTGGAGAATAAGCTGAAGGGGATGTACTGAAATCATACTTGTATTTACTCTAGTAGAGTCGTGATGTCGAGATAAGACAATCATATGATATTAGATGGTTATAATTGTTTGTTAGAAGCCGCTTATAACTTATGAGTTATGAACTAATTGCCATTATCATATGATCCTATAGGGTCACACACCTAAGCAAAATGGATAAACAACATTGGGATTGATCATTGGAATAATGGTCGGTTTAATGTATATATAAGATATACATTAATATAGCGTTTCTTTGAGGGTGTCGATCGACACTCATATTGGTGTCGGTCGACACCACATCGGGCCAAAAAAGTGTTCTTGTCCCAAGACTTAATTAACTCGGATTCGGTCCATCAATTGATTATGTCATTCTCTTAGGTCGTTATATATGTGATATAGCACGAATTTTAGATACATAGAAGTTTTTGAGACGTCAGAAAAAAGCAGAGAATCCCAAGGCAAATAGTTCGCGAAGGCACTAGCATCCCTGTCGTCCAGTTTCGCGTGCGTGTGGACTTCTGTAGAGGTGCAGCACTTGAGGCGCTTTTGATCTCGTTTACCTAATCATCTTCTGCTGCTCAATCTACAGATTTTTCGAGATCTCTTATTACATTCAAATTGACTCACGATCCTCGGCTTTGAATTTGTCGTTAGGGCTATTTTAATATGATTAAAACCTATACAAATTCCTTCAGTGGTATGAGAGCTAGTGTTTTTATTGAATATGTGGCATGTAATTGAATTAGTTGAATTCAAATTGAGATATATAGAATCGCATGCTAGATCATTATGTTCAAAATCGTTTTGTTGCATAAATCGTTTGATCTAGGGTTTGTGCGAAACAGGTGTCGATCAACACCCAGTGTGTGTCGATTGACACCGATCGGGTTCTCGCGTGAAAATTTTAGGTTTCGATCATTTGATCGTTTTCCCTCAAACCACTGGTGTCGACCGACACACGGGTTGTATCGGTCGACATAGCTTGGTTTATCGCGATCGGTTCAATTAGATTGAATCGGGTTTTCGCGATTGATTCAAGCGATAAATCAGTTATTGTTTTTGACCCGATTCGATGGGTGTCGATCGACACTAATGCAGAGGCGATCGCCACTAATCGGAAATTGCGATCGGTTTGATCGATTCAATCGGTTAAATTGTTTACCGCGATTGAACCGGTTCAGAATTTGTCGGTTAACACAAACTAGTTGTGTCGGATCGACACTAGTTCAGAATTCGCGTTCTAGGCTTGTTTAAGTTAAGTAAAATTAAAAGTATTAAAACAAGTTGAAATATATAGAATATATAATCGATATAAACTAGATTTAAGGATCCGTTCCTCAAACCTAATATCAAGTGAAATTGATGTCTTTCCAGTCTTGTCAACTCCCAAAGGCCCATTTCATTGTTTTGTGGACTTGCAGTGCAAGGTACCTACAATTACATGGGTAAGGCAGGTGGTATTTTGGGTTATCAAGAGTGTTGGACTCAAAGTTACCACATGACTGAGAGATTGGTTAACTTGACTAAGCTATCAAGAGTCTTGAGCTTAGAGACATTAGAGAAGAATTGAAATAAGATGTTAAGACTGCGACAAGAATCATATTTGATATGATTGGCAAAGTGTTGCCTACCTAATTAATTGTAATCTGAGTTACAAGAGTCTTGGACTCAAGTTTCAGTTAAATTGGATCTTGGATCATTATATTCAACTTGAGGAAAATTGTTTTGAATATATTGCGAGTTTTCTTAATTGTTAAGATTTCTCATTTCTTGAACATCGAAACTAATAAAACTCTCATATTCTTGTATCAGCTATGTCTTCTTCCCCTCACAGAAATACATTCTCTCTTCGATCCGTCATTGAGAAGGCAAGCTTAATGGATCCAACTTCCTCTAATGGTATCGGAACTTGAGAATTGTTCTCAAGCAAGAGAAAAAGGAATATGTCCTTGAGAAAGTTCTCCCTGACAAACCGAAATCCAATGTCGCACACGCTGAAAGGAATGCTTGGGAGAAGCATTCCAATGAAGTGGTCGATGTGAGTTATCTCATGCTGGCTACCATGAACTCGGACTTGCAGAAGCAATATGAGAACGTGGTGTCGCCAATTGAGATGATCACAAGCCTGAAAGGTATGTTTCAGGAGCAAGCACGAGCTGAGAGATACCAGACGGTTAAATCTCTCATTGAGTGCAAGCTACTAAAGGATGGTCAAGTCAGCCCACATGTCATCAAGATGATGGGTTATAACCTGGCAAAACTGGATTGTCCCCTTAGCCAAGAGTTGGCTACGGACATCATTTTGCAGTCTTTGCCGTCGAGCTTTGATCAGTTTGTTATGAACTATAACATGAACAACATGACAGAGACTTTGACTGAATTGCATGGCATGCTCAAGACAGCTGAGCCAAACATCAAAAAGGGCACCCCTAATGTACTTTTGGTGCAAGGGGGTAAAAGGTTTGAGAAACCCACTAAGAACAAGGGAAATGCCAAGACAGTTCAGATTGAGAATCAGGACAAGCCTGAGGCCTCTTCCAAGTCCAAATGCGGCCCTATTGATGCTGATAAATGCCATTGCTGCAAGAAGCCTGGGCATTGGAAGAGAAATTGCAAAGAATATCTGGGACATCTAAAGAACTCGAAGAAGACGTTTGAAACGAATTCTCTAGGTATTTATGTTATAGAAGTAAATGTTACTACTTCAGATTCTAACTCTTGGGTATTGGATACCAGCTGTGGCGCTCATATTTGTACGAATATGCAGGGTCTAAGCAATAGTAGAACGCTGCAAAAAGGACAAGTTGACCTGCGTGTTGGGAATGGAGTAAGACTTGCTGCATTAGTCGTAATAACATATCATTTGCCTTTGCCGCCAGACTTGATTTTAGAATTGAATAATTGCTACTATGTACCTGCTATAAGCAGAAACATCATTTCCATTTCTGTTTTCGATTTAGAAGATTTTCATTTTTCGATTAAAAACAAGTGTTGTTCTTTTGATCGTAATGAAATATTTTATGGTAGCACCCCATTAGAGAATGAACTTTATATTCTTAGCCATATTTGTGTGTCTATAACATCAGTACCAAATGGTTAAAAACCAATGACTCGAACCCAATTTTTCTCTGGCATTATCGTTTGGGCCACATCAATGAGAAAAGGATTCAAAAGCTCCATAATGATGGGACTTATTTGATTTTGAATCATTTGAGAACTGTGAATCCTGCTTATTGGGCAAAATGACAAAGACCCCTTTCGACAAATTTAATGAAAGGGCCAGTGATCTGTTGGGCCTTATACATACCGATGTATGTGGCCCAATGAGTATTAGTGCTAGAGGAAAATTTCAGGACTTCATCACATTTACTAATGAATTCAGTAGATTTGGTTATGTTTATTTAATGAGACATAAGTCAGAATCTTTTGAAAAGTTCAAATGTTCCAGAATGAAGTACAAAACCAACTTGGTGTGAGAGCCGAAACTCACACTGTCAAAACTTATATTTTATGGGGGCTCGAAATTCTATTTTAAAGAACTAAAGGACCGAAAATGTAAAAAGAGAGATTTTATTGATGATTTCCGAAAGTACAAGAATAAATAGCAAAAGCTGAAAAGTCTTATATTGCTAAAACTCCTAATACTCGGATTTGGGATGGATTTAACCCTTACATGAGCGTACATATATATACTGACAATCCTAGGGTGCTAAGACTTCAGATTTTCGATGTGGGACTTTGTCCTTCCTTCCCAGCCGCCGACCTAAGCTTTCCGGCCCGAAATCCGGCCCGAGAGTCTTCCGTGATCCGTCCGCGCGTTCTGACCCAAATCTGGCCCGCCGATGAATAGTGATCCGTGAATAATAAACCGGTGAATAGTAATCCGAATCTCGGTTTAGACTTAATTCGATTTTTCGGCTAACTTTGTCCCGGGATAAATAGTGTTTTTAACGGTTTTTCCCGCGTGAACTGTGTTCCGAGTGTTTTACGACTTTAGAGATTTGAACCGCCCGTTCTTGGTTTGAACTTCCAGCCGCCAGTTTCGGTATTGATGGCCAGCCGCCGGTTCCTTTGGCTCGTGTGCTCGGCGACTGGTCCATGGACGGCTGACCATTCGTCACGGTCTTTTGGGGAATGTTTATGGACGTTTTTGGAGTCAGAACATGCAAACGGATAGTCTTCGAGTCAGTCCGGGCTTAAAGTTATGTTTGACGGTCGACTGGACGATGTTCGGATAATGAGGCTTGACTGAAAAATGATCGTGAGCATGTGATGAAGATCCGGCGGCTGGCCTTATCCCAGCCGCCGGTTGGTATATCATGAAGACCCGGCGGCTGGCCTTATCCTAGCCGCCGGCCGTGGATGAGTGAAGACCCGGCGGCTGGCCTTATCCCAGCCGCCGGTTGATTGATAAAGAAGACCCGGCGGCTGGCCTTATCCCATTGATCCTAAAGCTGATGGGTAGGTATGCAAGCTTCATAAATCCATTTATGGATTGAAGCAGGCATCTCGGAGTTGGAACCTTCGCTTTGATGAAGCAGTTAAAGAGTTTAACTTCATCAGAAATGAAGAGGAACCTTGCGTTTACAAGAAGACTAGTGGGAGCGCAGTTGCATTTCTCGTACTGTATGTAGATGACATACTCTTCATCGGAGACGATATTCCGTTACTTCAGTCCGTAAAGGATTGGCTCGGAACTTGTTTTTCGATGAAAGACATGGGCGAATAAGAATCTATAGAGATAGATCGAAGAAGCTAATTGGAGTGTGTCAGGACACTTATATTGATAAGGTCTTACACAGGTTCAATATGCATGATTCCAAGAAGGGCTTGCTACCAATGTCTCATGGCATTACTCTCAGCAAGATGCAGTGTCCTTCGACGCCTGCTGAGCGAGAGCGCATGAGCAGGATTCCATATGCTTCTGCAGGATGATCAATCATGTATGTCATGCTCTGTACTCGTCCAGATGTTGCTTGTGCCTTAAGCATGACGAGTCGATACCAATCTGTTCCCGGTGAGAGTCACTGGACTGCCGTCAAGACAAGCCTGAAGTATTTGAGAAATATTAAGGATAAGTTCTTGGTGTACGGAGGAAGTGATGAGCTTGTAGTGAGTGGCTACACAGACGCGAGTTTTCAGACAGATAAAGACGATTTTCCGATCACAATCTGGTTACGTGTTCATGGAGGTTCAGTTAGTTGGAATAGTTCCAAGCAGAGCACCGTGGCAGACTCCACTACCAAGGCTGAATACATCGCTTCTTCTGAAGCGGCAAAGGAGGCTGTTTGGATTAGAAAATTCATTATTGAGCTTGGTGTGATTCCTAGCATCTCTGAGCCTGTGGTTTTATTTTGTGACAACAATGGAGCCATAGCTCAGGCGAAGGAGCCCAGATCACACCAGAAATCCAAACACATTGAGAGGAGATATCATATGATTCGTGATATCATTGAGAGAGGTGACGTCAAGATCAGCAGAGTTCCGATAGACGAGAATGTCGCTGATCCTTTGACTAAGCCACTCCCACGACCTAAGCGTGAGAGTCATACAGCTGCCATAGACATTAGATTCCTTAAGCAGTAATCTTGTTTTTAGTGGGAGTTAACTTATTTATGTTTTGATGTTCATGTTAACATACATTTGGTTATGTCATATTTAATGAAATTGTTTCAGTATTATTTAGTTTTGTTAATAAATAATAGTCCAAAAGTAATTTGTGGCATTCTTATAGATCATCAAATAAGTGATTTGTTCATGAAACTCTATCAGTGATAGATGACATAAATTATCTTTGTCCATAGTCGAGGTTATTAAAGTTGGACATTATTAACCGCGAGAGACTAGTATGTGAATGACTGATGACTACGTTTCATGAAGTTATTGATATGAGTATCAAAGTCAATTACATAGATATATGTTGGAGAACATAATATCGGACATGACCTGCTAATGAGAACTCTACAAGATTGTTATATGAGTGTCATAAGAGTTTCTCATTACGGCTATAGGGTATAGTCCTTAGACCTGTGTTTGTGAGAGCCGAAACTCACACTGTCGAAATTTATATTTCGCGGGGCTCCGAAAATTCTATTAAACAAGAACCAAAGGGCAAAAAAAGTAAAAAGATGAGAAAGATAATTTTATTAATAATTCTCTAAGTACAAAAATATTCGAGAAAGCTTATTGTCTTATATCTCGAAAGCTCTTGCACTTGAGTTGGGATGCCTTGAAAGTGAATACAAGGGGGTCTATTTATATGAGAGAGTCTGGGGTCTCAAAGACTAATCTAAGCAATGTGGGACGTTGTAAAAATCCCTTCTAGCCGCCGCCAATGACCTGATGGGCCGCCGGTCATCAGTCCTCTTTTCTTCCGATCCGGCCCGCTTGTCTTGATTTGGCCCATCTTGTCTTTTAAGTCCTCTGGCCCGATTTTCTCCGGTTAAAAGCCTTCTTCCGGTTTATTTTAAGTGAACTCCTTGATGTTTTTCCATGTTCTGAACAGCGTGAAGTCCGTATTTAAATGGCGTGATGTTTCTTCGGGAACTATTGGGCCAAGGCCCAATAGTCGGGAAATAGCTTCTGGGGCCGGTCCGAGAGGATGAGGTCCGGCCGTAGCCCATGTCTTGGCTCGGTAAATGCTCTGGGCTGAGAAGATATGCAGAGATTCGTCTTGAGAGGCCGTTAGAGAGTTCAGTTCATCTGTCGGACCGAATGCCAAGAGCTCGGCCCGACGGGCATTTGGTCGGAGCGATTTGATTAGCTCCTGAACGGGTTTTAAGATAAGTGAACCAATTTGCCTCATTAAAACCTTTCCCGGAAAACCCTTTGGGATAAAACCAAAGATAAGGAAAGAGTACAAATGGTCACTACCCGTCTAGTTCATCTGCGACCGGTTAAGCCAAGAGCTTGACCCGGGCAGGCGTCCGGTCTCATTTCGTGGGCTTGCTGCCAGAATAGGAAATGTTTAACCGTTGATTCGGCCTTTGGTCTCATCAATCTCCGAGGAGGGGATTTTGACCCCAACAGTTAGCCTCCCAGCTCGTGGCCTTTGCTTGCAAGGGCGATGAGCGTTAATGGAGTGTTTATCGGGATTGATGGGCTAAAGGCCTTAGCGTGTAGATCGATAATGAGTGGCCGAATTTGGTTGAAATGAATTTTTCCTCCTTGGGCTGCTGGCGGCCGCTTGTTTTGTGAAGAGTTTCCTTTTCCTTTACGAGTGAAGAAACTGAAAATTTTTCTTTTCCTGTTCAAGTTTTAGGATAAGAAAGATTTCCTTTTTCTCGTTGCGTTAGGAAAGGTAAAGCTTCTTCTTCCTTTGGGATTGGAAAAGCTCATTTTTCCTTTTTTCCTTGGCAACTGAACTCGTTTTTTAGGCGAGCTGCCTACGTACCCTTTATGAGAAGGGATCAAGTCACCCGTAGTTCCGGCTTGATTGAGGAAGAGGCTTCGTTGATCGGAGTCGTTGATCTGGGTGGATCCGACGAGGCCGTTCCCGGGGTCTCGTACCTCGCCGTGTTTAAGGCGGTTGGCCATCTCTGAAGAGATGGTTCGTTCTGCTTGCCTAGAGGCGCTGTTTGCCGAGAGGCGTTTGCCGAGAGGCGATGTTTGCCGAGAGGCGTTTGCCGAGAGGCGTTTGCCGGGAGGCGATGTTTGCCGAGAGGCGTTTACCGAGAGGCGTTTGCCGAGAGGCGATGTTTGCCGAGAGGCGTTTGCCGAGAGGCGTTTGCCGAGAGGCGTTTGCCGAGAGGCGATGTTTGCCGAGAGGCGTTTGCCGAGAGGCGTTTGCCGAGAGGCGATGTTTGCCGAGAGGCATTTGCCGAGAGGCGTTTGCCGAGAGGCAATGTTTGCCGAGAGGCGTTTGCCGAGAGGCGATGTTTGCCGAGTGGCGTTTGCCGAGAGGCGTTTGCCGAGAGGCGATGTTTGCAGAAAGGCGTTTGCCGAGAGGCGTTGTTTGCCGAGAGGCGATGTTTGCCGAGAGGCGTTTGCCGAGAGGCGATGTTTGCCGAGAGGCGATGTTTGCCGAGAGGCGATGTTTGCCGAGAGGCGTTTGCCGAGAGGCGATGTTTGCCGAGTGGCGTTTGCCGAGAGGCGATGTTTGCCGAGTGGCGTTTGCCGAGAGGCGTTTGCCGAGAGGCGATGTTTGCAGAAAGGCGTTTGCCGAGAGGCGTTGTTTGCCGAGAGGCGATGTTTGCCGAGAGGCGATGTTTGCCGAGAGGCGATGTTTGCCGAGAGGCGATGTTTGCCGAGAGGCGATGTTTGCCGAGAGGCGTTTGCCGAGAGGCGATGTTTGCCGAGAGGCGATGTTTGCCGAGAGGCGTTTGCCGAGAGGCGATGTTTGCCGAGAGGCGATGTTTGCCGAGAGGCGATGTTTGCCGAGAGGCGATGTTTGCCGAGAGGCGTTTGCCTAGAGGCGTTTATGTTTTTTATTGCTTGCCAAGAGGCGTTTGCTTTATTTGTCGCTTGCCAAGAGGCGTTTGCGTTGTTTGTCGCTTGCCAAGAGGCGTTTGCGTTGTTTTTCGCTTGCCAAGAGGCGTTTGCGTTGTTTTTCGCTTACCAAGAGGCATTGCGTTGAGTTGGAGTGTTTTTCCGGACACTCGAACTTTTGGCCAGGTTGCGATGTTTTCCTGGGCTTGTGTTTTGGTGTCGAGGAGTTACACGTTTAAATTCCTCTCTCGACTGAACGCGTTTAGAATCTCGTATCGGAGCCGGTTTGATACTGCGTTCGGAGATGTTCATGACCAGCTTTCCATGTCAGGCGTTTTACTGGGTTTACGAGCTTATTTCGCGGTTTACACCTCGCACTATTTGCCTATGCGAAATGCTCCTGAAGATAAGCTTAAAAGAACATCGTCTGCGACGCTCCCTGCAGGATCGCGGGATGTCAGGTCACGTCGTTCGGATGTTGTCCGGAAATTTATATAGCGCACTAAGTTCATCCACTGCGGGATGTTAAAGAACCATGGTTAAGTCACCCTGTTGTGATCAGCAACGGGCGGTTGATACGTATGCCAAGAGGCGATGTGTGCCGAGAGGCGATTTGTGCCGAGAGGCGACTTGTGCCGAGAGGCGATTTGTGCCGAGAGGCGATTTGTGCCGAGAGGCGATTTGTGCCGAGAGGCGATTTGTGCCGAGAGGCGATTTGTGCCTAGAGGCAATTTGTGCCGAGAGGCGATTTGTGCCGAGAGGCGATTTGTGCCGAGAGGCGACTTGTGCCGAGAGGCGACTTGTGCCGAGAGGCGATTTGTGCCGAGAGGCGATTTGTGCCGAGAGGCGATTTGTGCCGAGAGGCGATTTGTGCCGAGAGGCGATTTGTGCCTAGAGGCGATTTGTGCCGAGAGGCGATATATATATATATATATATATATATATATATATATATATATATATATATATATATTTTTTTTTTGTTTATAGCTGAACTCACGGGAAGGTGAGCTGCCTACGTACCCCGATCGTGGGAATCAAGCCGATTCGTAGTTCCATTTTTTAGATGAGATGAAAGCGTCTAGGCTTTGACTGCGGAATCGTCCGTTTCAGGCTCCGCGGTTTCAGACGTCTTCTTTTCGGCAGCCGCCGTTTCTTCTTGCTCGTCTTTATCTTCTGCAGGAAAAATCTTCGTTCTCTCGAACTGGTCGGTTCTGCTCGCCTTATATCGTGGCTCGACGCTTGTGTTTGCTTTCTTGCGCTTCCGGTCTTCTTTTGTCGTTTTGCTTCCAAGGTCTCCTGTTAGGAACCTCGTTGCAGGCATTCTTGCAATCGCCTCGCAATTTACGGTCGAATGGCCGTCGTCTTTGTGGAAGGTGCAGTAAACTTTTTCACCGTAGCCCATGTCTTGGCTCGGTAAATGCTCCGGGCTGAGAAGATATGCAGAAATTCGTCTTGAGAGGCCGTTGAGAGTTCAGTTCATCTGTCGGACCAATGCCAAGAGCTCGGCCGACGGCATTTGGTCGGAGCGATTTGATTAGCTCCTGAACGGGTTTTAAGATAAGTGAACCAATTTGCCTCGTTAAAACCTTTCCCGGAAAACCCTTTGGATAAACCAAGGATAAGGAAGAGTACAAATGGTCACTACCCGTCTAGTTCATCTGCGACCGGTTAAGCCAAGAGCTTGACCCGGGCAGGCGTCCGGTCTCATTCGTGGCTTGCTGCCAGAATAGGAAATGTTTAACCGTTGATTCGGCCTTTGGTCTCATCAATCTCCGAGGAGGGATTTGACCCCAACAGTTAGCCCCCCAGCTCGTGGCCTTTGCTTGCAAGGGCGATGAGCGTTAATGGAGTGTTTATCGGATTGATGGGCTAAAGGCCTTAGCGTGTAGATCGATAATGAGTGGCCGAATTTGGTTGAAACGAATTTTTCCTCCTTGGGCTGCTGGCGGCCGCTTGTTTTGTGAAGAGTTTCCTTTTCCTTTACGAGTGAAGAAACTGAAAATTTTTCTTTTCCTGTTCAAGTTTTAGGATAAGAAAGATTTCCTTTTTCTCGTTGCGTTAGAAGGGTAAGCTTCTTCTTCCTTTGGGATTGGAAAAGCTCATTTTTCCTTTTTCCTTGGCAACTGAACTCGTTTTTTAGGCGAGCTGCCTACGTACCCTTTATGAGAAGGGATCAAGTCACCCGTAGTTCCGGCTTGATTGAGGAAGAGGCTTCGTTGATCGGAGTCGTTGATCTGGGTGGATCCGATGAGGCCGTTCCGGGGTCTCGGACCTCGCCGTGTTTAAGGCGGTTGGCCATCTCTGAAGAGATGGTTCGTTCTGCTTGCCTAGAGGCGCTGTTTGCCGAGAGGCGTTTGCCGAGAGGCGATGTTTGCCGAGAGGCGTTTGCCGAGAGGCGTTTGCCGGGAGGCGATGTGCCGAGAGGCGTTTGCCGAGAGGCGTTTGCCGAGAGGCGATGTTTGCCGAGAGGCGTTTGCCGAGAGGCGTTGGCCGAGAGGCGTTTGCCGAGAGGCGTTTGCCGAGACGGTTGCCGAGAGGCGTTTGCCGAGAGGCGTTTGCCGAGAGGCGTTTCCGAGAGCGTTTGCGAGAGGCGATGTTTCCGAGAGGCGTTTGCCGAGAGGCGATGTTTGCCGAGAGGCATTTGCCGAGAGGCGTTTGCCGAGAGGCGATGTTTGCCGAGAGGCGTTTGCCGAGAGGCGATGTTTGCCGAGTGGCGTTTGCCGAGAGGCGATGTTTGCCGAGTGGCATTTGCCGAGAGGCGTTTGCCGAGAGGCGATGTTTGCAGAAAGGCGTTTGCCGAGAGGCGTTGTTTGCCGAGAGGCGATGTTTGCCGAGAGGCGTTTGCCGAGAGGCGATGTTTGCCGAGAGGCGATGTTTGCCGAGAGGCGTTTGCCGAGAGGCGATGTTTTCCGAGAGGCGTTTGCCGAGAGGCGATGTTTGCCGAGAGGCGATGTTTGCCGAGAGGCGATGTTTGCCGAGAGGCGTTTGCCTAGAGGCGTTTATGTTTTTTATTGCTTGCCAAGAGGCGTTTGCTTTATTTGTCGCTTGCCAAGAGGCGTTTGCGTTGTTTGTCGCTTGCCAAGAGGCGTTTGCGTTGTTTTTCGCTTGCCAAGAGGCGTTTGCGTTGTTTTTCGCTTACCAAGAGGCATTGCGTTGAGTTGGAGTGTTTTTCCGGACACTCGAACTTTTGGCCAGGTTGCGATGTTTTCCTGGGCTTGTGTTTTGGTGTCGAGGAGTTACACGTTTAAATTCCTCTCTCGACTGAACGCGTTTAGAATCTCGTATCGGAGCCGGTTTGATACTGCGTTCGGAGATGTTCATGACCAGCTTTCCATGTCAGGCGTTTTACTGGGTTTACGAGCTTATTTCGCGGTTTACACCTCGCACTATTTGCCTATGCGAAATGCTCCTGAAGATAAGCTTAAAAGAACATCGTCTGCGACGCTCCCTGCAGGATCGCGGGATGTCAGGTCACGTCGTTCGGATGTTGTCCGGAAATTTATATAGCGCGCTAAGTTTATCCACTGCGGGATGTTAAAGAACCATGGTTAAGTCACCCTGTTGTGATCAGCAACGGGCGGTTGATACGTATGCCAAGAGGCGATGTGTGCCGAGAGGCGATTTGCCGAGAGGCGACATGTGCCGAGAGCGATTTGTGCGAGAGGCGATTTGTGCCGAGAGGCGATTTGTGCCGAGAGGCGATTTGTGCCTAGAGGCGATTTGTGCCGAGAGGCGATTTGTGCCGAGAGGCGATTTGTGCCGAGAGGCGACTTGTGCCGAGAGGCGATTTGTGCGAGAGCGATTTGTGCGAGAGGCGATTTGTGCCGAGAGGCGTTTGTGCCGAGAGGCGATTTGTGCCGAGAGGCGATATATATATATATTTTTTTTTTTGTTTATAGCTGAACTCATCAAAGTAGTGCCTACGTACCCCGATCGTGGGAATCAAGCCGATTCGTAGTTCCATTTTTTAGATGAGATGAAAGCGTCTAGGCTTTGACTGCGGAATCGTCCGTTTCAGGCTCCGCGGTTTCAGACGTCTTCTTTTCGGCAGCCGCCGTTTCTTCTTGCTCGTCTTTATCTTCTGCAGGAAAAATCTTCGTTCTCTCGAACTGGTCGGTTCTGCTCGCCTTATATCGTGGCTCGACGCTTGTGTTTGCTTTCTTGCGCTTCCGGTCTTCTTTTGTCGTTTTGCTTCCAAGGTCTCCTGTTAGGAACCTCGTTGCAGGCATTCTTGCAATCGCCTCGCAATTTGCGGTCGAATGGCCGTCGTCTTTGTGGAAGGTGCAGTAAACTTTTTCACCGTATCCCACGCTGCGAGTCCAGGTACTCCATGATCTATTTCCGTGTCTGGCCTTGTCGGATCGTTTCGTGTTAATTTGATAGGTGCGCATTCCGCTTGTCGTTCGTTGTTCCCCTTGTTCATGTTGTTTCGTCCGCACCTTTTCTTGCTTGGAATATCCGAAGGTCGTGTCGTGCTTTTTGTCAACGTCTTTTACGGCCGGTGCTTCTTGGCAAGGCCTCGATCTCTTCTTTGATGATCTCGAAACTTGAGGAACGGTGCAATGCTTCTTGGATCGTCGCAGGGGGGTTCAGGGTAATTTCTTCTCGGAAGCTCGACTCATACCGTAGCGCTCTTCTTAAAGCAGCGAGTGCGGCTTGATTGCTGAGCTCGCTGATCTTCGATGCAACCGATTCGAAACGTTTTACGAAATTTCGCAAACTTTCGCTTGGGCCTTGGGATAGAGTCCAAATATCTTCATCGGGAGTTTCTTGGGTTGCATAGAGCGTTCTCCTTCGGTCTGTTTTTCCTTGCTCGCCAATTGGCCTTCGATGTTCGACCCGTATTGGATTTCCTTCGTCTCTGGTGGGATCCCTTCCCTTGTTGCGGGTTTCAATTGTATCTTGTCTAGTTACGTTTTCGGTTGTTCTGGTTCTACCTCCATTTTCTTCATTGATTATCGTCCATGTTGGCCACCCAGCTGCTCGCCCCAGGGTACTCTTCCGTTGCGGCAGTGGGGATCCGGATGGTTCCGCCCTTGTCCAGATCGAGCTTCGCTTGATCGAGTTACGTTCTTCGGGCGATATGATTGGCAGTACGAATCGGAGCGGTTTTGCTTCGATGATCCCGTAGTTTTTTCGTAAGTCTTCTCTTGAAGGGGTGTTCCTTGTTCGGTTTTCGTCTTGGATCCGCGTCAATTCTTGGGCTACCAATCTGTTTGCCTTCGCTTGTCCGCTTTGCCGTTCTAGGTCCATCATCGTCTTTGATTCAGGACTTGATGTTGCGTCTTTTGCTTTACCGTTCGTCTCGTTAATGTCTTCGCTAGCTCCGTATGCGGTGGTTTCTCCGTCTTCTTCGCCGATCACCGTCGAATCTGGCTGCTCGATTATTTGTCTTGCGGCGTTCTGTGGTTTTTGCGGCGACGTCCTGGAATAAGCCTTTCTTGTCCCAGACGGGGTTTGTTCCCTTGTATCTTGCCTTCCCGGCATTGCCGCTTGAGGCGAGAATTCAAGACGTCTTGCAGAGATGCTTCGTCGTCCTTGCCTCGGGCATCCCTCTGGTGAGACGTTCCTAGCTCGACCTTCGTCTCGGATTGTTTGTAGCTGTCGAGCCGTCGTTTCAGCTCGTTGGTCTTGTCGCTCCGGGATCATGATCTCCAGCTCGACCGCTCTCGTCACGCCTTCTTTTGTGTCTTTTGGTCCGGTCATTCCATCGAATGACGTTCCGGCGACAGTCGTGCTGACCGGCAGGGTGTTTTCGTCGTTCGCCGGGTTGTAAATTCCTAGGCGGTTTTCCACCAAGAGCTCCATGTCCTTCTTCGTTTCCGTTGTTATTACGGGGTGTTGGATTGCTCCGACTGTCGTTGTCGTCTTTCCGGTGAAACCAGTCAACGGTTTTGGACGGGTTTGAGATGTCGGATCCCAGTGTTCACCCTCCGAAGGGTTTCACGAATTCGACGTTGACCGAACTTTCCGTGTTGATTAGAACTTTGTGCATCGCGTGGTCTTCGATTGAAAGGCCGTTGACGAGCGGCTCGTTGTTGGAGTGGTTAATTCCGACGATCGTCACTTCGGCATTGGGTGCTCCTGTTATGTTTGCTCCGAGGTCGGGGAGTCTCACACTCGTGATCCTCGCAGTAAAGGGGATTTTTTGAGTTTCCTCCAAGACTCGGTCGGTCTCGGGAGCCGCACTGGTTGCCATGTGGACTTGAGATCTCGCTTCTCTTATCTGGCTCGCCATTAGCTCCAATTGGGCGTTTTGCTCATCAACTTCGCTTCTTCGGCTCGCGGAGCGGGTCATTCGATCCGTCCGGCCTGTTCTCTCTCGCTCTTCGGCTCTTATTCGCTGGTTCTCCAGGAGTATGTTTTCTTCTTCTTCGGTAAAATCTTTTTTCTCTTCGTCTGTCTTGTCTTCGTCGCGGCCGTCCGCTTCTACTGTGATTTCTTTCTCCGTTGGTTACGTTGAGACCGACTGCTCGGCTTTACGTCTCGTTGCGCTTTTCCGGTGTAACAGCGGCGGTTCCGATGGTTCCGTCCTTGTTCCGACGGGGGTTCGCTCACCGAGGTTCTGCCCTCCGGGAGTGCTTGTCAGCGGTGAGAAACGGGGGCATCTTCTTCCGAGTGGCTGGGAGCCTTGCGTTAGCTCTTGGATGGCCGTCATCTCCTGCGTCGTTGCTCTTTCTTGTCTGTCTTGTTTCTCCACGAGTCCTGCTTTTATGTTCCTTAGGTCGCCAATTGTCGTGATATCTTCGGCTAGACCGGTCGGGCCGGTGTTGACCGCTCCCGTTATTATGGGTTTTTCGATTGGCATTCCGGACCGAGGCTGTGCGACGGTGGAATTCCCGGCTGCAGCCGTTCCGGTTCCGGTTGCTCCCGTGATGATTGCTCCTGTTGCGGATGATCCGGCCGCGGTTGCTCCGGCTCTAGCTGCTTCTCCGGTCGGCTGATTGCCGGTACCGTTGGTTCTTCCGTCGGCCGGCTGATTGCCAGTACCGTCGGTTCTTCCTACGGCTGCCATGGTCCTCCGCTATGTATCCTGTTGTTCTTGAATAAAGAATATTTCTCGTCCCCACAGACGGCGCCAAACTGTGAGAGCCGAAACTCACACTGTCGAAATTTATATTTCGCGGGACTCCGAAAATTCTATTAAACAAGAACCAAAGGGCAAAAAAAGTAAAAAGATGAGGAAGATAATTTTATTAATAATTCTCTAAGTACAAAAATATTCGAGAAAGCTTATTGTCTTATATCTCGAAAGCTCTTGCACTTGAGTTGGGATGCCTTGAAAGTGAATACAAGGGGGTCTATTTATATGAGAGAGTCTGGGGTCTCAAAGACTAATCTAAGCAATGTGGGACGTTGTAAAAATCCCTTCTAGCCGCCGCCAATGACCTGATGGGCCGTCGCTCATCAGTCCTCTTTTCTTCCGATCCGGCCCGCTTGTCTTGATTTGGCCCATCTTGTCTTTTAAGTCCTCTGGCCCGATTTTCTCCGGTTAAAAGCCTTCTTCTTCGGTTTATTTTAAGTGAACTCCTTGATGTTTTTCCATGTTCTGAACAGCGTGAAGTCCGTATTTAAATGGCGTGATGTTTCTTCGGGAACTATTGGGCCAAGGCCCAATAGTCGGGAAATAGCTTCTGGGGCCGGTCCGAGAGGATGAGGTCCGGCCGTAACCCATGTCTTGGCTCGGTAAATGCTCCGGGCTGAGAAGATATGCAGAGATTCGTCTTGAGAGGCCGTTAGAGAGTTCAGTTCATCTGTCGGACCGAATGCCAAGAGCTCGGCCCGACGGGCATTTGGTCGGAGCGATTTGATTAGCTCCTGAACGGGTTTTAAGATAAGTGAACCAATTTGCCTCGTTAAAACCTTTCCCGGAAAACCCTTTGGGATAAAACCAAGGATAAGGAAAGAGTACAAATGGTCACTACCCGTCTAGTTCATCTGCGACCGGTTAAGCCAAGAGCTTGACCCGGGCAGGCGTCCGGTCTCATTTCGTGGGCTTGCTGCCAGAATAGGAAATGTTTAACCGTTGATTCGGCCTTTGGTCTCATCAATCTCCGAGGAGGGGATTTTGACCCCAACAGTGTTCATCATGATTATTTACAAATGAATTGATGTGTTTTGACTTCGTCAAACGTCAGCCGTAACTGGTGATTATAAAGACATTGATTGGGCAGATTATGAAGTGTGTAGGGAACATGGATGGAACAAGATGGAATTTGTCCCTCCCATATAACGGGAGATAAATATCTTTGGGCCTATCGAAGATTTGATACTGAAAATGCGTGGCCACGCTCAAACGGGTTGAATGTCAATCGTTTGTCTTTAATCAGTATAAATTGGAGTTCGATAAACATGATCTGGTTGATTAAGGATGACACGAGTTCTTGCCTTATGCCAGATCAAGATATAGAGATAAATGAATTATCGGAATAGTTGATTCCAGTACAAGTGGGAGACTGAAGGGAATGTCCTGAAATCATACTTGTATTTACTATAGTAGAGTCGAGATAAGACAATCATATGATATTGGATGGTTATAATGCTTTGCTAGAAGCCGCTTATAACTTATGAGTTATGAACTCATTGCCATTATCATATAATCCTATAGGGTCACACACCTAAGCAAACTGGATAAACAACATTGGGATTGATCATTGGAATAATGGTCGGGTTAATGTATATAGGATATACATTAATAAAGCGTTTCTTTGAGGGTGTCGATCGACACTCATATTGGTGTCGGCCGACACAGCATCGGACCAAAAACGTGTTCTTGGCACAAGACTTAATTAACTCGGATTCAGTCCATCGGTTGATTAGGTCATTCTCTTAGGTCGTTATATTTGTGATATAACACGACTTTTAGATACATAGAAGTTTCAGAGCCGTCAGAAAAACGCAGAGAATCCCAAAGCGAATAGTTTGCGAATGCACTAGCATCCCTGTCGTCCAGTTTCACGTGCGTGTGGACTTCTGTAGAGGTGCAGCATTTGTGGCGCTTTCGATCTCGTTTACCTAATCATCTTCCGCTGCTCAATCTCCAGGTTTTTAGAGATCTCTTATTAGATTCAAATTGACTCACAATCCTGGGCTTGGAATTTGTCGTTAGGCTGTTTTAATATGAATAAAACCTATACAAATTCCTTCATAAGCATACACCGCTTATAGTGATATGGAGCATTACCAAGTACAGTCTGGAGGGCTTCTTCTGATGCAAATCTTACTTAGAAAAGCTCGAGGCCGAGGTCTCTCCTAGCCATAGGGGAGTCCAGGTTCTAGTATTGGATAAGCCAGTCAACCACCCATTAGGGTTTTTGGATTGCTGGGTTTGTGACTCTACCTATTAGAGTGAGGTGATTATCCGCAATGAGGGCGGAATTATCACAGGCCAGGATTTGAACTAGGGCACTGCGACTGGGTCTTGTAGAGTTTGCAAGAGATTTCTCTTTTTCTTCTCTTGAATAATGTCTCGACATTGTCTCAGGTAGAAAGCTTGAGCTGTCGGAACAGTAGTTACGAGCCTCGTTAGGAAGGTAACTATAGTAGTCGGTCTGTAAAGGTTTACAATCTGCACACAGCAGTAAAATAACAGGTATCTGTGCTCAAAAGCTGAGTCAGATAGTATTCCAGAAGCAGTCTGTCATGAGAGAAGCTTTCTTGTGGAGGTTTTCCATGACAGAAAAGGGAGAAAACCAGGAGCTTGCGGTGACTTTGGTTGAGAAAACCGATAAGGTACTATTTTCGAACTAATGATTACGGCGGGGCGCAATTCTAAAGATAGTGGTTGCGGGGGAAAAGCAACTAGAGATCTTAAGATAGCCAGGTTGGGAAATGACTGAAATGGAGCTCTACGCCGGCTAATGTCGGCAGGTTGATGTCATCGACAGAATCTAAAAGTCGCAGTAATCCTTTGCCTCGTTATGGACCATAACCGCATGAAAACCATTTTTTTTTCCTCTTTTAGTGGTTGAATTGAAAAAATAAATCGGGTTTAAAGAAAGGGATAATTTGAAATATACCCTATCTATGATTTAAATTTTGAAAAGTACATATTTTTTTGGTTTTTTGAAAAATATACTTTCTTATATGTAATAAGACATTTCTATCTCCATTTTAATTTGGAATTACTTTTAAGCAACTAAATTTTAAAGAACCTTACATTCAAAGATATAATTATTATTATTTACGTTTTAAGATTACTATAGGACTGAAATAATTATGTTTATCTAATTTATATTTTTGATAATTTTTAAAATAACTTTAAAGTTTATCTCTATAAAATTCTAGTTTTATGAATTCTATATAAACCAAGTTTATCCAACTATATTGCAAAAAAAAAAAGATATTTTCATACACATACGATTTTACTATGTCAATATTTTATAATTTCTTTTATAAGTTCAAACTCTAAATATTTTTATGAGATTATAGGCAATAGATTTGATTATATGATCATTATATTAATGAGTAAATTTAAAACTCTTTTGTCTCTTTTTCTATTTATATTAAACCCAGATTTTGATTTCGTATAATTTTATATCATGATTGTTGCTTATTATCTTTATTTGCCATACCCAAAAAACGTATATTCTAATATTATATTCTATAAATATTAAAGATATTATTTAGAAATAAAATAAATTAACATCTGATTATTGTTGGATTTATTTTAATATATTTTATTCAAATGCATGCAATTATGTTCTTGTTAACATTATCAAAAAACTTAAAAAATGGTGTAGTTTTTAAAATAAAATCTCATGAGAAAGTATTTATCCAAATTTCCTTCAGCTTTGGACTTGTCAATGTTAGATAAAAGGTTTGGTGAGAGTTGGGCCTCAGAATTTTTGTAGAGAGAGACTTTCTGAAAGGGGGTTTTCTGTAGAATTATGTCTTCACTAGTAGAGCTGCTAACCACGCACATATGCGGAGTGGTATTCTGTTGGTTATATTTTTAGTTTCTTAGTATTATATTTAGTATCAATAAAATTATGCAATTCAGAATATTTTAATATTTATTTGTCCGTTTATGTATATTTTAAGAATTAGGATATCATTATTATATATGTATTCTACCAAAATCCCCCATCAAACATAATATTTGTGAAAAGCAAAGTGAAATATTAAACAAATAAATTAAAACAATATGTTTATGGTTTTTTAAAAAGGAAGGCATTGGAAACGTTTGATTCCTTATTTTTGTCTTCTGCTCGGCGGTTGTCTTTTGGTTCTATTGGGGTTCCTGTTTAGTGTGTAATTTATCAGTCAAAAACCTGTATGTTTTATTTTCCTTGCATTTAAAAGTATTTTTGTAATTTAATAAGTCTTTACCTTCTTTAATGCACCCATTGGTTACACGTCCTTCTTCCGTGTGTATAGCTCCTTATCTTATTCGTAATTTGTAGGCGAGGATTTATAATTATGAATTTTTTAATTTGTAATAAGGAAATATATTATGGATTTACATACTTACTTTCAGCTGAAGGCAGTCCGCGGAAAGCTTCAGATCAATGAAAAATATCACGATCTAACATTTTATAAAATATATATATGGAATAAAATGCTAAGCAAATATGATAGTCTAGTGGTTGTGACCTTTTTAATGAGTTTAGTGATTGCAGTTCGAATCCTATAAATGCAATTGTTGTGGATTTTTCGGTATTTCTTTATTATAAGGGTATAATTATCATTTACTCGCAGAAAAATGACGGTGTCGCATAGGAAGGGAGAAAACTTGGCTAATTATATATAAGATTTAACTGCTTTTTCTTTTCTTATTTTTGTTTTTCTTCCTTTGCCGATTTCTCTGATTATTAAATTTTTGTTCTTTATTGCTTTTGCAATCTTCCCGCAAAGATCAAATAATATACAGTATATATATATATTAAATTTTTTGAATTAACTAAGGAAATCTTTAGCTTTTACAACCTTTGAATCTTTGATATTTCTTTCCAAACAGAGACTTTAGAAGAACCCATCAGCTCCTCATTTACGCAAGATTGAAAAGGATGCATTCTTTTTCTTTTCTTTTTTTCTCGGGGCGAATTGTTGTTTTGTTCCTGGAAAAAAATCGTTTTTTTATTTTTTTTTATTGCAATATGGTCGTGCTAAAAAAAGTTTCTGTAACACCCGTCTCCCGACCCTCGGGAACGGCGTGCCACTAATCATAATATAATATAATATCTCAATTCCATAAATAAACCACGTTTAGATTTCCGGAAATCCATAAAATACGTCTGTAACCTCACAATCGAAATACCGTAAATAATAGTAAATTCCAAGTCTGAAATACATTACGAAAATACAAAATAACATAAAGCCCAAAAGTAGCACCCGGTCCAATAAAACGTCTACTACTCCTCAGTCTCACCTGAAAGGGAAAGAAGAGGGGTGAGTAACAGGGGAGTCACTCAGTGAGGTATGGGATGCTAATCACAGAAAAACGTAAATCTGACCATAGCACGCCATACATAGAAAATAGACTAAACATGTACAATCACGGTACCTAAAGTACCCAAAGAACCACAATGTCCTAGGCCCCTGGCCAAACTGATGGGATAGTGCCCAACACACCGCCCGTAGACGATTATCGACCTACGAAGGTACTGGACAACAGGTCGACTAATCTGCCCAGCACCATCTCCTCAGACAACACGCGACGCAAGTACAGAAGTCACGTCTCTGTACCCCCGCAACCCTACCGACCCACATGGTCAACTAATCCTAGTTCTAGCATGTATAAAAGAATCAGTTAACAATTTAATGCACAATCAATGGGTTGAATCATCTATTATTCCTAAGTCCAATTACAATCAATCCTAAAAAGACTCTAGCATAGAAACGGAACACATTTAGTACTAATTCTATCTACGGCGCTTTTCGATGAAAAATACGTTATTCCGCGGAAAGCCCTCACCTTAGCAAAAACGGATGATTACTGCGGCTTCTGAACTCCGGATGCTAAAACGGACACTGAATCTGAAATCAGAACGAAATTTCGAGTCAGAACGGCTTTCGAACGGCGAAAAACGGTTAACGGGTCAAACTGGTCAAAGTCAACGGTCATCAGTCAAAAGTCAACGGTCAACGGTCAACCCGGTCAAAGTCAACGGTCTGACCAGTCAAAATCAGACCGCGCCCTAACCGGATTAAACCGAACCAAACCAGACTAAACCGGACTCAATTGATTTAAACCAGAAATTGAATTAAACCGGAAATCGAAATTGAAATTGGATTAAACCGATCAAACCAAACCGAACCGCGATTGAACCGGTCGGTTTAACCAAACCAGGATCAAACCGGAGGCCAGATCGCCGGCGAGTTTACGGTGACCGGCGACGGCGACGGCGGACGGCGCACGGCGGCGACCGGCGGCGGCGCACGGCGGCGACCGGCGGCGGCGCACGGCGGCGACCGCGACGGCGGTCGGCGGTTGACGGCGGAGGGCGGCGGCGAAACTCACCGGAAAAGTCACCGGCGGCGACGGCGGCGCGGCGGCGGCGACAGCGGACGGCGGCGCGTGAAAAACACGCGCGGCTGCTGAGGCGGCGCGTGAGGCGCGTGGGCGCGACGCGCCGGTCTTCTGGTGGCGCGTGCGGGCGCGTGCGGCGGCGGCGAAGGCTGAAATTCTTGGCGTGGCTTCGTCTCGTCGTTCTGAATCCGGTGGTGGCCTTGGATTTTCGAGAAACGCCACGGTTAGAAAGTTATGATCGATTGAAGATCAACAAATAAGAAGCAAATCGGAAAATCGTTTTCCGGTGTACCTGAGGAGCGGACGACGGTGGCTGACGGGCAAAACCTCTTCTTCTTCCTCTCCTTCCTTCTCTCTCTCTCTCTCTCTCTCTCTCTCTCTCTCTCTCTCTCTCTCTCTGGCTTAAAGTGGAAGTATGGTGAAGGCAAGGGGGGAAAAGGGATTAAAAAGGCTGCTGATTGGTGGAGTGGGGAAAAAAAAAACAATGGAAAGTAGGTGGGGAGGGGGAAGAAAACGTGGGTTATTACAGTTTCTCTATATATGCACTTCTCTCTTACAACGGAATCTTAAACCATCTGATTTTGGAAAAGAAAAAAAACCTGTCTGGTTGTTTTGAATCCGACCCTCTGTCTCTCACTTCTTCTTCCGTCACCGTCAAAATCTTTAATCTTCTACTCTTTGTTTCTTCCTCAACCTCTCTTTGTCTTCTACCGAGGTTCCATATATATATATATATATAAAAGCTATTTCTTGATAAATCTTTTTTTTTCTCTGAAAGCTTACTCTGTTTTGCTTTTTTTTTTTTCCTTTGGTTTTTCATAGTTACAAGGTCTCTACTTTATGAGGAATTGAGCACAGTAGATGAATCAGAACAGAGAAGATCTGAGATATTCAATTCAGGCGCAGAAATCCGGAGCTTGGAGCATCAATCTCTATAAAGGCATTTGATCCGGAGCTTGGACCAATGAAGCAGAAATCGCTGTTAATATTGTTGTTCCTCTGTTTCTCTACAACTTTTCTAGTGACGGGCACTCATGGGAAAAGGCTAATCAGCGACAACGACTACTTCTACGAAACTGGTCTCTTAATGGCGTTCAAGCAAATCTCTGTGAAGTCTGATCCTAACAACTTTCTGGGTAACTGGAAATACGGGACTCGTGGTGGCTCATGCTCTTGGAGAGGCGTTTCTTGCTCTCACGACGGCCGAATCGTCGGACTGGACCTTCGTAACTGCGGACTCATCGGAACCCTAAACCTAGGTAACCTCACGGCGCTGCCCAGTCTCCAGAAACTTTACTTGCAAGGAAATGGTTTCTCTTCCTCAGGAGATTCGTCTGGTTCTGCCTCCTCCGGTTGTTATCTTCAGGTTCTTGATCTGTCCTCCAACTCGATTTCGGACTATTCAATGGTGGATTATGTGTTCTCGAGATGTTCGAATCTGGTTTCGGCGAATTTCTCCAGCAACAAGCTCACCGGAAAATTGGGTTGTGCACCTTCGTCTTGTGAAAGCTTGACGACTGTTGATCTCTCATACAATACCTTATCGGAGGAGATCCCAGATAACTTCATCGCGGGTTTTCCGGCATCGCTGAAATATCTCGATCTAGCGCACAACAATTTCTCCGGCGATTTCTCCGACCTCAGTTTCGGGATATGTGGGAACCTCAGCTTCTTCAGCCTATCGCAGAACTATATATCCGGCTATGAATTCCCGATTTCTCTATCTAACTGCAAAGTCCTCGAGACGCTGAACATCTCTTGGAACAATCTCAACGGAAAAATCCCCGGCGGAGAATACTGGGGACGTTTCCAGAATCTGAAGCAGCTCTCCCTCGCACACAACCGTCTCTTCGGCAAAATCCCTCCGGAGCTTTCCCGACTCTGCAAAACACTAGAGACTTTCGATCTCTCCGGAAATGCTCTCTCTGGTGGGCTCCCTCCAGAATTCACCGCCTGCGTCTCATTACATAACCTTAACCTCGGAAGCAACTTCCTCTCCGGCGATTTCTTAAGCACCGTCGTGAGTAAAATCCCTGGAATCACATATCTATACGTGGCCTACAACAACATCTCAGGCTCTGTTCCGATCTCACTCACCAACTGTACCAATCTCCGTGTTCTTGATCTAAGCTCAAATGGTTTCACCGAAAACGTACCTTTGGGTTTCTGCTCTCTGCAAAGCTCGCCGGTTCTCGAAAAGATTCTAATAGCCAACAATTACCTTTCGGGAACAGTTCCTATGGAGCTTGGCAAATGCAAGAGCTTGAAGACAATCGATCTCAGCTTCAATGATCTCACCGGTCCTATCCCAAACGAGATATGGTTGTTGCCAAACCTCTCCGATTTGGTTATGTGGGCGAACAATCTCACTGGAACAATCCCAGAAGGTGTTTGTGTCAAAGGAGGAAACTTGGAAACTCTCATCCTCAACAATAATCTCTTAACTGGTTCAATCCCTGAGTCAATCTCCAGATGCACCAACATGATCTGGATCTCTCTTTCAAATAACCGCTTGATCGGGAAAATCCCTAGCGGAATCGGTGATCTTGCCAAATTAGCAATCTTGCATCTTGGGAACAATTCCTTGTCCGGGAACATTCCACCTCAGCTCGGGAACTGCAAGAGCCTCATCTGGCTTGATCTTAACAGCAATAATCTAACCGGAGACCTTCCTGGTGAGCTAGCTAACCAGGCCGGTCTTATAATGCCAGGGAGCGTTTCAGGTAAAAAGTTTTCATTCGTGAGGAACGAAGGCGGAACAATCTGCAGAGGCGTAGGAGGACTAGTGGAGTTTGAAAATATTCGCGATGAAGGATTAAAGCGGTTACCAATGGTTCACATGTGTCCCGCGACACGTATATACTCAGGCATGACAATGTACACTTTCTCTGCCAACGGAAGCATCATCTACTTCGACATATCTTACAACGCGGTTTCCGGTTTCATACCTCCGAGCTATGGTAACATGGGCTATCTCCAGGTCTTGAATTTGGGACATAACCGATTAGCAGGAACCATACCAGACTTTTGGAGCTTGCTTTAGTCCCTATAAAGCTTTTGATAATTTGAAAACCTTATGTTCTTCTCCCTTCTTTTCAAATCCTTCGGGTTAGACAGACTTATTCGTTTAATTCACCGTGTAAGAAAGTTGTCTTGACATCAAGATGATGAGTCTCCCATCCATGTGATGAAGCTAAGTCAATTAACATCCGAATTGTCTTGATACGAGCAACTGGCACTAACATTTCCTCAAAATCGATCCTGGATTGTTGAACATAGCCTTTTGCCATAAGTCCCACCTTAAACTCGTTTATCGCGCCATCTGCATTCCTTTTGATTTTAGAAATCCATTTAAGACCAATCACCTCAGCACCAACAGGCTTATCGCCTAATGTCCACGTTTTGTTTTTGTTGATTGAATCAATCTCGTCCAAGAAAGCATTCATCCATTCAACTGAATCCTTTGCTTCTTGATAGGTGAGTGGTTCGTTGTTGAGTGAAAGAAGAAGTTTCTTGAAGGAAATTAATGGGTTTTAACTCTTTAAGACTATCAAATTCCTATTGCCACAAGATCATGTTAATTGAATCTATGTCCTCAGATCAAGGATTTACCTGGAGATTGGCAGCAGAATGATTAGGTAAACGAGATCTGGAGTGCCTCAAACGTTGCGTCTCTATAGCTAGTCCACACGCACACAAGACTGGATCAGGGATGCTAGTGCCTCTGGGAGCTTTTGAGTTTCTTTTCCTGACGGCTATGGTAAGACGCTTAAAGTGATTTCGTGGCTCTGACTTGTATATATAGGAGTCAAGCACGAAATCCCATAAACCCTCGGATCAACCGGTTTAAATTGAGTCGTCAATTTAAACCTGGTATCGTTAATCCTTAGTGGTATCGATCGACACCAATAATCGGTGTCGATCGACACTCTCATATAAATTCAATATCAACGTGTAACAATTACACATTGATTAGATCATTACTTTAATGATCATTCCCAGTATTCGTTATCCAGTTTGCTTAGGTGTGTGACCATATAGGATCATATGATGCCGGCAATGAGTTCACAACTCATAAGTTATAAGCAACTTCTAGCAAAACATTATAATTACCCAGCATCACATGATAGTCTTATCTCGACTTCACAACTATGTCATAGTGTATACAAGTATGATCTCCAGGACATTCCCTTCAATCTCCCACTTGTACTGAAATCAACTTATTCCAATAATCCCTTTGTCACTATATCTCGATTAAACATAATGCAAGAGCTCGTTTCATCCTTATAAAGTCAAATCATGTTTATCGAACTCTGATTTGTACTGATAAAAGCAAACGACTGACTTTCAGCTCGTTCGAGTGTGGCCACACATTCTCTCAGTACCAAATCTCCGATAGGCCTAGAGATATTTATCTCGCGTTATATAGGAGGGACAAATTCCATCTTGTTCCATCCCCTGTTCCCCACGCACTTCATGACATGCCCAATCAATGTCTTTATAGTCACCTTACGGCTGACGTTTGACAAAGTCAAAGCAAACCAATTCATGTGCAGGAAATCACGATGAACTCAGGTCTAAGGATTATACTCAATAGTCGTAATGAGAGACTCATATGACACTCATATAACAATCTTGTTGAGTCCTCATTAGCGGGTCATGTCCGATACTGTGTTCTCAACACATATCTATGTGATTGACTTTGATACTCCTATCAATGACACCATGAAACTTGGTCATCAGTCACATCACATACTAATCTCACGCGGTCATTAATGTCCCAATTTAATGACCTTCGACCAGGGACCTCAATAATTTATGACATTATCGTTTATAGGGTTTCATGATCAAATCACGCATTTGATGACCTATAAGAATGTCTCAAATTATTCTGGGACTATTATTTAATTATCTAATTATGCAATTAAATAATTCTGAAATAATTTCGTTAAATGAAACATAACCTTACATAAACATCAAAAACGAAATAAATAACTCCCACTCAAACTAAGGTTACTGCTCAAGAAATCTAATTCCCATTGCAGCAACATGACTCTCATGCTTAGGCCGTGGGAGTGGATTGGTCACAGGACATCAACATTATCATAAGTCGGAACTCTGCTGATCTTCACATCACCTCTCTCGATGATCTCTCGTATCAAATGATATCTTCTCTCGGTGTGTTTGGACTTCTGGTGTGATCTGGGTTCCTTTGCTTGAGCTATGGCCCCATTGTTGTCACACAACAATGCCACAGGCTCAGATATGCTAGGAATCACACCAAGTTCAATGATGAACTTTCTGATCCAAACAGCCTCCTTTGCCGCTTCTGAAGCAGCAATATACTCAGCTTCGGTCGTGGAATCCGCCACGGTGCTCTGCTTGGAACTCTTCCAACTAACTGCACCGCCATTCAGACAGAAGACATAACCAGATTGAGATCAGGAGTCGTCTCTGTCCGTCTGGAAACTAGCGTTGGTGTATCCACTCATCACAAGCTCATCACATCCACCGTACACCAAGAACTTATCCTTAGTATTTCTCAAATACTTCATAATTGTCTTGATGGCAGTCCAGTGATTCTCACCGGGATCAGATTGGTATTGGCTTATCATGCTCAAAGCACAGGCGACATCAGGACGTGTACATAACATGGCATACATAATGGATCCTACTGCAGAAGCATAAGGAATCCTACCCATGGGCTCTCGCTCCGCAGGTGTCGAAGGACACTGCTTCTTGCTGAGAGTGATGCCAAGTGACATCGGAAGCAAGCCCTTCTTGGAATCATGCATATTGAACCTATGTAAGACCTTATCGATATAAGTGTCTTGACAAAGTCCAATTAGCCTCTTTAATCTATCTCTATAGATTCTTATTCCAAGAATGTACGTGGCTTCTCCCATATCCTTCATCGAGAAGCAACTTCCGAGCCAAGTCTTTACAGACTGAAGCAACGAAACTTCGTTTCCAATAAGGAGTATGTCGTCTACGTATAGCACGAGAAATGCAACTGCGCTCCCGTTAGTCTTCTTGTAAACGCATGGTTCCTCCTCGTTCTTGACAAAGTCAAACATTTTGATTGCTTCATCAAAACGGAGGTTCCAACTCCGAGATGCTTGCTTCAATCCATAAATGGATTTATGAAGCTTACATACCTTCCAAGCATTTTTGGGATCTGTGAAACCTGGAGGCTGTGTCAATACGGCTAAAACCCCCCTGAACTATAGGCCTAGCGTAAATTTCCCCCTCAACTTAAATAAATTGTTTAAAACCCCATGAACTTTGGGGAATACGGCTAAAACCCCCTGGACTATAGGTCTTGCGTAAATACCTCCCTCCACTTAAATAAATTGTTTAAAACCCCATGAACTTTGTTTTCTAGCGTAAATACCCCCCTCAACTTAAACAAATTGTTTAAAACCCCATGAACTTTGTTTTCATTTGAAATACACCCAAGATTTTTGAATCTCTGTTAATTTCGACAAATTAACAGATCCGTCTAATCTTGATTAACGGCATAGTGACTCAGCTGACACGTCGAACGTGTCGTGTAAAACGAAAAAAAAACTCATGACCATATACAAAACGACGCCGTATGGAATTGGGGAAAAAAAATTAGGTCACCCTCCTCTTTCTCTCTCGATTCCGTTCTCCTCCTCCTTCGTTCTTTATTACTTTACCTTTAGGTTTACGAAAGAAGAGAATTTTCGGCATATTTCTTAACGTTTGCAGTTCTTGAAATGAAACGGAATCATAACAATGAAAAACAGTTTAATAATCGGTTTGATTCTGTAACATTATGAACACAAGAAGCTCATGACCAACTTCGAATATGGCTTTGTTTAAAACTCCCCCAAAAGCAAAAGATTCAGTTTTCTTTTTGTTCTTTCTTCTTTGCTAAACACTGACTGAAACTATTCCAAACTAGGCGCCACTTCTGTTGGATTGGACTCGAAGACATCTTCCGAGTTGGAACTCTCTGCTTCATCGAGAAGGTCACGAGACTGAATCGCCTCCTTATACACTGGAGGAGGAGAACGGAATCGAGAGAGAGAGAGAGAGGAGGTGACCTAAATTTTTTTTCCCCAATTCCATACGGCGTCGTTTTGTATATGGTCATGAGTTTTTTTTTTTTTTTTTTTTGGTATATGGTCACGACACGTTCGACGTGTCAGCTGAGTCACTATGCCGTTAATCAAGATTAGACGTCTGTTAATTTGTCGAAATTAACAGAGATTCAAAAATTCTTGGGTGTATTTCAAATGAAAAAAAGTTCATGGGGTTTTAAACATTTGTTTAAGTTGAGGGGGTATTTACGCTAGAAAACAAGTTCATGGGGTTTTAACGATTATTTAAGTGGAGGGGGGTATTTACGCAAGACCTATAGTCCGGGGGTTTTAGCCGTATTCCCCAAAGTTCATGGGGTTTTAAACAATTTATTTAAGTTGAGGGGGGAATTTAAGCTAGGCCTATAGTTCAGGGGGGTTTTAGCCGTATTCCCGGCTGTGTCATGTTCACATCCTCCTCTAGAATCCCTTTAAGGAAAGCTGTTTTCACATCCATCTGCCAAAACTCATAATCATAATAAGCAGCAGTTGCTAGGAGAATACGAATAGATTTAAGCATGGTGACTGGGGAATAGGTTTCGTCATAGTCAATACCATGAACTTGTTTGAAACCTTTTGCCACCAATCTAGCTTTATAAATCTGAACGTTTCCATCCACATCGATCTTCTTCTTGAAGACCCATTTACACACGATGGCTTTTACACCATCAGGTAAATCAACCAAAGTCCATACTTGGTTCTGTTACATGGAACACATTTCGGATCCAGCGGCCTCAAGCCACTTTTCGGAGTCAGGGCCCATCATGGCTTATTCGAAGTTCGCAGGTTCGTCGCTGTCAATGATCAATAGATCATGGCAGTGAGTTACGAGAAATCCATATCTCTCGACCTCGTTGCGAATTCTTTCGGATCTGCGAACTACAGGCACCACAGGTGCTGGCTCCACAACCTCTTGTGAATCTAACGGCTGTGTTTGATATGTTGGGATTTTGACTCATACTAACCTTATTATCTAATTGCTTTTTAGAGTTTTTTGAGTTTATTTCAGGAGATCTTAGGCAGATTTGGAGCTGTTATTGGAGTTTGGAGCATTTGGAACCTTTTGAAAAGAAAAGAACAAGAATTGAAGAAACGAAGGAAAATCCTGCAAAGTATCACCAACTCCAATCGGCAAGCACATGCTCACATATTTCGGCCACCAAGCGAGCACATCATCGCCGCAGGGAAAATAAAAAGAAGGGGATTTAACCTAATGATTGTAGCCGACTTTTAAGGGGCAGCCACCTCCCAGCCGCCTATCTCTCCTGTTATAAATACTCTCTTTAGTCTTAGGTTTTAAGATATCTTTCATATTCTATTCTATTCTCTTTGCTTTTTGGTTTTTTAGCTTTTCAATACCTAGGATTTCTATTGTAAGGGAGAAGATCTCTGCCACAATTCTGAGAAGATTTCTGAACCCTAATCTCTTTTTAATCTCGATTTCAATGCAGTCTTTTTATTTCATTGTTTTGCTTTCCTCTTTCATTATGTCTGAGTAGATCTCTTAGTTAGGTTAGGGTTTTCAAAGGAATCCATGAGCTAGGGTTAAACACAAATTGGCAAACAAAATCGATGTCTTCACCTTTGTTGATCTTAATGCTTGAATCGATTTGATCACTTGATTCATTGATCTTAGGTTTAATTTAGACAACGACAGTTGCTAGGTTGCTAGAAGAAACATTAGTGAGCAATTTATTCATTACCTGCGACAGTAGATGTATTGGAGAATTGTGAACATATCAAACCTGATCTATAATGCTTGTTTGCGATTTCTAGTACCAACGACAGTTAGGATTTCTAGGACGCTAGACAAAGTTGTTAATGCCACGACAGTGGATTGATATTATTTTCGTGTTTGAGTTCTAGACTGGTTCTTAATCATAACCTGAATAGTTGTTTGACCCGTTGCTCTGGATTGCCTGCGATTTATCCTAACCTAGCGCCTTTTATTAATTGTTTTCACAACCGATTTAGATTCACTCTTGTTAGATTCGATTTCTGACTTCATATTGATTCATCTTAGCTTTTTATTTAGTCTTAAAAACCATAGAGTAAGCTTGGTCTTCGTGGGATCGATCCCTAAATACTACTCCGATTTGCTGTGCACTTGCAGTAGGAAGTTAGGGTTAAAACCTGTGTATCAAGTTTTTGGCGCCTTTGCCGGGGACCAAATTTTTACTTTTGGTTTACGGCTAAATTTCTAGACTAAGATCCCTACTAAACTCGTTTTCTGTTTTTCTTCTTCTTTGTGTTTCAGGTGCATGTCCACAAGGAACACAAGGAGCAGAAATAACGAAGAACTTCTCAGCTTGACTAACGACGAGCTAGCAAGGAGAGAACGAGAGAACAGGCAGAAACGCAACACACCTGTTCCGGATCCAGAAACAACTGATACCGCCTCTACAGAGATGGGCGATCAAACCGACATGGCAGCTCAGCTGCGAACTCTTCAGGCAGCCATGGAGCAGCTGCGCTTGCAGCAAGAGCGCCAGCTCGTTCAACAACCAGCGTTCGGGGACAAAGACGCAGCACATGCTTATTACCAGGATCGATCTGCGATTGTCACTCCAACCATTCAGAGGCAAGATTATGAGATCAAGCCGCAGATGATTGCACTCGTGAAGCAGCTCCTGTTTCATGGCTTGCCTGCTGAAATCCCGATGGATCACATCGAGAACTTCGAAGAGATCTGCAGCACAACCGGCTCCAATGGTGTGCCTCCAGATTTTTTGAAGTGCAAGCTTTTCCCCTTCTCTCTTGCGGGAAAAGCATCACGATGGTTAAAGTCTCTACCACCAGGCTCTTTGGCGACTTCGGCTGATGCGAGATCAGCTTTCCTGGAAAAATTCTACACCAAGTCCAAGACCGCAGCCTTGAGGAACAAGATCTCCTCATTTGAGCAACATCCGGGCGAGTCATTCAATGAAGCGTGGGAGCGATTCAAAGAGTATAAGCGTGAGTGCCCTCACCACGGTTTCAGCGACGAGCAGCTGCTCAGTACCTTCTACGATGGAGTGGAATGGGATTACCGCAACGCTTTGAATGCCGCAAGTAATGGAGACTTCTATACGAAGTCGAAGGAAGGAGCTCTAGAGCTGATTGAGAACCTAGCCGCAAGCTCCAGCAATAAGTCTCATGAGTACGATAGAAAAAAGGTCAGCAGCGTGGAGTCCAAGAAGATTGATGAGCTCACGGCCTTAGTCAACCTTTTGCTAAAAAAGAACCAGAAGTCAGTCCACTTTGTGGACGAGAATCGAGAAACACCTCTCGCTCAAGCTTTTGAAGAAGAAACCGGTGATGATCAGATGGAGGTCAACTACGTCAATGGACAGGGTTTTGGGCAGAACCGCGGTTTCACCAACCAAGGATTCAACACTCATCCGAACCTGTCCTACAGGAGCACCAATGTGGAGAATCCGCAGGATCAGGTTTATCCTAAGCAAGGAAATCAGCCACAGATAAGTTTCCAGAAGAACTTCTCCACCACCTACCAGAACCGGCCATTCGTTCCTAATCAGAACCGCTTCCAAGGAGGGAATCAGCCAAGACAGCCTTTCGCAGCTTCACAGCCTCAGCCTTTCACAAACCCGCAGCCTTCATCTTCAGCAACCGGCTCCCAAGACGAGCAGAAGAACATGATGCAGCAGCTGATGGCGAGTCACCAGAAGGCAGCCGTAGAGATCAACTCCAAGGTTGACACGATGTATGTCGATCTTAATGGGAAGTACGAAGCTGTGTGGACTCACATGAAGCAGCTTGATATTCAGATTGCACTGACTGCTGAATCCATTAAGAGGACACCAGGAACTCTGCCTGGAAAAGTTGAAGCACCGAGGAAGGAGTTTGTCAATGCCATCGAGCTAAGGAGTGGGAAAACACTGAATTCGGCAACAACTTCAGGTTCGACAAAAGGAAAAGAAGCGATTTTCGAGCACGTGCTCCCACCCAGCGAGAACCTGCTCCAAGGAAATCAAGGCATCTATGAAAAAGGTGAATCGAGCAACCGTGCAACACATGCTGGAACATCGGACTCACCCTTCGTGATTTTCGAAGAAGATACGCCGACCGAGCATCCTGGCCCGTCAACCGAGCACATGCTCGGCCGAGAGACTCCAACAACTTCGGCTAGCAATCCGGCAGCGAGGGTGTATAAACCCAAGGTTCCGTATCCTGTACCACCCAAGAAGTCTCGCAAAGACTTGGAGGATGCTAAATGCAGGGAGATGCTCAAGGACCTTACCGTGAAGCTGCCTCTCGCAGATGCTGTTCAGATGATACCTGCTCTGAAAAGATACATGAAGACTTTGGTCTCTGGTAAAGTCGTTGAAGAAGAGAAGGTGATGGCAGTCTCGAAAGAATGCAGTGCTGTTCTGCAAAACAAGGTGCTCAAAAAGAGAGGCGATCCCGGCAGGTTCGTTTTATCAGTCAAGATTGGCCCCATGACATTCGCATGCTCTTTGTGCGATCTTGGTTCCAGCGTGAACCTCATGCCATATTCAGTGGCTAAGCGTTTGGGTTTCACCAAGTTCAAACCCACGCGAATTTCGTTGGTGTTTGCTGATAGGTCCACTAAGTTACCTAAGGGCGTTTTGGAGGATTTACACGTGAGGATTGGAGACACTTTGATCCCTACCGACTTCGTGGTATTGGAGCTCGATGAAGAACCGAAAGATCCCCTCATCCTTGGCCGACCATTCCTTTGCACAGCTGGTGCACTTATTGATGTCCGGAATGGAGTGATTGATCTTTAGCTAGGCGATATGGTTATGACATTTGAGATGAACAAGCTGCTGAAGAAGCCCATGCTCGACGGCCAGACCTTCACGGTGGAAGGTGTTGATGACGTTTTTGATGAGGCAGCTGAAGAACTTCTTTGCCCGGATCCTCTTGAAACCGCCTTAACCCTAGCCGAACGAGAGCATGGTTTCATGAGTGAGGACGCCGACAGCTTTGCTAAGATGCTAGATTCCAGCAGGCGAATGGAGCAGATGGTGGCATACACAAGCTTGGAAGATGAGGAAAACTCGGCCGCAACAGAAGGAGCACCCGCTCAGATTCCGCGAGCACCTGCTCCGCCTCTTGATCCAGACGATAGCCCTTGGAGCGAGTTGAAAGCTCCTAAATTGGAGCTTAAAACTCTACCAGCCGGGCTCAGGTATGCTTTCCTTTGAACAAACTCTACTTACCCTGTGATCATCAATGCTGATTTGAACAATGTGGAGGTAGCATTACTTTTATGCGAGCTTAGAAAGTATAGAAAAGCTATAGGGTATTCGCTAGATGACATTCCTGGAATCTCTCCTAATCTTTGCATGCATAGGATACATCTAGAAGATGAATCGATGAGCTCTATCGAACATCAGAGTAGGTTAAACCCGAATCTAAAAGATGTCGTTAAGAAGGAGATATTGAAACTTCTAGAAGCTGGGGTGATTTATGCTATATCTGATAGTACTTGGGTTAGTCCTGTTCATGTATTTCCTAAGAAAGGAGGAATCACTGTGATAAAGAATGATTGGAATGAACTGATACCGACTAGGACCATAACCGGCCATAGAATGTGCATAGATTATCGCAAATTGAATGCTGCAACTCGCAAGGATCACTTCCCTTTGCCCTTTATTGACCAGATGCTTGAAAGACTTGCTAACCATCCATACTACTGCTTTTTAGATGGTTATTCAGGTTTCTTTCAGATCCCCATTCATCCGGACGACCAGGAGAAGACGACATTCACATGTCCCTATGGCACGTTCCCTTACCGGCACATGCCTTTCGGATTGGGTAATGCTCCGGCAACCTTCCACCGTTGCATGATGTCGATCTTCACTGACCTAATCAAAGACATCATGGAGGTGTTCATGGACGACTTCTCGGTGTATGGAGACTCTTTCTCTCACTATTTGTCTAATCTATGCAGGGTACTTCAGCGATGTGAGGAAAAGCACCTAGTTCTGAATTGGGAGAAGTGCCACTTTATGGTCAGGAACGGGATTGTGCTCGGGCATCGGATTTCAGAGGATGGAATCGAAGTGGACAAGGCCAAGATCGAGGTCATGATGAATCTACAACCGCCAACCTCAGTCAAAGGGATCCGCAGCTTTCTGGGTCATGCCGGCTTCTACAGACGCTTCATCAAGGACTTCTCCAAAATAGCCAGGCCTCTTACACGCCTACTCTGCAAGGAGGTGAAGTTTGAGTTCGATGATGCATGCCTCGAAGCTTTCCATACGATCAAGGGAGCTCTCATCAGCGCACCCATTGTGCAACCGCCGGACTGGAGCCTTCCTTTTGAGGTGATGACTGACGCTAGTGATTACGCTGTTGGAGAAGTTCTCGGACAAAGGAAAGACAAGAAGCTTCACGTTATCTACTATGCTAGCCGCACATTGGATGATACTCAGTGCAAGTATGCCACAACCGAAAAGGAGCTCCTAGCGGTTTTCTTTGCCTTTGAGAAGTTTCGGTCATATCTCGTTGGATCAAAGGTTATAGTTCATACAGATCATGCAGCGCTCAAGTACCTTTTGACGAAAAAGGATGCCAAACCGCGGCTACTTAGGTGGATTCTTCTACTTCAGGAATTCGACCTTGAGATCAAAGACAAGAAGGGAATAGATAATGGAGCTGCCGACCATTTATCTAGGATGCGGATCGATGAAGAACTCCCACTCAATGACAGCCTTCCGGAAGAACAGGTGTACTCGATCGGAGCATTCCAAATCAAGGAAGCACGTGCTCCCACCCAGCGAGCACCTGCTCAGCCCGAATTCTGCAACCAAATCGAAAGCGGCCAACGTCCTCAGATTCCTTGGTTTGGCGAGATTGTGAATTATCTAGCTGCTGATATGGAACCGCACGGTTTTGTGGGCAAAAAAAAGAAGAAATTCCTTAAAGATATCCGCCATTACTTCTGGGATGAGCCATACCTCTACAAGCACTGCCCAGATGGCCTGTTTAGACGTTGCGTAACTGAGGAGGGGATACCAGAGACTTTGTTTCACTGTCATGGCTCTTCCTATGCCGGACACTTCGCCACTTTTAAGACAGTCTCCAAGGTTCTTCAAGCTGGGTATTGGTGGCCAACAATGTTTAAGGATGCTCAGCGCTTTATCTCTAGATGTGATTCATGCCAGCGACAGGGCAACATCAGCAAGCGCAACGAGATGCCACAAAACTTCATTCTCGAAGTAGAGGTCTTTGACGTATGGGGCATCGATTTTATGGGTCCATTCCCATCTTCTTTCGGGAATGAGTATATACTCGTGGCTGTGGACTATGTTTCCAAATGGGTTGAGGCATTGGCGAGTCCCACGAATGATGCAAGAGTGGTGATCAAGATGTTCAAGTCCATCATCTTCCCCAGGTTTGGTGTTCCGCGAGTAGTTATCAGCGATGGAGGCTCTCACTTCATCAACAAGATCTTTGAGACTCTGCTACGCAAGAATGGTGTGAAGCATAAGGTCGCAACTCCTTATCATCCGCAGACCAGTGGGCAAGTCGAGGTATCTAACCGCGAGATCAAGAGCATATTGCAGAAGACAGTGGGAACGACTAGGAAGAACTGGGCTTCCAAGCTAGACGATGCTCTATGGGCGTACCGGACAGCCTACAAAACGCCATTAGGAACCACACCATTCAACCTCGTCTACGGCAAAGCTTGTCATCTACCTGTTGAGTTGGAATTCAAAGCTGCATGGGCAGTTAAGATGCTCAACTATGACATCAAGCCAGCTTCAGAAAGGCGTATGATGCAGCTGCATGAACTCCAGGAGATTAGGCACCTCGCCTATGAGAACACGAAGATATACAAGGAGCGCACCAAAGCCTATCATGACAAGCGCATTCTCGCTCGCCACTTCGTTCCCAATGACCAGGTTCTACTCTTCAACTCCCGGCTGAAGCTGTTTCCTGGGAAGCTACGATCACGCTGGTCAGGCCCTTTTTCAATCAAGGAAGTCCGACCTTATGGAGCTGTGGTATTGCTGGACGAAAAGGGGAGAGAGTTCGTTGTCAATGGTCAGCGTTTGAAGCCATACCTCGCTGATTCATCTATCGCACAAGGGGAATCCTTTCCCTTAAGCGACCCTCCTCAAGCCTAATTAGCTCACCAAGTCAAGCTAGTGACTTAAACCAAGCGCTGAGTGGGAGGCAACCCATTGGTAAGAATTTTTACTTTATTTTATTTTCTTTTGCTTTTGATTTTTGGTTTTGGTTTTCTTTGTTTCAGATAAAAAAAAAAAAAAACCAAGCTCTTCCTGCCGACCCAGGTAAGTTTTCTCCGACTTTTCTCTAGCTTATTCTCACACCGAGACGGTGTGAAGTAAGTCTGGGGGAGGATCGTACCTCTGAGTCAGTATTTTATTGAGTTGTTTTGTTTTTCTATTTAGAGTCAGTCCATCATATGGGTCAAATCGAAACTTGTGAAGATTAGGACCAAAATCTATGATGAGCTTTTAACCACTTATGAATTTGACCCGCTTTCTAGTGAACATTGCTGCAGAATTTAGAGTACAGAGACGAGCTGAGGCTTCTTCACATTCGGATCCTTTCTCAGGCCAGAAAACTTCAATCCCTTTAAGGGCTTTAGACTCTATTTTATATGGACGTAATCTGGACTTTAATTCTTCTTGTTATTGGCACTAGGATTAGAAAACGTGTTACATCATATATTCAGGACTTCTTATCCCTTTTGCCACTCTTGCTGATCCTGAATAGCTAGCTTTTAGTTAGTACCTCACCCTCACCCTAACCATCTTTTTATACCACATGCTCTTGTATTTTTATTTCACATCTATGCAGATATGTGCAAAAAGGTCGGGGAGAAAAGGACTAACGCAGCTTCTGATTCACTCTCGCTGAAGAAGATGTCAGGAGAAAGCTGGAAAATGTTCGCGAGCACCTGCTCATTATGCTTGCTAGTTCGGAGCACCTGCTCCACGATGTCCAGAAAAAGAACAAGTCTAAAAACGACCTGCTGGAGTACAAGGACGAAAAAGGATCACTTTTAGCCAAAGGACACACGCACAAGTAAAGCCCCCTATCCGCAACGTAACTCTTCAAAAAAAAAAAAATCGAAAAGAGAAAAACCCAGCTAGTAGCTCAAGGATATGGGGTGGCGAGTTAGTAACCCAAGATGTGTGTCCCGAAGCATGAGTAAATCGCAAGAAAGCAAGGAAAGGAAAAGGAGGAATGAAGATGAGAATCGATTTAAGGAGGAGAGTGAATTAGAGGTTGTGGACATCAATGAGTCCATTCTCCCTTGCCGTTTTGTGCGATATCCTGCACTCTCTTGAAACTCGGTAACCCTAAACACTCTCAAGCTCCACCATTTAATATTAGCCTGATCTTTACCGAGCCTCGTTTTACTTAGCTAGTGTCTTTAGCAAGAAGCTCACGCCACCTCTAATTGAATGTAAAGAGTCTATTGTCTTGAAAGATTTTTCTGGGATTGTAAGCCGTATGGTTTGAGGTGGTGAACTTTGTTGTTGAGGTTTTCGGTAAGGCAATGTATCTCTTATTCTAAGGTGTGTGGTCTGATGATGTTGGTCTGTTCACGGTTTCTGAGGTTTTGTGAGTCTCCACCGATTTCTCTATGTCTTGATTTTAGTTTTGTTTGAGGACAAACAAAGATCTAAGTCTGGGGGAATTGATATGTTGGAATTTTGACTCATACTAACCTTATTATCTAATTGCTTTTTAGAGTTTTTGAGTTTATTTCAGGAGATCTTAGGCAGCTTTGGAGCTGTTATTGGAGTTTGGAGCATTTGGAACCTTTTGAAAAGAAAAGAACAAGAATTGAAGAAAAGAAGGAAAATCCTGCAAAGTATCACCAACTCCAATCGGCGAGCACATGCTCACATATTTTGGCCACCAGGCGAGCACATGCTCGCCGCGGGAAAATAAAAAGAAGGGGATTTAACCAATGATTGTAGCCGACTTTTAAGGGGCAGCCACCTCCCAGCCGCCTATCTCTCCTGTTATAAATACTCTCTTTAGTCTTAGGTTTTAAGATATCTTTCATATTCTATTCTATTCTCTTTGCTTTTTGGCTTTTTAGCTTTTCAATACCTAGGATTTCTATTGTAAGGGAGAAGATCTCTGCCACAATTCTGAGAAGATTTCTGAACCCTAATCTCTTTTTAATATCGATTTCAATGCAGTCTTTTTATTTCATTGTTTTGCTTTCCTCTTTCATTATGTCTGAGTAGATCTCTTAGTTAGGTTAGGGTTTTCAAAGGAATCCATGAGCTAGGGTTAAACACAAATAGGCAAACAAAATCGATGTCTTCACCTTTGTTGATCTTAATGCTTGAATCGATTTGATCACTTGATTCATTGATCTTAGGTTTAATTTAGACAACGACAGTTGCTAGGTTGCTAGAAGAAACATTAGTGAGCAATTTATTCATTACCTGCGACAGTAGATGTATTGGAGAATTGTGAACATATCAAACCTGATCTATAATGCTTGTTTGCGATTTCTAGTACCAACGACAGTTAGGATTTCTAGGTCGCTAGACAAAGTTGTTAATACCACGACAGTGGATTGATATTATTTTCGTGTTTGAGTTCTAGACTGTTTCTTAATCATAACCTGAATAGTTGTTTGACCCGTTGCTCTGGATTGCCTGTGATTTATCCTAACCTAGCGCCTTTTATTAATTGTTTTCACAACCGATTTAGATTCACTCTTGTTAGATTCGATTTCTGACTTCATATTGATTCATCTTAGCTTTTTATTTAGTCTTAAAAACCATAGAGTAAGCTTGGTCTTCATGGGATCGATCCCTAAATACTACTCCGATTTGCTGTGCACTTGCAGTAGGAAGTTAGGGTTAAAACCTGTGTATCAGTGTTGATTCCACAACTTCTTGTGAATCCAACGGCTGCTCTTGCTCGTTAAGTTGAGTAGCGTCCTATGACTCTCGAATCTCTTCGAGTTGTACTTTACTCCCACTGTCTTTCTTGGAAAGAAATTCTCTCTCGATAAAGACACCATTTCGGGCAACAAACACTTTGTTCTCAGATCAGTTGTAGAAGTAGTACGCCTTGGTTTCCTTAGGGTAACCTACGAAGTAGCACTTAGCAGATTTGGGTGCAAGCTTATCAGTTATCAATCGCTTGACATAAGCTTCACAACCCCAAATTTTAAGAAAAGACAGACTTGGAACTTTTCCAGTCCATATCTCATATGGAGTCTTTTCAACTAACTTAGATGGAACTCTGTTCAGCATAAATTCAGACGTCTCAAGAGCATATCCCCAGAAGGATAACGGTAGATCCACATGACTCATCATCGATCGGACCATATCCAATAAAGTCTGATTCCTCCTCTCAGACACACCGTTCCATTGAGGTGTTCCAGGAGGAGTAAGTTGTGAAACGATTCCGCAATCCTTAAGATGATCATCGAACACTTGGCTTAAGTACTCACCTCCACGATCAGATCGAAGAGCTTTGATACTTTTGCCAAGTTGGTTCTGTACTTCATTCTGGAACTCCTTGAACTTTTCAAAGGATTCCGACTTATGTTTCATAAGATAAACATAGCTGTATCTACTGAAATCATCAGTAAATGTAATGAAGTACCTAAAATTTCGTCTAGCGCTAATGCTCCTTGGGCCACATACATCGGTATGTACAATGCCCAACAAGTCACTGGCCCTTCCATTTCTCTTGTTGAAAGGGGTTTTATTCATTTTGCCCATTAAGCAGGATTCACATTTTTCAAATGATTCATAATCAAATGAGTCTAAAAGCCCATTACGATGGAGCTTCTGAATCCTCTTCTCATTAATGTGGCCCAAACGACAATGCCAGAAAAAATTCGGGTTCGAGTCATTGGTTTTAAACCGTTTGTTAATTATGTTATAGACCTGCATTGATTGGTTGAGAATATAAAGCCCATTCTCCAATGGGACGCTACCATAGAACATATTATTTCGAATAAAAGAGCAACATTTGTTCTTAATCGAAAATTCAAAACCATTCATGTCCAAAATAGAAATAGAAATGATATTCCTGCTTATCGCTGGTACATAGTAGCAATTCTCCAACTCTAAAACCATGCCAGAAGGCAAAGACAAATGGTAAGTTCCTACTGCTAATGCAGCAACTCTTACTCCATTCCCAACTCGCAGGTCCACTTGTCCTTTCTACAGCGTTCTACTGCTGCGCAGGTCCTGCATATTAGTACAAATATGAGCACCACAGCCGGTATCCAATGCCCAAGAACTAGAACCTGAATGTGAAGCAACATTTACTTCTATAACATAAATACCTTTAGATGTCGTTTCGTACGACTTCTTAAGGTTCTTCAGACCTTCCAGGAACTCTTTGCAATTCCTCCTCCAATGCCCCGGCTTCTTGCAATAAAGACAAATGTCCACATCATTTGGGCCACGTTTGGGCTTGGAACTCTGCTTAGGCCTGTCCTGATTCTCAACCTGGACAGCCTTGGCCTTTCCTTTGCCTCTAGCGGGTTTCTTAAACCCTTTACCCTTTTGTACCATAAGTACTTCAGGTTTGGCCTTCTTGATGTTGGGCTCTGCCGTCTTGAGCATGCCGTGCAGCTCAGTCAGGGACTTCGTCAGATTGTTCATATTGTAGTTTAGAACAAACTGATCAAAGCTAGACGGCAGGGATTGCAGGATGATGTCCGTAGCCAACTCTTGGCTAAGGGGAGAGTCCAGTCGAGCCAGGTTATCAATATAACCCATCATCTTAATGACATGAGGACTCACTGGACTGTTCTTAGACAGCTTGCACTCGATGAGAGACTTGACTGTCTGGTACCTCTCAGTGCGAGCCTGCTCCTGAAACATAGATTTCAGGGTTGTGATCATCTTGATCGGTGACCCCGCATTCTCGAACTATTTCTGCAGTTCCGAGTTCATCGTGGCCAGCATCAGACAAATCACATTTGTCATATCATCCGAATGCTTTTCCCACTTGTCCTTTTCTGCATTGGGAGCATTGGATCTCGGCTTTTCAGGAAGAGGCCTTTCAAGGACATAGTCCTTCTTTTCCTGTCTGAGAACTATTCTCAGATTCCGATACCGTTCCAAGAAGTTGGATCCTTTCAGTTTCTCCTTCTCAAGGACGGATCTCAATGTGAATGAGTTTGTGTTGTTGGTTAACATATCTGAATCAAGAAAAAGAAGAGAGTTTAATTAGTTTTGATGTTTCAAAGGTTGAGAAATCTTAACAATTAAGAAAACTCGCATTATATTCTAATTTAATTTTCCTCAAGTAGAATATAATGATCCAAGATCCATATTTCACTGAAAACTGAGTGAGCTTTGGCTCATCGCCCAGACTTCAATTATTTAGGTAAGCAACTCGTTTGCTAATCATATCCAATACGATTCTTGTCTCGGATCGATATCATATTTCAAAAACCGATCATATGTCTTTAGGCCCAAAACCATTTTGATAGCCCAGTCAAGCAAACCAATCTTTGAGTCATGTAGTACCACCATTACCACCTGCCGTACTCGTGTAATTGCGAACGCATTGCTTTGGCAAGCCCATCACACAACAAAACGAGTCTTTGCAGTTGACAAGAACTGGGAAGACATGAAATGCTTGATATTATGTTTGAGGAACGAAACATAAATCTCAACACATATCATATATGTAAATTGAGGGAGATTATAATTAATATTCTCACAAAATCTTTTAATCTAATTAAATTGATTAAGGTCGGAACTTCGAATCAGTGTTAGTGTCGATCGACACCACACGATTCGAGAAACCTGGCGATCGATGTAATCGTGGTTAAATATCTAACCCGATTAAAACATTCAATTTCGGTTCAATCCAATTGAACCGGTGTCGGTTAACTCAGGTGTCGATCGACACAACCCTAGTGTCGGTCGACACCAGCTAATCCGGTTCAATCGTGATGAAATCGATTAAACCCGATTAGACCGATCGTACCAGTCCGGTCCAATCCAATTGAACCGACGACGATCGACGCGTGTCGATCGACACAACCCTTGTATCGATAGACATTGCAATTTTCGGAACTTCGATCAATAGATCGACACTTAAAGTTTTACGATGCGAAAAAGGCCGGTGTCGATCGACACACGCTTGGTGTCGATCGACACCGCCGCGCAGAAAACCTAATTTTCTCTTTTTATCAAAACGATTTTGACACAAAAGATCTAACATGCGATTCCCAATGATTTCAAAACTCAAATTCGAATTCATTACACATAAACAGCATGTTACAGATTCAATTAAACATATGTCTTTGATACCACTGAAGGAAATTGATGGGTTTTAACTCTTTAGGACTATCAAATTCCTGGTGCCACAAGATCATGTTAATTGAATCTATGTCCTCAGATCAAGGATTTACCTGGAGATTGGCAGCGGAATGATTAGGTAAAACGAGATCTGGAGCGCCTCAAACGTTGCGCCTCTATAGCAAGTCCACACGCACACAAGATTGGATCAGGGATGCTAGTGCCTCTGGGAGCTTTTGAGTTTCTTTTCCTGACGGCTATGGTAAGACGCTTAAAGTGATTTCGTGGCTCTGACTTGTATATATAGGAGTCAAGCACGAAATCCCATAAACCCTCGGATCAACTGGTTTAAATTGAGTCGTCAATTTAAACCCGGTATCGTTAATCCCGAGTGGTGTCGATCGACACCAATAATCGGTGTCGATCGACACCCTCATATAAACTCAATATCAACGTGTAACAATTACACATTGATTAGATCATTACTTTAATGATCATTCCCAGTATTCGTTATCCAGTTTGCTTAGGTTTGTGACCTTATAGGATCATATAATGCCGGCAATGAGTTCACAACTCATAAGTTATAAGCAGCTTCTAGCAAAGCATTATAATTACCCAGTATCACATGATAGTCTTATCTCGACTTCACAACTATGTCAGAGTGTATACAAGTATGATCTCTAGGAAATTCCCTTCATTTCCAACACTCAATATCTGCAGTAAGGAAAAAATCATTAAGATAACTCAGAGGTTTCACACGCCGAGTTGATCTTTGGGGTGGTTGTGGTTGTGGAGGTCCTTCTTGCTGTTGGTGATGCGTGTTAACAGTGTTAGAGCAACTCCATCGACGTTTCTAGTAGAGTATCTACACAAATGATGACATCAGAAAATATTAATTTAATAATGGTTGGGTATCTCAAAGTTGAGATTAGCTTCTCAAATGAGATATTATGAGAAACTATTGGGCTGAAATTTCCAAGTTTGAGATACCCATATGAGTTTTATATTAATATTTATTATTTAACTATATTTTGAGAAACTCTTCTACATACTATCAATGGTGATGCTCTTAGTGTCGTGCGACACTTTGTTTGTATACTTTTTTGTGACGAGCGAAACTGTATCATCTCCTTCATCTTACTGAGATTCATTTGTTTCAGGGTTCTCATCAATATGTTGGTTTCCGACCATGAATGGTCCACCTCCATCGTCTATAGCTTCTCCTTAAGCCATTTTGAACATTCCTGGATGACTTTCGACAGCTCTATTCTCTCCTTTCCAATCGTAATATCCTTTCTCGTCAAAAACACATTTCTACTTACATCAGTCCTTTTGTTGGTCGGGTTATAAAGTCTATACGCCTTAGATCCTGGTTCAATCCCGAGATGCACCAACTTCTACGAACGATCGTCTAACTTCCTGAGATGCTCGCTTTTAATTTTTGCGTAGACGAGACAATGAAAAACTCAGAGATGCTCCACATTTGGCTTCTTGTTTCTCAAGCGTTCGTATGGTGTTTGATTCTTTAAGGCTGTTGTAGGAATACGGTTTATTATATACATTGTATGCCGGACTGCCTCTCCCCACAAGAAATTTGGTACCCACATTGCTTTTAGGATACTCTATGTCATCTCCATTAAGGTACGGTTTCTTATTTCCACCACAACACCATTCTGTAGAGGCATATATGATGTTGTTTGTTGTCTTCTGATACCGTTTTAATTGCAGAAGTCTTGGAACTCTTTTGAAGTGAATTACCTCTGTCTGTGCCTAATGTCAGGATCACCCTCCTAAGTTATTTTTCTACTAAATTCTTGAATGATTTAAACTTTTCAAACGCCTCACCCTTCTCTTTTAGTAGAATCGTCCACATATATCTTGTGTGATCATCAATGATAACAAAAATATATCTGTTTTGGGCAAGGGTTTGCTGGTGTTATTAGTCCGCACAGGTCTGCATGTAAAAGCTCCAAAGAATGTGCTGCACAGAACTGAGTTGCTTTTTGAAAAGCTCCACAGATTTCCTTTATCCATTAATCTTTGGTAAACCATGAACCAATCTAAGCGATGCGATATTATGAATCGTTTTGAAGTATATGGCTAAGTCTCACGTGCCACCTCCACGTTTCCTTTTATATTCTTGCATGCAGGCAAATTGGTTTCCCGACCTGGAGATTAATTTTTATAGACGGTTAGGAGAGCGAGCAACTTTTGCTAGGAGCCTACCACTCGGATCACGTAAAGTCAAATAATCACTTCTCATCCTAATATCACATCCAATCTCCATGGCTTGACATAGCTGAGAATGTTACTCTTCAGCTCTGGAATATAGTAAATATGGGGAAGTAACCTCTATTCGCTGGTTTTTAGTAGAAAAAAAAATGAACCTTGTCCTCTGATGTCAACACATGACCCATCACCGAATTTTACTTTTCCCCTGATGTTCTCGTTCAGCTCTGAGAAAAATTAGTTTACTCCCTTCATATGATTGGTTGTGCCATTATTCCAGGTACCAAATCTCATTCTCATCTTTTTCGATTTTGTACTTTTTAGGATAAGCTTTTCATCATTGAAGAACACCACTTCGTGCATATACAATGCTGCATCCGTTACTTCAGTCTCGGCTATATTTGCTTCTTGGTGTATGTGCCTTCTCTCGGGACATACTAAAGAAAAGTGCCCTCTGGTTTGTCACATGTGTAACAAATCACGTGTGGTCTGTTCTTCTTATCTCTATCTTTGTCTTGAGAATTAGATATCCCTCAGCCTCTTCCACGAAAACATCTCCCACCACTTCAACCTCTTCTCTTCTTTGTCAGTGTTCCTGGCTTGCTCTGTTTCCATGTGAATCTGAACTCAGAAACAATAGGCTTCCTTGTGTTTCTGCGTTACTCGTTTCATCAAGTATACGCTCCTCGTATGCTTTAAGTCGTCTAACGATGTCTTCAAAACCAATTTTGTTTAGGTCCAAAACTAACTCGAGTGACGCGATGATCTGTATGAACTTATTTCGCGGCAAGCTGTTGAGGAATTTCTTCACCAAACTTGATACTTTAAGCGTTTAACCTAAAGCTGCTGATTTTGAGGCGAGTTCAAATATTTTTCCCGAAAGATCGTCAATTGATTCTGTCTCCTAAATATTTAAGTGCTTGAACTGAGACATCAAAGTTTGGAATCGTGCATCTTTAACACTTTCTGCTCCCAAGTTTCGTGATTTGATTCCTTTCCTTATATCCTTATGTGAGTCTTGATCACCAACTTCGAATATGAGATTTTCAGGTATAAACTGGAACAACAAGGCGGTCGCTATGTCGTTTTTCTCTGCTTCGTCTGTGCCGGGCTCAATGGCTTCCCAAACCTTATGAACACAAAGAGTAACTTTTATATTCATAGACCATACAGCATAGTTCGCTGCATTCAGCATCGGGCAAAGTACCGTTGTAAATACTCCTTCCTCCTCGATGATGTGTCTGTATTTCTAGGCCTGGACAAAAAACCCGAACCTGAAATACCAAACCGAACTGAAAAAAATGAATCGAGCTCGAATCCAAATTCATAAAATATCTACACGGGTCCTAAATTTCTAAATCTGAGAACCCAAAATCGAACCTGATCCGAACAGAAAATGGAACAGGTACCCAAAATAATCATAATACAACTATATACTTAAAATATAAATCATATTTAGAGTTGCTATAGCTTATTAACCTTATTTATCTTAAGTTATAATTATAAGTCCAAAAGCAAGTTCAAAAAACAAAACAAAAATCCAAATATATGAATTATGTTTAGACTAAAATAACTAGAATATAAAAATAAGTAAAATATACGAAACTTTAAGCTATATTTGTCAAATTTAATTGAACTGAATTTAAATTTAAATAATTTTTATTTTATAAATTTGCGGATACCCAAACCCAAACTGAACCCGAACCAAAATTCTAAAATATCCGAACGAGTCATATATCTTTAAACCCGAAAACCCAAAAACCCAGAACGGAACCGAACCCGAACGCCCATGCCTATGTATCTCCCACAGCTTGGGTTTTGGGACTATACATACATACGATCTTCATATTGTCTGAGGATCTAAACCTGGTTTGCTTTGATACTAAATAAAGAAAAGACATAACAACTTAGCTTTTGATTATGAGAGAATTTGCTGAAAATAAGATTTGGAATGTAAATTAGTTTTTCAGCAGAGAGAAAATAATGTTTAGTAAAACGGTATAAGGATACCGAAAAAATATAGGTGGCAAATCACGTGTATACATTGTTGACGTTGCTGCGAGTGGGGAAGTAATTAAAAAAAGTGAAACTTTCTTGTGTAATTAATGAGATGCTCATCTTGTCACTTCATTTAATAAAGGAACGTGACATCATAGAATTAATGAGGAGCACTCTTAAATGAATGAGTGGTGACTAACTACGTTCATTTAGAGATAGATGATGCATATTTTATAGTTTGATTTTGGATAAACCTGAAATATCATAGGTTATATAACGTTAAACAACTTCTGAATATTCTAAGTTTCACATGTTTTAATGTACATATCTAAATGTATTCACATAAACGTCAAAATTACAGTCTACATATAAACATAACATACCACATACCATAATACATGCATGAAATATCTAATTACGACCAACATATTTTTATAACATGTTATATGTTATTTATAACATAGATTGGGTTTACCAATGTATATGGATGTCACACTGATCAACATATATACGTTGAAAGAATAATTATATATGAAAAAATAAATTTGTGTAGCATGTTTTTTTTTGTGTAGCATGTTATAATCATATATTGCATGTTACATAAATGAGGATGGAAAACGAATTAGATAACACCGAACTTGCCGATGTATGCTATATATTTGCGTGCTGTAATTACATATTGCATGTTACATAAATGAATTATGGATAACAAATTAAATATATTAGCATATGTTACGTGTTAAGAACTCATATTACATGCTACAAACACCTATAGTACATATAAACTAGACCCGGACCCGCACATGGCGTGCGGGTTATGAATAATATTTTTTCAATGGCTAGCAAAAATTGATGCATTAATAATACTTTGTGAAATAATTATTATTAATAAAATTATTAAAAGTAAACAATTAGATAAAGTTGTGGTATCAATAATTTTGTGAGTATTATTTTTGGATTGGTTAGAATTTTAGAGAACGAAAGTAGTTTTGAGTAGAAATTTAGAGAACGAAAGTAGTTTTGAAATGTGAAGTAGATAAAGGCTCAGAATGGTAATGGCGGGTAAAGCGGTCCGAAACTACTGCGGTTCGGTTTTACAGTTACAAAAATATATACATATATTTATATGTTGAGATTTTTGTTACTGTTAAATGCGGTGCGGATACGGTTTTATCGTCACCATTCGAAGCCGAAGTATAAAAATGATTAATTACACCAATGTATTTAAAAGATAAATGATAGGAAATTGTAAATTAATAGATTTTATTTCTTATACGTAAATTTATAATAAAGTTTGGGTTAGAATTTATATTTTTGGAATATAATCGACTTTAAAAATTATTGTTAATATTCATATTTTCAAAAATATAAATTTGTTATATTATAATATTAAGTAAAAATTTTGGGCTGACAATATATTTAGCTCAGTTCATCTTCTGTTTTGGGATGATTTGAATTTAAAAAAAAACTAAGCATTTTTCTCAAAATCGCGTGAGCGCGGGATTATAATCTATTTGTATTTAAATATATAAGTTTATAAATAACAATTTCTAAAATATAGATATCATTATAAAAGTATGAGAAGACAATAATAACATTAGAAATAAACATTAACACTATATTTTAAAATTGATGTCGGAATTAGTAGTATCTTACATTGATATTAATATCTTTTCTCATGGCCTGATAAGAAATAGAGAGAAATAAATAGTTTTAAATAGAAAAAGTAGAGAAAAAGCAATAAATTAAAAATTACATCAATGTAATTAAAATATAAGTGAGAGTAAATTTTTAATTAGAAAATTTAATATCTACATATTAATATTTTAAAAAGTAAAAGTAATATTTAGATAGTAATGTTAAGCCTAGTAATCTAGTATTCATATATATATTGGACATAAAAAAAATATTCTTACTGGAAAATAATAACTTCATATTTTATGGAATATACTAATCATAATATATTTTACAATTTTTTTAAATGTCTTTCATGTTTGCTCTTGATTTGATCTGTCTGTTGGTTTCTACAAAACGGAGCGGTTGGTTTAGAAATATGGGTACCCTCTGTGGCAAACCATGGCAAAGAGAGTGATTCATCTGAGGGCCGAAGCACAGGAAGAGGATACTCTTCTCTTTCACCTGCCGATAATAACATCTTCGAGATATGCATTCCGATGATATATCAACATTTGGGAATAGAGCACAACTTTAGTGAATAAACTCATTTGATTTTAATATAATGTCTCAGATCATTGGTCTTACAGTCCATAACACCATTTTGGCATAAATTATCATTTCTCGAGCTATAATAAAACCTCTATAACTTAATAATGTTGGGACCGGAGAATTTTATTAATTTATAGAGGTATTAATTTAAAGAGGGATAAATCTTTAATCCTTACTTTCATGAAAAAAGATATTTTAAATTGTTTACAAATTTTGAAAGCAAATTTCTCAGAGGATGGTTTATCAAGGACTTTAGATGAATCTACCAGTGAGGATGACATGCTACATGAACTTGAAGTTATGATTAATAATATCGGTCACCGTAATAAAATGGATGTCAATACCCTAGTGGACTATCCAGGTGAAATTGTGGCTACAATCGCTAATGCTGATCATGAGACTGAAGATGATGTTACTGCACCTTTAGAAGCGGTTACACGTAAAGAATCAATTCTTGCGTCTAGAGCTCTTCACATTATTTTATGCAATTCGAGAAGGTGACACCAGAACTTGTTAGTGCAGTAAGGAATATTAGAGATGAACTTTAGCAAGATTTGAACTTTTAGACAAAACAAACAACACTAGAGTCTTATTTTACTAGATTTAGACATAATTTATAAACATCATTATTAATTTATAATATTATTGGGACCATATATTTACACAGTGATTTTTTAATAAATTATTATCTTATTATCTTATCGAATTTTGTTAAGTTTTACACTGACCCGACTTGGGACCGGAGATTTTTATTAATTTATACAGTTTATTAATTTATAGAGTATTAATTTATGGAGGTTCTACTGTATTTGGATTTCAAGCTAAATCTCTTAACATACAATCTTTTAAAGTTGTATTGTACATGCGAGTTATTTATGCTCTTTTGTATAATTTACTATTATGACTTGTGTTTCTTGTCATACAAAATCACTGATATATCATGGTTTTTAGTGTTTTTAGTCATGATATAGGTTGTATATATAAAGTCTTTTTAGTGTTTTTGGAGTCTTTTAGAGTCATTTGCAGGTTTATGTATCTTTGGAGCTTATTTGGAGATTATGGATTATTGTGGAGTTAAGTAGGAAGTTGTGCTGAATAATTCAGCTTGGAGGCAAATTTTAAAGATGGTGTCGATCGAATAGTTAAGGATTCTGGAACACTAGTTCTTCATCTAGGTTGTGATTAATGCTTGATCTGAACTGACGAATTAGATTATTGATCATAGGTTAATTCTCGCAACGAAAGTTGGTTAATTAGCTAGAAAGAAGCTTAAATGAGCAAAATAGCTATCTCCTTCTTTAGGGATTTTGTGAACTTATCGAACATGAGATAATTGCATGTTTATACTTTAGAACTCGCAAAGAAATTTGGTTTTCTAGGTTTTAGACATAGATAGTTTTTGCAGCGACAGCTGGTTCACTTTATTATCGTGTTTCGAGTTCTATAACATAGCAGAATCCCCATTAACTGATTAGCTTGCATTCCTGATTTCCTGAGAATACCCTGATCGCCTGACGTTTTTCTCATATGACCTTACAAACCGATTTTATTGCCTTGTTGTCATTTAAGTTACTATCATTCTTGTTTAGCTTAATTTGAATACTATAATCTATTGTGTGATCTTGAGTCTATGTGGAAATCGATCCCTAAGTACTGCAATTGATCTCTTAATTTAAGAGAGTAGTTCAAAGGGTAAATTTGAGCATATCAATCACCTCTTGCAATTATGAAAGATTATTAACTTGCACAAACAACATATTTTAAGTATGGTACTTCATGACCAAACTTATGTGAGCATTTTTAGCATACAGTTTTATAAGAATATATTTTTGAGATAACTTCTCTTCTTCTAGATGTTCGATTTGGAATATAGAAAGTGTAATAAAAGTCATGAAGAATGAAAACGTATTGAAGAAAAGTAGAAGAAACGTGGGAAAAAAGAGTAAAATTAATTATATGGAGCCCACTTTCACTATGCACGCACAGTAACATTCTCTTTTTCACTTCTATATAAACGAACGTTCGTGATATAACAACTTCATACAATACAAAACTTTTGTAACATTATTCAATCTCTCTCTCTAGCTTCTTCTTTCCTATTCTCTGTATCCGAAAATCTGCCGGTATGGAATTTTGCTCTTATTTATTTATTTATCATATGAGATATATTCATTATTATGACACGTTATCACCACGATCACTCTATGATATATATACTATATACTATATTACAATGGTCGGAACATCCGCCTGTATAATTTTATTTTAAAGTGGTTGTTTATCACACCACTATATACTTAATATTACTGTGGGCGGTTTGTCGCCTCGTTATTAATTTACCTGCATTATATCATGGCTGTTAAATGCATCATAATTATATATTTACTGTTAATATTACATTGGACGGCTATGCCACTGTATAATTTATTTATTGTTCAAATGTGGCTAACTCTGTTACCATAATATTACGATTATATATATGTTTATATTATAATTATTATAAAAGGAGGCATAGCCACTTATATAAAATTTATGTTTAAATATTAGTAAATTTAATAGATTGCTTATTGAAATTATATTCTGATTGATTTTAATTATTTCTAAACTTTTCTTTCACCAACGGTCACAAAGAAAAAATTTCAAAATTTCTACCTTTTTCAAATGGCTATGAACAATGTTTTTCAATCTATAAATACACTTATCTTTCACTCATTCACTTCACTCATCGATTTCATCTCCTCTCAAATAACTTTCTTTAGATTTCATTTTGTTAGAAAGATGATTCGTCTATTTTTAATTTTATGTGTGATTGTAATTTTTACTTCGTTTTATGGTCTCTTCATAGGAGAATTTACTCCAGCAGAATTTAACATAACCGTTGGATTACTTTTTTATGCATTGTTTTTTCTTGTAATCTCTTGTATTTCATGTAAACAGTTCGTCCTAATATAAAATAATATTATCGTACTAATAAAAGTTGTATGATTTTGTTTTAGAAAATCAAATGACAAATATTGAGAAGCTTAAATTTCCGGCTCTCAAAATAACTGCAGCGAACTACATAGCATGGTAACAAATGTTGAGCTTTATCTGAAAATAAAAAAGCTGATCGACACTATCAAAATTGGAAACAAACCGCCTGTTGAAAATAAAGCTAAAGCGATAATTTTCCTAAGCCAACACCTTGATGAAAATGTGACACATGACTAATTTTCCTAAAGCAACACGATGAAAATAGTTTTATTTTTAATGTATTTTTCCCGAACCGAAATCAATCATGGGAAAACCTATTTATTACTCGTTGGCTTAATGTGAATCAATGTTGCTGTAGCTTTTGTATGAACATGTGCTACCATATGTTCAACATTTTATCCCATTGGATATGTTGTAATTTGATATGTTGTAACCATCAAAGATTCATGAATACACCAATACTATTAAGATGCATGGTGGATGATCAGTCCACCAACATAATCTTATATCAGTTAATAGATTCCAAATCTATTTTCGTTGGTGAAAACCATAATACCAGCTTCAAGCATATGAGAAATCATTCAGGAGAAACTTCTAGTTCTTTAATGAATGTTTTCATGAATTATCTATTGCATCTTCATCGAACCGTAATGGTATAACCGGTTCATGCCAAACAATAGTAAATTACGTAAACATCTAGTTTACCCATATCTTTTATCTCCATTACACTAATGTTTGTGTAGTACAATTTAGTACAAAAGCAAGTGGTTCTTATACTTCCTTGGGAAATACTTCTCATTTGAAATGTATTTAACATTTCTTTTGCTTATTGTCTCAACATGATTTTGTCTCAAATTCCCATGAATTTACTTTACAAAGGATTCATCAATCTCATTTTTAGTGATAACATAATCTTTGGATGTTTTACTTATTATAGAATATGATATTCTTTAACTCTCCCCTTCAAGATGATAAGACTACAAGTATATCAATCTAGAATTGAATCTCATTTTAGAATCAATAACATACTTTGCTTCGGTCATGTATTGTATATTAGATCTTTGTACGTTTTAAGACGTAGAGAACATAATGCATTAAGTATTTGAAAAACTTTAAAATGACTAATCAATCTCACTTTGAGAGTAAATATAATCTTTTGGATTTTCCACTTAATGTGGATGTGAGAATCCTTAATTATCCCTCTCGAGATGATGAACTTCCAGTCCATCAATCTCGAAATCAATCTCGCTCTATAATCGATAATCATCACTCGATTGCAACTTGAGATCAAATTATCATATCCAGTGGTGAATATAAAAAAAGATCAAAAAATTTCTAAGTTTCTTAGGGACTTGGGAGATTACATTGCATCAATGAGAACAAATTTTATTTCCATAGGCATTCATAATATGTTCATATCGAGTTTTCATTATGCTTTATACTAATTTGTATTGTACTCATATTAGTTTCTTTCATCTTTAGATGATATAAATATTTCTTGTTTATTGTCATCTTTATTTTCTCACTTCTAGTGAGAATCTGAGTTCTTAAAGAATCAGACTGGTCTCAATCTTTACTTTGACAATATCCACATTCTTATTTACGACCATTTCTATAGAAATTTCTTCGGTAAGTATTACTGGTATGGTCTTTTTTCGGGAATACGGCTAAAACCCCCCTGAACTATAGGCCTAGCTTAAATTCCCCCCTCAACTTAAATAAATTGTTTAAAACCCCATGAACTTTGGGGAATACGGCTAAAACCCCCTGGACTATAGGTCTTGCGTAAATACCCCCCTCCACTTAAATAAATTGTTTAAAACCCCATGAACTTTGTTTTCTAGCGTAAATACCCCCCTCAACTTAAACAAATTGTTTAAAACCCCATGAACTTTGTTTTCATTTGAAATACACCCCAGAATTTTTGAATCTCTGTTAATTTCGACAAATTAACAGATCCGTCTAATCTTGATTAACGGCATAGTGACTCAGCTGACACGTCGAACGTGTCGTGACCATATACAAAAAAAAAAAAAAAAAACTCATGACCATATACAAAACGACGCCGTATGGAATTGGGGAAAAAAAAATTTAGGTCACCCTCCTCTCTCTCTCTCTCTCGATTCCGTTCTCCTCCTCCAGTGTATAAGGAGGCGATTCAGTCTCGTGACCTTCTCGATGAAGCAGAGAGTTCCAACTCGGAAGATGTCTTCGAGTCCAATCCAACAGAAGTGGCGCCTAGTTTGGAATAGTTTCAGTTCAGTGTTAGCAAAAAGAAGAACAAAAAGAAAACTGAATCTTTTGCTTTTGGGGGAGTTTTAAACAAAGCCATATTCGAAGTTGGTCATGAGCTTCTTGTTCATAATGTTACAGAATCAAACCGATTATTAAACTGTTTTTCATTGTTATGATTCCGATTTCATTTCAAGAACTGCAAACGTTAAGAAATATGCCGAAAATTCTCTTCTTTCGTAAACCTAAAGGTTAAAGTAATAAAGAACGAAGGAGGAGGAGAACGGAATCGAGAGAGAAAGAGGAGGGTGACCTAAATTTTTTTTTCCCCAATTCCATACGGCGTCGTTTTGTATATGGTCATGAGTTTTTTTTTTTCGTTTTACACGACACGTTCGACGTGTCAGCTGAGTCACTATGCCGTTAATCAAGATTAGACGGATCTGTTAATTTGTCGAATTAACAGAGATTCAAAAATTCTTGGTGTATTTCAAATGAAAACAAAGTTCATGGGGTTTTAAACAATTTGTTTAAGTTGAGGGGGTATTTACGCTAGAAAACAAAGTTCATGGGGTTTTAAACAATTTATTTAAGTGGAGGGAGGTATTTACGCAAGACCTATAGTCCAGGGGGTTTTAGCCGTATTCCCCAAAGTTCATGGGGTTTTAAACAATTTATTTAAGTTGAGGGGGAAATTTACGCTAGGCCTATAGTTCAGGGGGGTTTTAGCCGTATTCCCTCTTTTTTCTTTTCCAGTATAAGATGTCACATTCCCTTCATGTAATGAAACATAGTTAATTAGATTCATATTTTTCATCAATTGCTCATTTTTTTTCTTCTCAATTTCAATAAGACAAAGATATAAGTTACTTTTATGTAATGTGTCTACATTATTATTATTATTATTATTTTTGTGGAAAATAAGTTACATTATTATTATTATTATTATTATTTTTGTGGAAAATAAGTTACATTATTATTATTATTATTATTATTTTTGTGGAAAATAGACCATGTTTTCTCTAACATGTCTACATCATGTATTTTCCTTCAAAAAAAGTCACTTTCCTGTTTTTCCATAAAAACCATAGGATCCATGGAAACACTCTCTTTAATTCCACTGGAATTCTGTCAACTTTAGCCAGCAAATGAAGATAATGAAAATTTGCAAAGAAAGAGCTCACATTAAATCCATTCGCCGACAAAGGTATATCAGATAGTCCCCAGACTTGCCTAGCAATCTCACAAGAGAACAGCAAATGATTCACCGATTCGTCCTTAAGACCACAAGACTAGCAACAAGGATCCATTTTAACACCTCTTCTTGATATCAATTCCCCAACCAGGATCGCATTCGATAAAGCTTTCCGCATAAAAGATTTGATTTTTGGAGATGTATTTATCTTCCACACTAAGGCTTTTAACACATTCATTGATGGCTCCATCTCTCCTTCTTCAATATGTTCCTTCTTAGTCCCTCGATAAATCATCCAATAACCCGACTTCACTTAGTAGGGACCCCACTTGTTATGGATCCATATCCAATAATCCTCCTGATCGACCAATACGTTCATCCGTAAAATCCATTGAATGTCTTGAGGGTAGAAGAGCTCTTCTAAGACCTCTAATTTCCAGCATTTGTTAGGAACATCAATAAGATTGGATACCTTCAAAGAGAAGTTGACCAATATGTTCTTCATCAATGGTCTTCTCATGATTCCTCTTATCCATTCCTCAGCCCAAACCAAGAAAGACTTACCATTTTCGACTTCTTTACTTAATCCCTGAATCAAGAGATCTTTTCCAAACTGAATGAGGCGCCAAGCATAGGAAAGTCGTGCACACATCGTGGCATCAAGAAACTCCCCCTCAGGAAAGTATCTACTTTTAATAACTCGGACAAATACAGAATCTGGTTGGTCAAGGAGTCTCCAAGCCTGCTTTCCAATGAGAGCTCACTACAAGAAAATGTTGTAAAGATAGCACTTCAAGATAGCGTTTTGCACGTTTATGCTATAGTTAACATACCCTCTAGTTTTAGATTGTGTTTGTGAAATTGCTGTAGTCTAAGCGTGCACAGAAAATTTGATATTGAGTTCTTAACATCTTGTCTCTGTTTTGCAGACCCTTTTTACAGATATTCTTTGTTGAATGAATTAGCAGGAACCATAGATTAGATGTCTGGCTTCGACGATGACAAACATGGTAAATGAGTCATCTATTGATTGGTGCCACATCATCTGAATGTCTTGATGTAGAATTGGTGAAGCGTAGGAAGGATTTAGTCATGCATTGGATGAAAAAGTGCTCATTTTCAAAAAGAAACGCAGGAATATAATTATAGGAGTACCACATGACATCGACAGGTATAATTCACAACTCCCATGTGTGCTTCAGCTTTTCCAATTACCGTTTTCCGAGATCTTTCCATGAAGTATGTTTGTTGTTTTTGATCATTTAACACTTATGTCTAGGAATTAACAAGAGTTAAGAATAACCGACATATTCCAGCAGAAAATTCTTTAAAATGTTAAATCTCTTCCAGCTATAGACGAGTCTTTCAAACTAGAGATTGAGGCAAAGGACAATCTCATGCTCTTCCTTAATGTTTAGTAGTTAGTGAAAAAAAATTTTTAGTTCATAGTTTCTTGTAAATGTAATTTATTGTAAGCTTGTAACTATGATGTTTTTATTTGGTAATAATATTTGCCTCTTATCAATATGTTTCAACAGTGTACAAATGAAATATTCCAATCAAAATAGCAATATAGCCGGGCTTAAAATTATCAATAAGAACAGTAAATAATAACAAACATAAAATGCTATTATTAAATATACAATTGCAAAACAAATTAACGCTATCGAAAAAATAACTAACGTAGCACAAGCATAAAACGCTATATAAAGTGCCAGATCTATTATAACGGGCGTAGATAGAGCGTTTGCCATAACGCTATGCTATCCAATAATAGCGTTTTTCGGATTCTTTTTATGTGACATTTTCCTGTAGTGGCTTGATTAAAACACTGAATATCCTTAAACCTCAACCCCCCTTGTGCTTTTGCCAAAGACAACTTGGACCAACTTAGCCAGTGGATCTTGCGTTAATGATCTAGGGAGTTCCACCAAAAATCCGTCATTGCACTCGTCAGAGTCTCACACGCCTTTTTAGTAAGTTTGAAACACGACATGGTGTATACTGGCATTGCCATTGCTACAGCCTTTAGCAAGACTTCTTTCCCTCCTTGTGAAAGTAAACATGCAAACCAGCTTGAGAGCCTCGATTTGAGCCTATCGTAAATAAATGCTAGCATTTCCGTCTTCAATCCACTAAAACATTATGGCAATCCCAAATAAGTACCAGCACCATCTTCTTTTTCAATTCTGGTGATGATTGTTAAATGTGCCTGATCATCAAAGGCCAGTTTCTTCCCAAATGTGATCGAAGACTTTTGCAAGTTGACCATCTGCCTTGTTGCCTTTCCATACGTCTCCATAATACACATTAATACTCTCGCTTGCTCTTCGTTAGCTCGACAGACGAACAGGCTATCGTCGGCAAACAACAAATTGTAAATCATACTCCCCTCATCAGAGAACTGAATCCCTTCAATGCTTGCTTCTTTTTCTGCCTTTTGAATTTGGTGAATTAAACGTTCAGTACATAGCACAAAAAGCAAGGGGAAGAGGGGATCTCCCTGCCTCAGACCCCTCTCTGACACAATCCTCGCAAAAGGCTGGTTATTTATCAGAACAGAGAAGGTTACCGATGATACACAGGTCATTATCCATACACAGGTCATTATCCGATCAATCCACACCGCATGGAAACCTAAAGCCCCAACAAAGCTCGCAAGTATGTCCATTCCACTATGTCATAAACCTTTAACATGTGGGATTGGATTGCCATAAACTTCTCCATATACTTCTCGTTTGTTTTCAAGAGTGAATCGACTAACGAACTATGAGTATTGTGAGAGCCGAAACTCACACTGTCAAAACTTATATTTAATGGGGGCTCGAAAATTCTATTTATAAAGAACTAAAGGACCGAAAATGCAAAAAGATGAAAAGGGAGATTTTATTGATATTTTCCGAAAGTACAAGGGAAATTAGCAAAAGCTGAATAGTCTTAATTTGCTAAAACTCCTAATACTCGTATCTGGGATGGATTTAAACCTTACATGAGCGCACATATATATACTGACTATCCTAGGAGGCTAAGACTTCAGATTTCCGATGTGGGACCTTGTACTTCGCTTTCAACCGCCGACCTAAGCTTTTTGGGCCCGATTTCCGGCCGATAGTCTTCCGTGATCCGTCTGCGCATCCTGACCCAAATCTCGCCCGCCGATGAATAGTGACCCGTGAACAGTGAACCGTGAATAGTAATCCGAATTTCGGTTTAAGCTTAGTTCGATTTTTCGGTTTACTTTGTCTCGGGATGAATAATGTTTTTCAACGGTTTTTCCCGCGTGAACAGTGTTCCGAGCGTTTTATGACTTCCGAGATTTGAACCGCCCGTTTTTTATTTGAACTTCCAGCCGCCGGTTTCAGTATTGATGGCCAGCCGCCGGTTCCTTTGGCTTGTATGCTCGGCGACTGGTCCACGGCTGGCTGGACATTCGTCACGGTCTTTCGGGGAACGTTTATGGACGTCTTTGGAGTCAGAACATGCAAACGGATGATCTCCGGGTCGGTCCGGGCATTGAGTTACGTTTGACGGTCGGTCGACTGGACGATGTTCGGATGAGGAGTCTCGACTTGAGAAATGATCGTGGACATGTGATGAAGACCCGGCGGCTGGGACAAGTGCCAGCCGCCGGCCACGGACGAGGGGAGATCCGGCGGCTGGCCTCATCCCAGCCGCCGGCCACGGACGAGGGGAGATCCGGCGGCTGGCTTCATCCCAGCCGCCGGCCACGGACGAAGGGAGATCCGGCGGCTGGCCTCATCCCAGCCGCCGGCCACGGACGAAGGGAGATCCGGCGGCTGGCTTCATCCCAGCCGCCGGCCACGGACGAAGGGAGATCCGGCGGCTGGCCTCATCCCAGCCGCCGGCCACGGACGAAGGGAGATCCGACGGCTGGCACTTGTCCCAGCCGCCGGCCGTTGGTGAAAGAGGACCCGGCGGCTGGCCATGTCCCAGCCGCCGGTTGGCTTCCTGGACGGATCGTGGGCAGTTTGCCTTAGCTCGTCCGTTCCATGTTCGGGATAGGTTTCATTTGGTCTTGTCCTTGTCTTTTCGTTCCGTCAATCTTCGAGGAGGGGATTTCGACCCCAACAGTTAGCCCCCCAGCTCTTCGTTCTCATAGTCCAGGACGAGGAGCTTTAAGCTGAGGTTTTATCGGGATTGATCGAAACGGGAAAATTTCCTTTTTTCTTTCCTTCTTCTTTTTTTTTTTTTTTGTAAAGAAAAAATTTCCTTTTCGTATGAAAGACTCGTGGGCGGTCGGCTCGGAATTGGAAAGACTCAATTCCTTTTCAAACTAGGACTTGAACCGTCCGACTATATATATGGATCCTTCCTTCTTCTTTTTCCTCACGAGTTCTTTCTCTTGTCGAGTGCACTTTCCGTTTCTTAAGATAATGGTTAGGCAATCTTTTCGCGAGAGGAGGCAGATGGAGAAGAAGAGTGAGGCGAATAAACTCGGGAAGGGTTCTAAGGATAAGACGGCGGCCGATCCTTCAGGATCGGGATTGACGGACGGTAGTCAAGCCGTCCCTCCACCCGAATGGCCTGCGGATAAGTTGGTGGTATCCACCGTTGTGGTCACTCCTCTGAAGAAGGAGGCTATTCTTGAACGAAGTATCGCGAGGCGTTTGCCCAAGGATAAAGCGGCGGCTGGCGGGATCACCTACGGTCTGAGTGATGAAGACAACCGGTTGCGCCAAAAGCAGGCGGATTGCCTTGCTGACCCCGGAGTGAAAAACTCTCCTCCCGAGGCTCGGCGCACAGGTCCTTTGCCAGGGCTTGCTTTTCCTGAGGCTGTTTGTAAAAATCGTCGTCAGTCCGCTAGGAGTTTTTCAGTGATCACGGATGCTAGTTTTAGGTTTCCTTCTTGTGATAGTCTGGATTAGCCTGAGAAGTACGAGGATATGGCCTTGAGCGGGATGAAGGTTTATCCATTCTTGCCTTTTCTCTTTCTTCTCCTCTCTTTTCTTTTTTTTTTTTTTTTTTTTTTTTTTTTTTTTTTTTACTGACTCTTCCTGTTATTATTTCAGTTCATGTCTTCTGTGAACAAGTGTATCAGCACGTATGATGCTTCTGTCCGTGGAATCCGCAAGCGTGCTGAGGAAGCTCAGGATGATGCTCGGCTGGTGAGGAGGAAACTTAACGAACTTGAAGCGACGTCTTCGCATCGGTCAAATTGCTCGAGAAAGAGCTTGCTTCGTTACGTGCGGAAAGATCAGTGGCGTTGCAGTTTAAGACCCGTCAAGAGGCCAAGGATGCGCGTCATGCTAAGGAAGTACAGGCTTTGAAGGATCAGATGGTCAGTGTAAAAGCGGCGCGCAATTCGAAGGTGCAACGGGCTTACGCGGATGGCCGCAAGGCTTCCGTTGCCAAATTCCGCGATTTCTTGGATGCGCTGAAAGAAGACCTTGGATCTTTGTCTGAGGCAAGGAATCAGGACGTAGATTTGGCTCAGATAGAGAGTAATGTTGAACTTGTCGCTTTGCTACAGGGGACTGATCCTCCCAGCTTGGACGAGGAGAAGGTGAAATTGTCCACATGGATGAACGAGTTCGATAAATCTGCAGTTCGGTTTGATGATGTGATTGCTCGAATCCGTGGGAAGATTGATTCTCAGTTATGTCCAGCCCGCAAGGATGACAATGCTTCAGTACCCGAGGGAAGATCCGTTGAAGAGGAGGCTACTTCTCTCGGGGTGGTTGACCTATCGGGATCGAACGAGTCTGTTCCCGGAATCTCTGATATTGCTATTGCCCAGGCGTTTGCTTCTGATTCTTAACCATGCGGTGGTTTTTCTTTCTAGCTATTTTTTGAGTTTTTGGCTTTATAGATTTATGCTATGTACGGCCTGATTTTTGGTCTGGACCGATTCTTTTGTTTTGACACTTCAATAAAACAAGCTTTCGAGATTTGTCTCTTGCCATACGCTGTTTCTTTGTACAAGGATCCTGATTGAATGATCGTGGGCGGCTGGGTTTAGTCCGAGACGAACCCGGCCGTCGTGTATTGATTTGGAGAGGATGCTGTATTGATATCGGGCGGCTGGCATGTCCCGGCCGCCGGATTATGTTGGCTGATCCTGGGCGGCTGGCATGTCCCGGCCGCCGGATTATGTTGATTGATCCCGGGCGGCCGGCGTGTGCCAGCCGCCGGATTATGTTGATCGATCCCGGGCGGCCGGCATGTCCTAGCCGCCGGGTTATGCTTTTTTGTAGCGGGCTGCTGGCCGTTTATTTGAAGAGATCGGGCGGCCCGTTTATCCGACTGGATCGGGCGCTCGACTTTCCTTGTATTGGTTTGGTTTTGCTTGCTTAGGTTAGTCGGGTTGATCGGGGCGCTGTTCCGGGCGCTCGGACCTGATTGTTCGGGAGGAGTTTCCCTTGAGTTATTCGACCAGCGGAGTTAGCCGCTGGGCTTGGAGTTTGGGTTAGTTGCTAGTTTCGGACGAGTTTATGATCTCGTACCAGGGCCGGTTTGGTACCTCGTCGTGAGATGTCTAAGACCAGCATTCCAAGTTGGCGTTTACTGGGTTTAAGGAGTTCATTTAGTGATTTACGCTTTGCATTTTCTACCTATGCGGGGCGTTTAGTGGAAATGAACTCAATAGAACATCGTCTGAGACGTTTCCTGCCAGGATCGCGGAATGTCAGGTTACGCCTTTCGGATGTTAGTCCGGAAATTTGTATAGCGCGCTACGTTTTATCCGCTTTGGGATGTAAGGGGAACCATGGTTAAAAAGATCGTCCCGTTGTGATCAGCAACGGACGGTGGCATGCTTGCTAAAAGGCAGGTTTTATGTATGCCAAGGGGCGATTTTTGAAGTGATGTCGGCCGCCGGTTCATATCTCGGACGGGCCGGATGTTGCTCGGTGAATACCCGGCGGCTGGCCTTATCCCAGCCGCCGGACGTTGCATGGTAAAGATCCGAGGCCTGGCCTTATCCCAGCCGCCGGATGTTGCATGGTAAAGATCCGAGGGCTGGCCTTATCCCAGCCGCCGGTTCATGTCGTGGGCAGTTTTTCTGAGTCCATTCGCTTTCCGGATCAAGTTTCGGTATGCTTAGTTCCGATGTTTGCCGGGATGATATTCTCGGGGAACTTTTCAAGCTATGGATGTGTTATGAGATGCTAAGTCCCAACGTTCATCCTCTTGATTTGCTTCCGAAAATTTGGGAGTATGTATATACGGACCCATTCCCCCCTTGAAATTATGAAATATAAATAGCTGAACTCGTCGGAAGGCGAGCTGCCTACGTACCCTGAATGTAGGGATCAAGCCGGTTCGTAGTTCTATTTTACAACGTCTAGTGGTAATACTTCTTTAGGTGCATTGCGTTCCATGTCCTTGGGACTGGCTTCCCTTCTTTCTTTTCTAGCTCGTATGCTCCTGGACGGACCACCGTTGCTACTTTGTACGGTCCTTCCCATTTCGCGCCTAATTTCCCTGCATTCGGCTCCGCGGTGTTCTGGAAAACTTTGCAGAGGACGAGGTCTCCTTCCTTGAATTTGCGGTGGCGCACGTTTGAGTTGTAGTATTTGGCCGCTGCTTGTTGATAGTTTTGGATGCGGATGAGGGCTTGATCCCGTCTTTCGTTTATTAGGTCCAGTTCGTCTAACATCATCAGATGATTAAGGCCTTCCTGTCCGGGCAAGAGCCTTCGTCTGACGCCGGGAAAGTCTACTTCTGACGGTATAACGCATTCGGCACCGTAGACCAGTACGAATGGCGTTTCTCCGGTTGCGCGTCTTGGAGTTGTCCGATGGGACCAGAGCACCCCTTCGAGTTCGTCCGCCCATCGCCCTTTCTTCTCGTCAAGACGCTTTTTGAGTCCGTCAACGATAGTCTTGTTGGCTGCTTCGGCCTGGCCATTACCCTGCGGATAATGTGGCGTTGACTTGCTCAGGCGTATCTTCCACTTTTCGCAAAATCCTTCGAAGCGGGTGGAAATGAATTGAGAACCATTGTCTGTGACGATCTCGTAAGGGACTCCGTGCCGGCATATGATGTTTTTCCAGACGAAATGCTCCACTTGGGCGTCCTTGATACTGGCGTAAGAGTCCGCTTCGACCCATTTTGAGAAGTAATCTGTTAGGACAAGTAGGAACCTTTTCTGCTTTGAGTTATGCATTGGCCCCACGATATCCATCGACCACCTCATGAACGGGTACGGCGCAGAAATTGACGAGAGCAGTTCTGCGGGCTGATGGATCACTGGTGCGTGCCTCTGGCATTTTTCGCACTTGAGGGAGAACTTCTCGCAATCTTTTATCATGGTTGGCCAATAGTGTCCATGCCGCTTGATTTTGATTGCGAGAGCTCTTCCTCCGGAGTGATTTCCGCACGATCCACTATGGACTTCTTCCATAATTCGTCTTGCCTCTTCTTTTTCCATGCAGACCATTAATGGTCCGGAGATCCTCCATTTGTAGATGTTGCCGTCGAGGAGAACGAAGCGGGTCGCTTGGGCCTTTAGTTTTCGTGCAGCCCATTTGTCCGCCGGGACTTCCCCGTCCATGATGTATGTTCGTATCGGAGCCATCCATCCGCGATCGCAGCCATATTCTTCCATTGGACCAGTTGTTAACTCTTCTTCCGGAGGCTCTTCTTCGTCTTCTCCTTCCGGGAGTTGTATAAGGTTGATGACTTGGTGGATCGATGCTTGGTTGTTCTGAATTCGACGGGAATGATTCGACTTTCTCCCGGGGCAGACGTTGATGCTAGGGCCGCCAATGCATCGGCCGGGGCGTTTTCTCCTCGCGGGATTCTTGTGAGTTCGAATTTTTTGAATTGTTTTGCGAGCTCCCGAACAATTTTGAGATATGCTTCCATCCGGTCGTCTTTTGCTTCATAGTCTCCGCTGAATTGATTTGCCACCAGCTGGGAATCGCAAAATGCTTGCAGATTTTGGATTTTGAGTCCGAGGGCGAGTTTCAGTCCAGCGATCAAGGCTTCGTACTCCGCTTCGTTGTTGGAAGCGTTGAAGAGCAACCTGAACGACTGTTCTAAGATTTCCCCAGTTGGTGACGTTAACCGCACCCCGACTCCCGAACCTTGCTTTGACGAAGACCCGTCTGCGTGGAGAACCCACGTCGAGTTTGACGTCGGCTCACTAACGCCTGTGGTCGGGAGCTCAATCAAAAAATCTGCAAGGACCTGTGATTTGGCGCATGTTCTACTTCGGTACTCGATATCGTACTCGCTTAATTCTACCGCCCATTTTGCCAGACGTCCCGATTGACTGGGACTGTGCAGGATCGTTCTGAGAGGAAAAACCGTGAGTAAAATGATCGTGTGCGACTGGAAATAAGGCCGTAATTTCCGTGCGCACATCACCACTGCCAAGGCCGCCTTCTCCATCAGCGGGTATCGGGTTTCGGCGTCCGCCAGGGTCTGGCTCACATAGAAGACCGGTTTTTTCTCGTTGCGATCTTCTCTGACCAGCACCCCGCTTACCGCCGTCGATGATACCGCTGTATACAGAAAAAGGGGCTCTCCTTCGACCGGCTTTGAAAGTACGGGCGGGCTTGCTAGGTATTTCTTTAGTTCTTGGAACGCCTGTTCACACTTCTCTATCCACTCAAACTTTTTGTTTCCCCTGAGTGTGTCGTAGAAAGGCAAACATTTGTCCGTTGACCTCGAGATGAACCGATTTAGCGCCGCGACCCGTCCGGTCAATCTTTGGATTTCTCTCTTGGTTTTTGGTGAGGCCATCTCTATCAAAGCGTTAATTTGCTTCGGGTTTGCTTCTATCCCTCGATGAGTTACCAGATACCCGAGGAATTCACCGGATGCTACTCCGAATCTGCACTTTGCCGGGTTTAATTTCATGTTGTGCCGGTTGAGTTGTTCAAAGCATTCCCGCAAGTGTTTGACGTGGTTTTTCTCCTCCAACGACTTGACCAACATATCGTCGATGTAGACTTCCATCGTTCTTCCGAGTTGTTCGGCGAACATTTTGTTGACGAGCCTTTGGTATGTAGCGCCGGCATTCTTTAACCCGAATGGCATCACCTTATAACAGTATATTCCGCGATCTGTGATGAACGCAGTCTTGTCTCGATCGTCGGGGTTCATCATGATTTGGTTGTATCCGGAGAAAGCGTCCATGAACGATAGCAGCTTGTTCCCTGCCGTCGCTTCGACTAATCGATCGATGTGCGGAAGGGGGAAGCTGTCTTTTGGGCACGCTTTATTCAGGTCCGTGAAATCGACGCAAACTCGCCATTTTCCATTCTTCTTCTTTACCACCACGGATTTGCTAACCAGTCGGGATATTTCACTTCCGTGATTGATCCGACTTTGAGCAATCTTTCTACTTCATCGTTCACCGCCTGGGCGCGTTCTGGACCGAGTTTCCGCCTTTTCTGCTTCACCGGTTTGAACGTCGGGTCTACGTTGAGTTCGTGGCTTGTGATGCCGATGTCGATCCCAGGCATATCTTCTGCTGCCCATGAGAACGATCCGACGTTCTCCTTTAACAAGGTGATTAACTCAGTCTTGATCGGCTCCTCCAAATTTGCTCCGATCTCTGTACATCGCTCGGGATTCTTTTCGTCTATGTTGACCGAAATCACTGGCTCACACGGGGGATCCTTCTCCGTTTCCCAGGATTCTTCAATTTGTAACTTTTGCTCGAGTTTCGCCAGCTGCCGCTTTTCTTTTCCTCTTTCGGACTGCGGCTGACGGCTGAGGTCGGTTACTGGTTTCCTCAACCTGTGTTCGGTTAGGAAACAAGCTTGAGAGTCTTTCTGCCGTCCCCAGATTGTTTCCGCTCCGGTTGGAGTTGGGAATTTCAGGCATAGGTGGTAAGTTGACGGGATCGCCTTCATTGAGTTTAGCCACGGTGTTCCTACGATTGCGTCGCAGATTCGCGGGCAATCGATCACCGAGAACTTCGTGTCTTTCTCCACTCCTTTCGCCTTTACGGGGAGTTGGATCGTCCCTATTGTCATTGTCGTTTTTCCGGAGAAACCAGTCAACGGTTTCGGATGGGTTATGAGATGCCGGGTCTCAATGTTCATCTTCCGAAGGGTTTCCAGGAATATGACGTTCACCGTTCCTCCAGTGTCTACTAAGACACTCGGTATCTCGTATCCTCCAATTGAAAGACTGATCACGAGCAGATCGTTATGCGGATGGTTTATTTCAGCGGCTTCTTCCTCTCGGAAAGTCATCGTTCGGCCGCGGCTGCCATCCATCGAACTCCAATCCATCGTTTCTTCGGTCATTGACTTCGTTCCGAATCCTTTTCGTTCTTAGGGTTAAGAATATTTCTCGTCCCCACAGACGGCGCCAAACTGTGAGAGCCGAAACTCACACTGTCAAAACTTATATTTAATGGGGGCACGAAAATTCTATTTATAAAGAACTAAAGGACCGAAAATGCAAAAAGATGAAAAGGGAGATTTTATTGATATTTTCCGAAAGTACAAGGGAAATTAGCAAAAGCTGAATAGTCTTAAATTGCTAAAACTCCTAATACTCGGATCTGGGATGGATTTAAACCTTACATGAGCGCACATATATATACTGACTATCCTAGGAGGCTAAGACTTCAGATTTCCGATTTGGGACCTTGTACTTCGCTTTCAACCGCCGACCTAAGCTTTTTGGGCCCGATTTCCGGCCCGATAGGCTTCCGTGATCCGTCTGCGCATCCTGACCCAAATCTCGCCCGCCGTGAACAGTGAACCGTGAATAGTAATCCGAATTTCGGTTTAAGCTTAGTTCGATTTTTTGGTTTACTTTGTCTCGGGATGAATAATGTTTTTCAACGGTTTTTCCCGCGTGAACAGTGTTCCGAGCGTTTTATGACTTCCGAGATTTGAACCGCCCGTTTTTTATTTGAACTTCCAGCCGCCGGTTTCAGTATTGATGGCCAGCCGCCGGTTCCTTTGGCTTGTATGCTCGGCGACTGGTCCACGGCTGGCTGGACGTTCGTCACGGTCTTTCGGGGAACGTTTATGGACGTCTTTGGAGTCAGAACATGCAAACGGATGATCTCCGGGTCGGTCCGGGCATTGAGTTACGTTTGACGGTCGGTCGACTGGACGATGTTCGGATGAGGAGTCTCGACTTGAGAAATGATCGTGGACATGTGATGAAGACCCGGCGGCTGGGACAAGTGCCAGCCGCCGGCCACGGACGAGGGGAGATCCGGCGGCTGGCCTCATCCCAGCCGCCGGCCACGGACGAGGGGAGATCCGGCGGCTGGCTTCATCCCAGCCGCCGGCCACGGACGAAGGGAGATCCGGCGGCTGGCCTCATCCCAGCCGCCGGCCACGGACGAAGGGAGATCCGGCGGCTGGCACTTGTCCCAGCCGCCGGCCGTTGGTGAAAGAGGACCCGGCGGCTGGCCATGTCCCAGCCGCCGGTTGGCTTCCTGGACGGATCGTGGGCAGTTTGCCTTAGCTCGTCCGTTCCATGTTCGGGATAGGTTTCATTTGGTCTTGTCCTTGTCTTTTCGTTCCGTCAATCTTCGAGGAGGGGATTTCGACCCCAACAAGTATGTTGTATGATATCAACCTCTCGTCCACAAATGCGGATTGTGTGAGCGGCACCAGATCAGACAATAGCGGATTCATCCTCCATACCATAATCTTTGAAATGATTTTGTTCAAGACAGAGCATAGGCTTATGGGTCTCAGGTAAGACAACATTACTGGATCAACCACCTTTGGTAATAAGCACAATTGAGTGTAGTTCCATTATGCTGGAAAATTTCTTGTCTTAGAAAATTTTTGGACTTCATCCGTGACTAGGGGACCTATTGTCAGCCAGTATCGTTGGAAGAAGCATCTGGTCATCCCATCAGCACCTGGTGCACTAGATGCATAGTAGAGAATACAGCTTCCTGCACTTCCTCTTTCGATATTCTTTTTATGAGATGGCCATTCATAGACGAGGTAACTCTTAGTTGAAAACGTCTGAAGAATGCTTCAAAGTTATCTGGATTAGTGGCTTTGAAAATATCCTGAAAGTAGCTAGCTGAATGCTTCAAAGTTATCTGAATGGCCACCTCACGTTTTGCTCCTTCCGAAAAATGAAGAACCCCATTTCCATCCAGTAACTTTGTGATTCTCTTATTTGCCCTATTAGCTTTAACAGAAGCATGGTAAAACTTGGTATTCAAATCTCCTTTAAAAGCCCATTTTGCCTTGCTTTTGTTGTCTCCGGTTATCTTCCTCCACTTTATAAGCTTTCACCAGCTCCTTCTTTAAGATACCTTATTCGAATTGAAGACGACATTGCTGACGATTGCACTTGCTCCAAATTTCTCTGAATCTGAATGGTTTTATCTTTGCAATTGCAATTCGACGATCGTTTCCATTTGCTCAAGTCTTTGCAGCATCTATCTATTATATAAAAACTCAGTTTGAATCTCACAAGAGAACGACACCTAAGCATCACTTCTCCTGACACGTCAGCCTGGAAAAAAAAAAGTAAATGTGTTTTTGTTCAACGATTTTGAGGAATATTCAGTGAATGAAATTGATTTCGTAGTTGAAGTTTTGAAAGAAAATATGAGAAGGTGGAAAATTTTGCAGGCGGCAGGGGGAAATCGTCTCAAATGCTCTTCAAAGGGGTCAATTACTCTATGATACTCTCGTTATAACCGAATGATTTGTTTTTTAAAAAAATATAGGATAAGACGATAAAACCAGAGTAAGTTTAAGTTATTTACGTTTTTAAACTGGGCCTCATTTGGAGGAATGGGCTTTGCGTTTTGATGATATCGATTTGGGAGTTTTGGAAAAAAAATTCAAAGTCCCGACGTCTCCTCTCTCTCCTTCCACTCTCTTTACTCTCTCTTCGCAGAAACTCAACCGTCTCACCGAAGCAAATCTCCCTCCCGAAACCCTAGACGACGGAGAGAGTCCCATTTTCGCGGTTAGTATAACGATGGTAAAGACGAGAAACATGCGCAAGCGGAATCCGACACCGAGTTCGCGGAAACGGTAACCGACGCCGAGTTCGAAGCCGCCGGCGAAGAAGCAGAAGAGTAAATCGGAGCCTTCTCGTCCGATTGTAGAAACGGAATGGACGACCGCGGTTCCGACAACAGAGCCGAAAGCTGTCCCGACAACAAATCTGGAGGCTGACTCGACAAGAGAGCCGGAGGCTGTCCCGACAACAAATCCGGAGGCTGTCCCGACAACAAATCTGGAGGCTGTCTCGACATCTGAGCCGGAGGCTGTTCCGACAACAAATCCGGAGGCTGTCTTGACATCAGAGCCGGAGGCTGTTCCGACAACAGAGCCAGTCCCGACAACAGTGCCGGTGCCGAGTACTGAGGCGAACCCAACGACGGAGGAGATCTCGCCGGAGGGAGAAGAGGACGGCGACGAACAAGAAGAAGGAGAACAAGATGAGAATGAGTCCGAACAAGAAGAAGGAGAACAAGATGAGGATGAGTCCGGACAAGAAGAAGGAGAGGAAGACGAACAAGAAGAAGGAGAGGAAGACGAACAAGAAGAAGATGAACAAGAAGAAGACGAACAAGAAGAGGGAGAAAATGAAGAACCCGGCGAGGCTGAGTCGCCGGCGAGAATTGTAAGCTAACATCGCCTTTTATTGTTAAGGGTTGGTTGATATTTGTGCTTAATTTGGTAGTCTGAATTGCCAGAAATTGTACAACTAAGTTTACTCGGTAATACTATGGCGGGATATTTATTAGGAAGATTAGTTGATGCAGCTGGATTCAAATTATTGCGGGAAATTGGTATTGGTAGTATAATTTGGCAATACTAGCATATTGGTGAAACTAAGAAAACCGGGTAAAACTAGTAAAGTTCTGTAGTTTGATAACTATATTGTATGTTGCAGGCTGCCATCCCACCAGAGATGTTCTTGAAGCCGGATCAATATTGTCGAAGCATTAAACTACCCACGCGGTGTTTCGTGGAAGAAGTTGTGGCTACATTTGAGAAAATTAAGTTGACTGAGAGGGAAAGTGAGTGGTTCGAGCAGCATCCATAGTTCAGGCACATTCTGCACATGCCCATTTCTAACCATATGGTTCAACCACTGTTGATGTTGCTGATGCATACTGCGAAGATCGAGAGGCAGAAAGAGGCGTGGTTTGTGGTCAATGGGGTTCCCATCCGGTATGGGTTACAGGAGTATGCGATAATCTCAGGACTCAACTGCAACAACTACCCTATGTACTGGAGCAAAAGAGGCAAGTCTTACTTGAAGGACAAGTATTTTTCTGACAAGAAGAAGGTTTTGAGGGAGGATGTTAAGAGGCAGCTTGAGGAGATGGAGTCGGATGATACCGGAGATAGGCTGAAGATGATGGTGTTGTACTTCTTGAGCAGCATCATCTATGCGCCGACCAAAACCGGAGAGAAAGCAACACCCGTGCTTGATGTATTTTTAAAATACTCCGGTGACTTGGAGAAGTGTAAGACATTTCCGTGGGGGAGATTGTCTTTCGACCACATGTTGGAGTCCATCTCAGATACAATGACTCATTTGGTTGAGAAGGGGATGGATGCCGGTGCAATCTCTTTTCCTGGTTTCGTGGTTCCTTTGGAGGTAAGAGAATCGTAATATTTTGCACTAATTTGTTTTCATTTAGGTCTAATTATTTGTGTCTGTTTGTAGTTATTGGCAACAACGACCATTCTGCAACTGAAAGAGAGCTTGCGAGAAGATGTGGAAAGTCCTGAAGAGGATTGTCCGAGGATGTGCAGGTCGAAGTGGAAGACATGCTCGATGAGAGGCTGGCCACTTGACTATGTTTATGATAAGCTCGGATCCGATTAACAAGGTGTGTAGTTAAAGTTAGTTTGGAAATACTTGAAACTTGGTGATGATAATTAAGTAATATTAGTTTTTTTACTTTTCAGGACATTGACAGTATCCTCATGGCTTCAGAGGAAGAAAAGGAGAGGTTGATGTCAATAATGGAACCGGAGTTGGATGAGGATGAACACGATCCTATTGTTGAAAGTTGGGAAAAGCGTATAGATGCTGGGCTCACGGTGGTGTTTGAAAAAATGAAGGAGGAAGATATCAAGGGACGAAGGATTGTTGTGGAGGAAGGGGGAAAGCCAAAAAAGAGAGGGAGGAAAATGGATGTCATCGCCGCCATGGAAACCATGACAGAGCAGTTGGAGTTGGTGAATAAAAAGGTTGGTGAAATGGATGAGAGGATAAAGACACTGGAACAGACTCTCAAGGCGCAGCAACATTTGATATGTTGGGATTTTTACCCTTTCTAACCCCTTTTATCTAATTGTTTTCTAGAGTTTTTGAGTGTGTATTAGGAGTTTTAGGAAGCTTTGGAGCTGAAATTGGAGTTTGGAGCATTTGGAACCTTTGGAACAGAAAAGAATCAAATTTGAAGAAAAGAAGTAAAATCTTATGAAGAATCACCAACTCCAATCGATGAGCACATGCTCGCAGATTTCGGCCACCAAGTGAGCACCTGCTCGCCGCGGAAGAGGACAAAAAAGAGGGTTTTTACCCTAATGATTGCCACCGACTTTTTAGAAGCCCAGCCTCCTTCCAGCCGCCTATCTCCTCTACTATAAATACTCTCATTAGTTTTAGGTTTTATTATCTTATCTTTTATCTTTCATCTACCTTTAGCTTTTGGAATTATTTTTGTAAGGGAGAAGATCTCAAGCTACAATTTGGAGAAGATTTCTGAACCCTAGTACTCCTTATTTTTAATATCGATTTGATGCTTTCTTCCAATTCTTCTATTTCGTTTCTTTTATCTTTGATTATGTCTGAGTAGATTCATTAGTTAGGTTAAGGTTTTCAAAGGAATTCATGAGTTAGGGTTGAACACAAATAGGTCATCAAAATCGGTAGTCTTCATCTAGTTTGTTCTTATTTCTTAAATCGATTTGGCCAATCTATTTATGATCTTAGGTTTATCTAGACAGCGAGAGTTGCTAGGTTGCTAGAAGAGATCTAGATGAGCAATTTATTCATTACCTACGAGAGTAGATGTATTGGAGAATTGTGAACTAATCAAACTTGATCATTAATGCTTATCTGCGATTCTGATACCAACGAGAGTTAGGATTTTTAGGTTGCTAGATAAAGTTATTAGTATCACGAGAGTGAATTAATATTATCTTCGTGATTTGAGTTCTGGACTTGTTCTTAATATTAATCCTGAATAGTTGTTTGACCTTGCTCTGAATTTCCTGCGAATTGCCTTGACCTAACGCTTGCTTTAATATTGTTAAAACCGATTTGCTTTAGTAACTTGCTAGTCACGATTTTATACAACCCTTATTTGAATCTATTAGCTCTTGATTTTAGCTCATTAAACCATAGTGTGAACTTGGTCTTCGTGGGATCGACCCCTAAGTACTACTCTGATTTGCTGTGCACTTGCAGTAGGAAATAGGGTTTAAAACTCGTACATCAAGTTTTTGGCGCCGTTGCCGGGGACCAAAATTTTCACCTTTGGTTTACGGCTGAGTCATTAGACTAAGAACTACACTAAACTCGTTTTTCTCTTTTTCTTTTCTTTGTGTTTCAGGTGCATGACCAGGAGCACAAGGAGCAAGAATACCGAGAACCTTGTGAACTTGACAAACGACGAGCTAGCAAGGAGAGAACGAGAGAACAGGCAGAGACGAAACACACCTGTTCCGGATCTAGAAACAACTGATACCGCCTCTACAGAGATGGGCGATCAAATCGACATGGCAGCTCAGCTGCGAACTCTTCAGGCAACCATGGAGCAGCTGCGCTTGCAGCAAGAGCGGCAGCTCGTTCAACAACCGGCGTTCGGAGACAAAGATGCAGCACATGCTTATTACCAAGATCGGTCTGCTATCGTCACTCCGACTATCCAGAGGCAAGACTATGAGATCAAGCCTCAGATGATTGCACTCGTGAAGCAGCATCTCTTCCATGGTTTTCCTGCCGAAATTCCGATGGATCACATCGAGAATTTCGAGGAAATTTGTAGCACAACCGGCTCTAATGGTGTGACTCCAGATTTCCTGAAGTGCAAGCTTTTTCCATTTTCTCTTGCGGGAAAAGCTTCACGGTGGTTGAAGTCTCTACCACCAGGCTCTCTAGCGACATGGGCAGATGCAAGATCGGCCTTCTTGGACAAGTTTTACACGAAGTCAAAGACCGCAGCCTTAAGGAGCAAGATATCCACGTTTGAGCAGCTTCCCGGAGAGACCTTTAATGAAGCGTGGGAACGCTTTAAGGAGTACAAGCGTGAGTGCCCTCACCATGGTTTCAGCTCACAGCCAAGGTTAACCTACTGCTTAAGGGAAACCAAAAGTCGGTCCACTTCGTAGATGAGCATGGAGAAGAGCCCATCGCCCAGGTTTTTGGAGAGGAAACAAGTGATGATCAGTTGGAGGTCAACTACGTGAGTGGACAAAGTTTTGGGCAAAACCGTGGCTTCAACAACCAAGGTTTCAGCACTCACCCGAATTTGTCCTACAGAAGCAACAATGTGGAGAACCCTCAGGATCAAGTCTACCCTAAGCAAGGAACTCAACCTCAGACGGGATTTCAGAGAGGCTACTCCAACAACTACCAGAGCCAGAACCGGCCATTCATCCCTAACCAGAACCGATTTCAAGGAGGAAATCAACCTAGGCAGCCATACAACAATCCGCAACCCCAGTTTCAGAACCCACAGCCTCAGAATCCGCGGCCTCCTTCTCCAGCATCCGGATCTCAAGATGAGCTGAAAAACATGATGCAACAACTCCTAGCCGGACAACAGAAAGCCGCAGCTGAGATTAATGCTAAGGTTGACACCATGTACGTGGATCTCAATGGGAAGTACGAAGCTGTGTGGACGCATATGAAGCAACTGGATGTTCAGATTGCTCAGACTGCAGAATCCATAAAAAGGACACCAGGAACTCTGCCTGGAAAAGTTGAGGCGCCTAGGAAGGAGTTTGTCAACGCCATTGAGCTGAGAAGCGGAAAGACACTCCAGGATAGATCACCCTCACGATCGGACAAAGGCAAAGTAGGAGAAGCCAACTACGAGCACCTGCTCGGATCGGGTCAAGGCACCTACGAAACCGGTGAAACAAGTAACCACTCGACGCAAGCTGAATCAACACCTTCACCATTCGACATTTTAGAGGATGATTCAACTGAGCACCCTGGCGGCTCAACCGAGCACGTGCTCGGTCAGACCACACTACTTACCTCTAAAACCGCGGCGATTCCAGAAAGGGTGTACAAGCCTAAGGTTCCTTACTCTGTGCCACCCAAGAAGTCTCGCAAGGACTTGGAAGATGCTAAGTGTAGAGAGATGCTTAAGGATCTCACTGTCAAGCTACCTCTCGCTGATGTAGTTCAGATGATACCAGCTCTCAAACGGTACATGAAGACTCTTGTCTCTGGAAAAATCGTGGAGGAAGAGAAGGTGATGACGGTTTCAAAGGAGTGCAGCGCCGTTCTTCAGAACAAAGTCGTCAAGAAGAGAGGCGATCCTGGGCGATTTGTTTTATCAGTCACGATTGGCCCAATGACTTTCTCATGCTCTCTATGCGATCTTGGTTCCAGCATGAATCTCATGCCTTACTCGGTTGCCAAGCGTTTGGGATTCACCAAGTTCAAACCCACGCGCATCTCCTTGGTTTTTGCTGATCGGTCAACCAAGCTCCCAAAAGGAGTTTTGGAAGATATATACGTGCGGATAGGAGATACATTGATTCCGGCCGATTTTGTAGTTCTGGAACTCGACGAGGAGCCGAAGGATCCTCTGATTTTAGGATGTCCCTTCCTATGCACAGCTGGTGCGATTATAGACGTCCAGAATGGAGTTATCGATCTCCAGCTGGGAGACATGGTTATGACGTTTGAGATGGATAAGCTACTGAAGAAACCCATGCTGGACGGCCAGACCTTTGTTGTGGAAGGAGTAGACGACGTCTACGAGGAGGCAGATGAAGAGATTCTCTGCCCGGATCCTCTCGAAACCGCCCTCACCTTGGCTGAACGGGAACACGGTTTCATGAATGAAGAAGCTGACAGCCATGCCAAGATGCTAGAGACAAGCCGCAGAATGGAACAGATGGTGGCCTACATGAGTCTTGACGATGAAGAGAAACCGTTAGCAACCGCTGGAGCACCTGCGCAGATTCCGCGAGCACCTGCTCCACCTCTCGATCCGATTGACAGCCCCTGGAGCGAGTTGAAAGCTCTTAAACTGGAACTTAAAACTCTTCCAGCTGGGCTCAGGTACGCATTTCTGGGAACAAACTCTACCTATCCTGTGATTATAAATGCTGACCTGAACAATGTAGAAGTAGCCTTACTCTTATGTGAACTCAGGAAGTATAGAAAGGCTATAGGCTACTCGCTTGCTGACATTCCTGGTATCTCACCTGATCTTTGCATGCATAGGATACATCTAGAAGATGAATCGATGAGTTCTATAGAACATCAGAGGAGGTTAAACCCAAATCTAAAAGATGTTGTTAAGAAGGAGATAATGAAACTTCTAGAAGCAGGGGTAATTTATGCCATATCTGATAGTACTTGGGTTAGTCCTGTTCATGTAGTCCCTAAAAAGGGGGGAATCACTGTCATTAAAAACGATAGAGATGAGCTAATACCAACTAGGACTGTAACCGGACATAGGATGTGCATAGACTACCGTAAGCTGAATGCTGCAACTCGCAAATACCACTTTCCTCTCCCTTTTATTGATCAGATGCTTGAGAGACTTGCTAACCATCCATACTACTGTTTTTTAGATGGTTACTCAGGTTTCTTTCAGATACCCATTCACCCAAACGATCAGGAGAAGACGACGTTTACATGTCCCTACGGCACGTTCGCTTACCGGCGCATGCCGTTTGGATTGTGTAACGCCCCAGCTACCTTCCAACGATGCATGATGTCCATCTTCACGGACCTGATTGAAGACATTATGGAGGTGTTCATGGACGATTTCTCGGTGTACGGGAACTCTTTCTCTGATTGTTTGTCCAATCTGTGCAGGGTACTCAAACGATGCGAGGAGAAACATCTGGTTCTTAATTGGGAGAAGTGCCATTTTATGGTCAGGAATGGGATTGTGCTCGGACATCGGATTTCAGAGGATGGGATCGAAGTAGACAAAGCCAAGATCGAAGTCATGATGAACTTGCAACCGCCAACATCAGTTAAAGGGATCCGCAGTTTCCTAGGTCATGCCGGTTTCTACAGACGCTTCATCAAAGATTTCTCAAAAATCGCCAGGCCTCTTACACGCCTACTCTGCAAGGAAGTGAAGTTTGAATTCGATGATGCATGCCTCAAAGCCTTCCATACGATCAAGGGAGCTCTCATCAGCGCACCCATTGTGCAACCACCAGACTGGAGCCTTCCTTTTGAGGTAATGACTGACGCTAGTGATTACGCTGTTGGAGCAGTTCTCGGACAGAGGAAAGACAAGAAGCTTCACGTTATCTACTATGCTAGCCGCACCTTAGATGACGCACAATGCAAGTATGCCACAACCGAGAAGGAGCTTCTAGCGGTTGTCTTTGCTTTTGAGAAGTTCCGATCCTATCTTGTTGGATCTAAGGTCATCGTGCACACTGATCACGCGGCTCTCAAGTATTTACTGACCAAGAAGGATGCAAAGCCGCGACTGCTCAGATGGATTCTTCTCCTACAGGAATTCGATCTCGAAATCAAGGACAAGAAGGGAATAGACAATGGAGCTGCCGACCATTTGTCTAGGATGAGGATTGATGTAGAAACGCCTCTTGATGACAGTCTCCCGGAGGAACAGATTTATTCCATCGGCGTTTTCCATATCAAGGAAGCACATGCTCCCACCCAGCGAGCACCTGCTCAAAGAGAACTCTGCGCACAGGCTACACACACCGAGCGCTCTTCTACGCCTTGGTTTGCAGAGATAGCCAACTACCTAGCTGCTGATCAAGAACCGCGGAACTTCGCAGGGTACAGGAGGAAGAAATTCCTCAAGGACATCCGCCACTACTTCTGGGATGAGCCTTACCTGTACAAGCACTGTCCAGATGGAGTTTTCCGAAGATGCGTGACTGAAGAAGAGATTCCGGACATATTATTTCACTGCCATGGTTCTTCGTACGCAGGTCATTTCGCCACTTTCGAGACGGTCTCCAAGGCACTACAAGCAGGATACTGGTGGCCGACTATGTTCAGGGACGCACAGAGATTTGTCTCACGGTGCGATTCATGCCAGCGACAGGGGAACATTAGTAGGCGCAATGAGATGCCACAGAACTTCATTCTCGAGGTTGAGGTATTCGACGTCTGGGGAATCGACTTTATGGGCCCGTTTCCTTCCTCTTTTGGGAACGAGTACATACTCGTCGCGGTGGACTATGTGTCCAAATGGGTTGAAGCTATTGCAAGCCCCACTAACGACGCACGGGTCGTGATTAAGATGTTCAAATCTATCATCTTCCCCAGGTTTGGAGTTCCGCGAGTGGTCATCAGCGATGGAGGTTCTCACTTCATCAACAAGATCTTCGAGTCACTTCTGCGCAAGAACGGTGTTAAGCAGAAAGTCGCCACTCCCTATCATCCGCAAACGAGTGGGCAGGTCGAGGTTTCCAATCGTGAAATCAAGAGCATCCTGCAGAAAACCGTGAGCACGACTCGTAAGGATTGGGCTTCTAAGTTGGACGATGCTTTATGGGCATACCAGACGGCTTACAAAACGCCATTAGGAACCACGCCCTTCAACCTTGTCTATGGAAAAGCTTGCCATCTTCCCGTTGAACTGGAATTCAAAGCCGCCTGGGCAGTCAAGTTTCTTAACTATGACATTAAGCCGGCTTCAGAGAGACGAATGATGCAGCTGCATGAGCTTCAGGAGATTAGGCATCTCGCCTACGAGAACTCCAAAATATACAAGGAGCGGATTAAGGCGTATCACGACAAGCGCATCCTGGCTCGCAACTTCGCCCCACACGACCAAGTCCTGCTTTTCAACTCTCGGTTGAAGTTATTTCCTGGGAAGCTGCGCTCACGATGGTCTGGACCATTCACCATCAAGGAAGTACGGCCGTATGGGGCAATTGTTTTGATAAACGACAAAGGCGAAGAGTTCGTGGTTAATGGGCAGCGATTGAAGCCCTACCTGGCCGACACACAACTCGAGGAAGGGGAAGACTTTCCCCTGACCGAACCTCCACAAGCCTGATCAGCTCACCAAGTCAAGCTAACGACTTAAAACAAGCGCTGAGTGGGAGGCAACCCACTAGTAAGTGTAATTATTTCTCTTTTTATTTTCCCTTTGCTATTGATTTTTGGTTTTTTTTTTCTTTGTTTCAAAAAAAAAAAAAAAAAAAAAAAATTTGGGAAAAGATCGGCGATTCGATACGAGCACCTGCTCGATCCGAGGAGACTTCCGAGCACCTGCTCGTTCCAGGTAAGTCTTCCGCAATTTCAAAACGGATTTTAATCCCGCGTTTTTCCAAAACAAAAAAAATAAAAAAAAAAATTTAAAATTTTCCTTTTTCCTATTTTTTTTCTTTTTTCCTTCTTTTCCTCTTTTTCTTCTCCCTCCCCGATTTCTTCTCCTCCCTCTCTCTCTCGCCGATATCGAACCCCACAAACCCCAAAACACAGATTTTTCAAACCTTAGCCGATTTTCGAAATTTTTGGGTCTAATCTGTGCGCCTTCTCGCCCTCATCTCGAATCTCTACTCGCTTTTGTCTCACGCACAAGGTACGTCTTCAAAACTCAATTTTTCTGTCCGCCATGGTTAAGGGAAGTTACGGTATCTCTTTCTCCTGTGTGTAGTCCGAGTTAGAATCATCATTATCTCGTTCCATTGATGTACTTTCACCTGTTTTGCTTGATAATTCGGACTTTATACCTCACATGCAATTTCACAAAGCTTGGTTAGGCCATTAATGGCGGATTTGATATTGTAGATGCCTTATGCTTTGTGCTCTGTTTTATCGGTTTACCGGTGCAGTATTATCACTTGAATTCGAGTTTGGGTTGCCAAAAACATGGATTGATTGATTGATGGTTTTCCTTGGGCGATTTGCGATTTTCCTTCCTTTGAGCTCATGCTCGTTGATTTTCGCTATGCGCAGGTACTAATGGCTCCAAAACAAAGTCGAAAAGGCAAGGGATCAGTCCCCTCACCATGGCTATACCCGTGGCCTCGTCCCGAGAACACGCCGTTTGCCTTGCCGGACGACAATTTGCCTCTTCAATCCGACGAAGTGTGGGATCAACGGGATGCATCCTACTACAATCAGATGCTGAAGCTCACTATTGCACCGACGCGTTTTGTTTGCCGCGAGACATTGGAGATGCTTGGACTGCAACGTGTCCAGAATACTCTCCAACGCCCACTGCCTTGCTTTCTCTTTTGAAGAATCGATCCTTTATCCGGAGCTAGTCCGTCAGTGTCTCGCTTCCGCGAGGATCATTGATACACGAGTTTTAAACCCTTATTTCCTACTGCAAGTGCACAGCATACGAAGTAGTATTTAGGGGTCGATCCCACGAAGACCAGTTTTCACACTTTGATATATTGAGCTAAATCAAAAGCTAAGACAATTCAATATGTTTTTGGTTTTTGTAAATAGTAAGTAATGAAAGCGAAATCGGTTGTAAGATAATATTAAACAAGCGTTAGGTCAAGGAATATCGCAGGAGATTCAGAGCAACGGATTAAACAACTATTCAGGCAATGATTAAGCATAAATCTAGAACTTAAACACTAAGATAATATCAATCCACTCTCGTGGTACCAATATCTTTGTCTATCAACTTAGAAATCCTAACTCTCGCTGGTACTAGAAATCGTAGACAAGCATTAAGGATAGGTTTAATATGTTCACAATTCTCAATACATCTACTCTCGCAGGTAATGGTTAAATTGCTCACCAATGTTCTTTCTAGCAACCTAGCAACTCTCACTGTCTAAGTTAAACCAAATTTCATAAGATCAAGTGATCAATTCGATCTAAGCATTAAGAACAACAAGGGTGAAGATATTGATTTGAATAGCCTATTTGTGTTTAACCATAAAGCTCATGAATTCCTTTGACAAACCTTAACCTAACTAAGAGGTCTACTCAGACATGATTAAAGAAGAAAACAAAGAGATTATAAAGTTCATCATAAAAGCTTGAATAGATAATGAAAGCTGAATATAACTTATAAGAACTTAATTAAAGCATAAACATAAGACTGAAAGTAAAGCATAAATATAAAGACAAAAAGTAAAGCATAAATATAAAGACTGAAAGTAAAACTTAATTAAGCATAAAGATAAGAACTGAAAGTAAAGCATAAGATTAAAAGCATAAGATTAAAGCTTAAAAGAAACTTAACAAGAACTAGATAAAAGCATAAACATAAAACTTAAAACTAAAGAAGAAGCTATGCTTTGAAGCTAGAGAAGAGAGGAGGAAGAAGAAGGTGTGTTTTGAGAGTGATGTTGTGAGTCCATTATATAGGCCAAGGTGAAGGGGAGTAGGTGAAGCGGGGAACGGTCGTTCTAGGTGGAGAACGATCGTTCCCCTTGGTCGATCGAAGTAGGTGAGATGCGTGAGAGGGGAACGATCGTTCGGCAGTGTAGAACGGTCGTTCCGTGGTATTTTGTCGGCAGAGTTGGTGAGGTTGGGAACGACCTGCATGGGAGAGAACGGTCGATCTCCTATTGTTGTCGGCAGGGTTGGTGAGTGAGGGAACGACCGTTCCTTGGATGGAACGATCGTTCTCCATGGTCGTTCCATGGAAGGAACGGTCGTTCCTTTACTTAGCTCTCTTGTGTTTGGTCCTTTTCTCGTTTTTCCGTCTTAACTTGACTCGAACATGTCCGTAAATGCCAAACTCCTTCGGAACTCCATAAAATCTGTAAAAGACTCAAAACAAAAGAAAAGACTCGAAAAACTAACGAAAGATGCAAATCAAAACTCAAACCGAATACTAAAAACGAATCAAAATACGTTAAAAACACGTAATATCAACTCCCCCCAACTAAAACATTTGCTTGTCCCCAAGCAAAACCAGATATTTTACAAAGAGGAGAGGTTAGAAAAACGTGTGAAACTTTTAAAACTTATAGGACCATACTCTAAGTCAATTGCCCGTAAACCGCATTCGCAAAGTTCAGATCAAACCGTACTTCATTGTACTTCTCCATAACCGTAGTAAATAAATGAAATCTCATGATCAAGCAGAACTTAATATTTAACATTCATTATCAAATGCGTGTACTCTCACAAAGGGAATATCTAACACGTTATGGTCTAGGTATCAAGGTTGGTATTTGGTGGCTCAAGTGTTTTGGTTTCTTTTAGCAGTATAAACGGATGCAAATCATTATGCAAAATCACCGTGAGACACAAACCAATTAGGAGGTACACAACTCTCCTTAACTCTAATCCTTCTACCCTTTTTTAACAAGTCACAAATCAAGAACATGATTAATTTCTTTTAACATTTTATGGAATTTAACGATATTACCTAGACTTTCCCGGTTCCTTCCGTTTTCTTTTCTGTAATGCAAATAATTTTTATTCTTCTTTTTTCTTTCTTTTTCTTTCTCTTTTTTTTTTTTTTAATATATATATCGGAGAATGGAACCGGTTAGTCTCTAAGATCTGCATCAAAAGAACACCAACAATGTAAGCTTATTTCTTGAATGTGAATAAAACCTTCTACCCTTTTTAAAAGTTCACCCTCTTTTGAAACGAAAATTTTCAATGAATATGTTCAAAGAGAGAGATCACATTTCTAGACACATCCCATGAGTTTAATCAGAAAGAGACCACCTATCTAGACACAATCCTAAAGAAAAGTTGTGTCGGTCCGTATACTCCATAGTTTTTGCACATGAATGCAATGACAGTAAACGAAGAAAAGTGGGTTTCAACATGGAAATGGTAAGGGTGTGGTACTAGACTAAGGATAAGTCTAGCCATTTGGAGTTAGCAAAGATTGGTAAAAATTGATGCAAAGAAAACTCCAAATGTAAAATCCAATACATGATTATCAACCCCCTAAGTGAGATAAATTAAGTCCATATTAAGTTCCGATAATTCGATTAAGTTCAGATGATTTGAGAAATTCACTAAATGATCAAGTTATGGATTTTTCTGCGTTTCCAAACTATCCTCAAACAATGCTAAGCAGTCCTAAGGCAATGACATCGAACATGTTGCAATTCCAAAAAGTTTAACAAAATCACACACTGTTTTGACTCGATAAATATATATATAATTTTTTTTTTTTTTGAAAATCTAAACAGACCAAAATAAAATATAAGAAGTAAACATCAATAAAACACAATGTTAGTACACAAATAAATCCCTCCCCCAGACTTGTTTTTAACCGTCCCGGTTGAAACAAAACTGAAAGAGAAACCCGTAAAATAAAATAAAAGTAGCAAAAAATAAAAATGGATATAACAAGGGTGATAGAAATAACCACAGTTCAGTGGTCGCTGGTGGAGCTATCGGTGCTGTTCTCTATCCGTCATCCGCTCAACACTTAATAAAAACCTGCAAAAACAATCTAAAACAAAACAAGAAACGTAAATAGAATAAGAAAAAAAAACTTCACGCTATTTTACATGTTACCTGGTGGGTTGCCTCCCACGAAAGCGCTTGTTTTACGTCTCTAAGCTTGACGTGGTGATTTGATTATGCTTGAGGAGGCTCGGTCAAGGGAGTTTCTTCCCCATCTCCGAGTTGTGTGTCGGCAAGATATGGTTTCAATCGCTGTCCATTGACCACGAACTCTTCTCCTTTGGTGTTGAACAAGACCACCGCTCCATATGGCCGCACTTCCTTTATGGTGAAAGGTCCAGACCATCTCGATCGCAACTTCCCGGGAAACAGCTTCAGCCGAGAGTTGAAGAGTAAAACCTGGTCGTTTGGGGCGAAGTTATGAGCCAGGATGCGCTTGTCGTGGTATGCTTTGGTTCTCTCCTTGTAGATTTTGGAGTTCTCGTAGGCGAGATGCCTAATCTCCTGAAGCTCGTGTAGCTGCATCATGCGTCGTTCGGAAGCCGGTTTAATGTCGTAGTTGAGCAGCTTGACAGCCCATGCGGCCTTGAATTCGAGCTCAACGGGGTGGTGACATGCTTTACCGTAGACAAGGTGGAAAGGAGTGGTCCCGAGAGGCGTTTTGTAGGCGGTCCTATAAGCCCATAGAGCGTCGTCTAGCTTGGAAGCCCAGTCCTTCCGAGTTGTGCTTACAGTCTTCTGAAGGATGCTCTTGATTTCCCGGTTAGATATCTCAACTTGCCCACTTTTTTGCGGATGGTAAGGCGTTGCGACCTTGTGCTTTACACCGTTCTTGCGCAATAGATTCTCGAAAATCTTGTTGATGAAGTGAGAGCCTCCATCGCTGATGACAACGCGCGGAACACCAAACCTCGGGAAAATGATAGTTTTGAACATCTTGATCACCACCTTTGCATCGTTCGTGGGACTCGCCAATGCCTCAACCCATTTAGACACATAGTCAACAGCCACGAGTATGTACTCATTCCCGAAAGAAGATGGGAATGGTCCCATAAAATCAATCCCCCATACATCAAAGACCTCCACTTCGAGAATGAAGTTCTGTGGCATCTCATTGCGCTTGCTGATGTTGCCCTGTCGCTGGCATGAATCACATCTGGAGATAAAGCGCTGAGCATCTTTAAACATTGTTGGCCACCAATACCCAGCTTGCAGAACCTTGGAGACTGTCTTGAAAGTAGATAACTGTCCGGCATAGGAAGAGCCATGACAGTGAAACAGAATCTCCGGTATCTCCTCCTCAGCCATGCAACGTCTGAATACTCCATCTGGGCAATGTTTGTACAGGTACGGCTCATCCCAGAAGTAATGGCGAATATCCTTTAGGAATTTCTTCCTCTTGTTGCCCACAAACCGTGAGGTTCTAGATCAGCAGCTAGGTAATTTGCAATCTCTCCAAACCAAGGAACCCGAGGATGTTGGCTGCTTTCGGTTTGGTTGCAGAATTCGGACTGAGCAGGTGCTCGCTGGTTGGGAGCACATGCTTCCTCGATTTGGAATACTCCGATCGAGTAAACCTGTTCTTCAGGGAGGCTGTCATTGAGTGGGAGTCCTTCATCAATCCTCATCCTAGATAAATGGTCGGCAGCTCCATTATCTATTCCCTTCTTGTCCTTGATTTCCAGGTCGAATTCTTGAAGTAGGAGAATCCACCTAAGTAGCCGCGGCTTAGCGTCTTTCTTGGTCAGCAGATAATTCAGTGCTGCATGATCAGTATGGACTATAACTTTTGATCCAACGAGATAGGACCGAAACTTCTCAAAGGCGAAGACGACGGCCAGAAGCTCCTTTTCTGTCGTAGCATACTTGCACTGAGCATCATCCAATGTGCGACTGGCGTAGTAGATAACGTGGAGCTTCTTGTCTTTCCTCTGGCCGAGAACTGCACCAACAGCGTAGTCGCTAGCATCCGTCATAACCTCGAAAGGTAGGCTCCAATCTGGTGGCTGCACAATGGGTGCGCTGACCAACGCTCCCTTGATCGTATGAAAAGCATCAAGACAGTTGCTATCAAATTCAAACTGCACCTCCTTGCACAACAGCCTCGTTAGGGGTCTGGCTATCTTTGAAAAATCCTTGATGAACCTGCGATAGAAGCCTGCATGCCCCAGAAAACTGCGGATCCCCTTGACAGAAGTAGGTGGTTGCAGGTTCATCATAACTTCGATCTTAGCTTTATCCACCTCGATGCCATCTTCTGATATGCGATGCCCAAGTACAATCCCATTCCTGACCATGAAGTGACACTTCTCCCAATTTAGAACTAGGTGTTTTTCCTCGCATCGCTGAAGTACCCTGCATAGATTAGATAAACAGTGAGAGAAAGAGTCTCCATACACCGAGAAGTCATCCATGAACACCTCCATTATATCTTCGATCAAGTCGGAAAAAATGGACATCACGCATCGCTGGAAGGTTGCCGGAGCATTGCATAATCCGAATGGCATGCGCCGGTAAGCGAATGTGCCATAAGGACATGTGAATGTTGTCTTCTCCTGGTCGTCTGGATGGATGGGGACCTGAAAGAAACCTGAGTAACCATCTAAAAAACAGTAGTATGGACGGTTAGCAAGTCTTTCAAGCATCTGATCAATAAAGGGCAAAGGAAAGTGATCCTTGCGAGTTGCAGCATTTAGTTTACGATAATCTATGCACATTCTATGGCCGGTTATGGTCCTAGTCGGTATCAGTTCATTCCTATCATTTTTTATTACAGTGATTCCACCTTTCTTAGGAACTACATGAACTGGACTAACCCAAGTACTATCAGATATAGCATAAATTACACCGGCTTCTAGAAGTTTCATTATCTCCTTTTTAACAACATCTTTCAAATTCGGATTTAATCTTCTCTGATGTTCTATAGAACTCCTTGATTCATTTTCTAGATGTATCCTATGCATGCAAAGATCAGGGGAGATGCCAGTGATATCATCAAGTGAATACCCTATAGCCTTTCTATACTTCCTAAGCTCGCATAAAAGTAAAGCTACTTCCACATTATTCAAATCAGCATTCACAATCACCGGGTAAGTAGAGTTCGTTCCAAGGAATGCGTACCTGAGCCCGGCTGGGAGAGTTTTGAGCTCCAGTTTGGGTGCTTTCAATTCAATCCAAGGGTTGTCTATCGGGTCAAGTGGCGGAGCAGGTGCTCGCGGGATTTGAGCGGGTGCTCCGTCTATTTCTGCCGAGTTCTCCTCATCTTCTAGGCTCGTGTATGCCACCATCTGCTCCATTCTTTGGCTGGAGTCTAGCATCTTGGCAAAGCTGTCGGCATCCTCGCTCAGGAAACCATGCTCTCTTTCAGCTAGAGTTAGAGCGGTTTCAAGAGGATCCGGGCACAGAAGCTCTTCAGCTGCCTCATCATATACATCATCCAAGCCTTCCACAGTGAAGGTCTGTCCATCCATCATCGGTTTCTTCAACAATTTGTCCATCTCGAATGACATCACCATGTCGCCTAGATGGAGGTCAAGCACTCCATTCTGTACATCGATTATTGCACCAGCTGTGCATAAGAATGGCCGGCCAAGAATCAGAGGGTCTTTCGGTTCTTCTTCAAGCTCTAGAACCACGAAATCAGCTGGGATGAGTGTGTCTCCAATTCGCACATGAAGATCTTCTAACATACCCACCGGAAGCTTTGTTGATCTGTCTGCGAAGACCAATGAGATGCGCGTGGGTTTGAAATTTGTGAATCCTAACCTTTTTGCCACAGAGTATGGCATAAGGTTGACACTGGAACCGAGATCGCACAGAGAATATGCAAACGTCATGGGGCCGATCTTGACTGATAAAACGAATCTCCCAGGATCGCTTCTCTTCTTAAGGACCTTGTTCTGCAGAACAGCACTGCACTCTTTGGAGACTACCATCATGTTTTCCTCCTCAGCTACTTTTCCGGAGACTAGGGTTTTCATATACCGTTTGAGAGCAGGTATCATCTGAACGGCATCCGTGAGGGGCAGCTTCACGGTTAGGTCTCTGAGCATCTCTCTGCATTTAGCATCCTCTAAGTCCTTGCGAGACTTCTTGGGTGGTACAGGGTATGGGACCTGGGTTTGTATACCCTTGCTTCTGGATTGTTGGCCGAAGTTGTTGGAGTTTCTTGGGTGGGCATGTGCTCGGTTGACGGACCAGTGTGCTCGGTTGTCACTTCTTTCCCTTTTGCCGATCCGGAAGTTGTTTCCGAATTCAATGTTTTTCCGCTCCTTAGCTCGATGGCGTTGACAAACTCCTTCCTAGGTGCTTCAGCTTTTCCAGGCAGAGTTCCTGGTGTTCTTTTTATAGACTCGGCGGTTTGTGCAATCTGAACATCCAGTTGCTTCATGTGGGTCCATACAGCCTCATACTTCCCACTAAGATCACCATACATAGTGTCAACTTTGGAGTTGATCTCTGCTGCCGCCTTTTGTTGACTCGCCATCATCTGCTGCATCATGTTCTTCAGCTCGTCTTGGGAGCCGGTTGCTGAAGATGAAGGCTGCGAGTTTGTGAAAGTCTGCCTTGGCTGATTCCCTCCTTGGAAACGGTTCTGATTTGGAACGAATGGCCGGTTCTGGTAGTTGTTGGAGTAGTTGTTGGAGTGGTTCTTCTGAAAACCCATCTGCGTTTGATTTCCTCCTTGCTTAGGATAGACTTGATCCTGCGGATTCTCCACATTGGTGCTCCTATAGGACAGGTTCGGATGAGTGTTGAAGCCTTGGTTGTTGAAACCGCGGTTCTGCCTGAAATTTTGTCCCGTCATATAATTCACCTCCATCTGATCATTCCCGGTTTCTTCCTCATAGGCTTGAGCGATAGGTGCTTCCCCATTCTCGTCCACAAAGTGAACTGACTTCTGGTTCTTTTTTAGCAAAAGGTTAACCATGGCCGCGAGCTCATCAATCTTCTTGGAGTCCACACTGTTGACCTTCTTCCTGTCGTACTCCGGGCTTTTGTTGCTGGAACTTGCGGCTAGGTTCTCGATCAGCTCCAGGGCTCCTTCCTTTGACTTAGTGTAGAAGTCACCGTTACTAGCTGCATTCAGGGCATTTCTGTAGTCCCAATCTACTCCGTCATAGAAGGTGCTGAGCAGCTGCTCATCGCTAAACCCATGGTGAGGGCACTCGCGCTTGTACTCCTTAAACCGCTCCCATGCTTCATTAAAGGACTCGCCGGACTGTTGCTCGAATGAGGAGATCTTGTTCCTCAAGGCTGCGGTCTTGGATTTCGTGTAGAACTTATCCAAGAAGGCTGCTCGTGCACTAGCCCAAGTCGGTAGAGAGCCTGGTGGTAAAGATTTTAACCACCGTGATGCTTTTCCCGTAAGAGAGAAAGGGAAAAGCTTGCACTTCAGGAAATCTGGATGCACACCATTGGAGCCGGTTGTGCTACAGATCTCTTCAAAGTTCTCGATGTGGTCCATCGGAATCTCAGCAGGCAGACCGTGGAACAGGTGTTGCTTCACGAGTCCGATCATTTGAGGTTTGATTTCGTAATCTTGCCTTTGGATGATCGGGGTAACGATCGCAGATCGATCCTGATAGTATGTGTGAGCCGCATCTTTGTCTCCGAAGGCAGGTTGTGCAATGAGTTGCCTCTCCTGTTGCATGCGAAGCTGCTCCATGGCTGTCTGAAGTTGTAGCAGCTGAGCTGCGATGTCTGCTTGTCCGACCATATCTGAGTTGGCGGTGTCAGTCGTTTCTGGTTCCGGAACAGGTGTGTTACGTCTCTGCCTGTTCCCTCGTTCTGCTCTTGCTAACTCTTCGTTTGATAAGCTAACAAGATCCTCGTTGTTTCTGCTTCTTGTGCTCCTTGGTGACATGCACCTGAAACACAAAAACAAAGAAGAAAAGAAAACGAGTTTAGTAAAGTTCTTAGTCTGATAATTCAGCCGTAAACCAAAGGCGAAAAATTTGGTCCCCGGCAACGGCGCCAAAAACTTGATACACGAGTTTTAAACCCTTATTTCCTTCTGCAAGTGCACAGCATACGAAGTAGTATTTAGGGGTCGATCCCACGAAGACCAGTTTTCACACTTTGATATATTGAGCTAAATCAAAAGCTAAGACAATTCAATATGTTTTTGGTTTTTGTAAATAGTAAGTAATGAAAGCGAAATCGGTTGTAAGATAATATTAAACAAGCGTTAGGTCAAGGAATATCGCAGGAGATTCAGAGCAACGGATTAAACAACTATTCAGGCAATGATTAAGCATAAATCTAGAACTTAAACACTAAGATAATATCAATCCACTCTCGTGGTACCAATATCTTTGTCTATCAACTTAGAAATCCTAACTCTCGCTGGTACTAGAAATCGTAGACAAGCATTAAGGATAGGTTTAATATGTTCACAATTCTCAATACATCTACTCTCACAGGTAATGGTTAAATTGCTCACCAATGTTCTTTCTAGCAACCTAGCAACTCTCGCTGTCTAAGTTAAACCAAATTTCATAAGATCAAGTGATCAATTCGATCTAAGCATTAAGAACAACAAGGGTGAAGATATTGATTTGAATAGCCTATTTGTGTTTAACCCTAAAGCTCATGAATTCCTTTGACAAACCTTAACCTAACTAAGAGGTCTACTCAGACATGATTAAAGAAGAAAACAAAGAGATTATAAAGTTCATCATAAAAGCTTGAATAGATAATGAAAGCTGAATATAAACTTATAAGAACTTAATTAAAGCATAAACATAAAGACTGAAAGTAAAGCATAAATATAAAGACTAAAAGTAAAGCATAAATATAAAGACTGAAAGTAAAACTTAATTAAGCATAAAGATAAGAACTGAAAGTAAAGCATAAGATTAAAAGCATAAGATTAAAGCTTAAAAGAAACTTAACAAGAACTAGATAAAAGCATAAACATAAAACTTAAAACTAAAGAAGAAGCTATGCTTTGAAGCTAGAGAAGAGAGGAGGAAGAAGAAGGTGTGTTTTGAGAGTGATGTTGTGAGTCCATTATATAGGCCAAGGTGAAGGGGAGTAGGTGAAGCGGGGAACGGTCGTTCTAGGTGGAGAACGATCGTTCCCCTTGGTCGATCGAAGTAGGTGAGATGCGTGAGAGGGGAACGATCGTTCGGCAGTGTAGAACGGTCGTTCCGTGGTATTTTGTCGGCAGAGTTGGTGAGGTTGGGAACGACCTGCATGGGAGAGAACGGTCGATCTCCTATTGTTGTCGGCAGGGTTGGTGAGTGAGGGAACGACCGTTCCTTGGATGGAACGATCGTTCTCCATGGTCGTTCCATGGAAGGAACGGTCGTTCCTTTGCTTAGCTCTCTTGTGTTTGGTCCTTTTCTCGTTTTTCCGTCTTAACTTGACTCGAACATGTCCGTAAACGCCAAACTCCTTCGGAACTCCATAAAATCTGTAAAAGACTCAAAACAAAAGAAAAGACTCGAAAAACTAACGAAAGATGCAAATCAAAACTCAAACCGAATACTAAAAACGAATCAAAATACGTTAAAAACACGTAATATCAATCATTCACCAGGATCCCGAGAACCGGACTCTAGCTGGCACCACATTCATGTTCAAAGCTGGCGGTCGAAGATTCGACATCCCCATGGTGAACTTCACCACTATGTACGGGTTCAAGCACGAAGTGGAGCGCCTCGACTTCCCCACGCGGTTCAAGGAAGTAAAGACTTTTTGGGAGACAATCGGTCGTGGCACATACTGTTCCAACTCCGCCGCTCAGTCCAGCATCCGACATCCGGCTCTCCGCATCTGCGCCCGGATCTTCAGCAACATGTTGCTCAACCGCCCATCCGGAAACAAGGTACACACGAAAGAGATGATCCTGCTGTATCTTGGTTGCAGTGACGTTATTGTTGGCCCTCATGGAGTCAACTCCTTCTGCTTGGCGCACCACCACCGGAGTTTTACCGCTCCAACCTCGGCATGCACTTCGCCGAACTGATTTGCAGCATCAAGGACCGCAAGACGAAGCAAACAGAGCGGATTGGCAGCCTTCTGACCGGACTCTTCGAGATCGCTCACGTCCAACTCTGCTACTTCAGTTACGTGGAGCAGGGCGAGCGTATGGACATTAGGCATCTGCTCCACTCTCGCATTCTCTCTCCCTCCAGATCAGATCAGCATCTCTATCAGTACATAGGTATCAACGGGCTACCGCAGCACATCTACCTCCCGGACCCAGCAAAGACACAGCTTTGCTCCATCGAGGATTTACGCTTCATACACAAAGTCCTTCTCTTGGACGATTTCACGCGACGCTCCCTCTCAGACCAGGACTTTGCCAGCTCTTCTCACGGCCCTATGCCTCACCTGGAGGACGATTTCATCCACAGCACCCCGCAGTCTCGTCGCCCCTCTACATCAGCTGCCACCGGCGAGTACGATCTTCCTCCCATCTCCGACGAGGCAGATACCGCTGAGTACAGGCGCTGGATGGTTGCCTCGCAGAGGAAGAACAACAGCCTCATGCAGCGGATCCTAGAACGCCTTTCCAGTGGCTGTTGCCACCATTCTGCAGCTGCTGCGACGAGCCCCTCCGAGCGACACCCAAGACGTCGTAGACGCACTGGCAGAGCTAGGAGCGAGAGCCCAGAGGACCCACCTGTCGATTGACGACCCGTACCCATCTCTATCTCTTTGTCTTTTCCGTTTTCCTCTATGCTTTCTTTGTTTCCTTTGTTTTCTTTTGCTTGCTCCTCTAGTTTATTTTCACACCGGGACGGTGTGAAGTAAGTTTGGGGGAGGTTATTATGGAGTCTGCACTTTGTTCCCTGTTATTTTCTTTATTTTGAATCAGTCTGTTATAAGGGTCAAATCACAACTTGTGAAGATTATGACCAAAATCTATGATGAGTGTTAACCATTTGCGAGTATGACCTGCTTTTTCTAATGAACATTGCTGCAGAATTTAGAGTACAGAGACGACCGACGCCTTCTCACATTCGGATCCTTCCTCAGGCCAGAAAACTTCAATCCCTTTAAGGTTTATCGGATAGGCTTTAGACTCTATTTTATAAGGACGTAATCTGGACTTTAATTCTTCTTGTTACTGGCACTAGGATTAGAAAACGTGTTACATAATATATTCAGGACTTCTTATCCCTTTTGCCACTCTTGCTGATCCTGAATAGCTAGCTTTTAGTTAGTACCTCGCCCTGACCCTAACCATCTATTTATACCACATACACTTGTATTTTTTATTTCTCATCTATGCAGATATGTGCAAAAAGGTCGGGGAGAAAAGGACTGACGCAGCTTCTGATTCACTCTCGCTGAAGAAGATGTCAGGAGAAAGCTAAAAAGTTCACGAGCACATGCTCGCTATACTCGCTGATTTAGAGCACCTGCTCAGCGATGTCCAGAAAAGAAACAAGCCTAAAAACGACCTGTTAGGGTATGAAGACGAAAAGGATCATTTTAGCCAAAGGACACACACACAAGTAAAGTCCCCCTATCCCAAAGGTAACTCTTTCAAAAAAAAAAAAATAAAAAAAAAAAGAAGAGAGAAAAGAGAAAAACCGAGCTAGTAGCTCAAGGATATGGGGTGGCGAGTTAGTAACTCAAGATGTGTGTCCCGAAGCATGAGTAAATCGCAAGAAAGCATGGAAAGGAAAAGAGGAATGAAGGTAAAATCGATTTAGGGAGGAGATTGAATTAGAGGTTGTGGACATCAATGAGTCCATTCTCCCTTGCCGTTTTGTGCGATATCCTGCACTCTCTTGAAACAAGGTAACCCTAAACACGCTTAAGCTCCACCACCAATTATAAGCCTGATTTTTACCAAGCCTCGTTTTACTTAGCTAGTGTCTTTAGCAAGAAGCTCACGCCGCCTCTAATTGAATGTAGAGAGTTTATTGTCTTGAACTTAGATTTTTCTGGGATTGTAAGCCATATGGTTTGAGGTTGGTGAACTTTGTTGTTGAGGTTTTCGGTAAGGCAATGTATCTCTTGTTCTAAGGTATGTGGTCTGATGAAATTGGTTTACTCTTGGTTTCTGAGATTTTGTGAGTCTCCACCAATTTCTCTAAGTCTTGATTTTAGTTTTGTTTGAGGACAAACAAAGATCTAAGTCTGGGGGAATTGATATGTTGGGATTTTTACCCTTTCTAACCCCTTTTATCTAATTGTTTTCTAGAGTTTTTGAGTGTGTATTAGGAGTTTTAGGAAGCTTTGGAGCTGAAATTGGAGTTTGGAGCATTTGGAACCTTTGGAACAGAAAAGAATCAAATTTGAAGAAAAGAAGTAAAATCTTATGAAGAATCACCAACTCCAATCGATGAGCACATGCTCGCAGATTTCGGCCACCAAGTGAGCACCTGCTCGCCGCGGAAGAGGACAAAAAAGAGGGTTTTTACCCTAATGATTGCCGCCGACTTTTTAGAAGCCCAGCCTCCTTCCAGCCACCTATCTCATCTAATATAAATACTCTCATTAGTTTTAGGTTTTATTATCTTATCTTTTATCTTTCATCTACCTTTAGCTTTTGGAATTATTTTTGTAAGGGAGAAGATCTCAAGCTACAATTTGGAGAAGATTTCTGAACCCTAGTACTCCTTATTTTTAATATCGATTTGATGTTTTCTTCCAATTCTTCTATTTCGTTTCTTTTATCTTTGATTATGTCTGAGTAGATTCATTAGTTAGGTTAAGGTTTTCAAAGGAATTCATGAGTTAGGGTTGAACACAAATAGGTCATCAAAATCGGTAGTCTTCATCTAGTTTGTTCTTATTGCTTAAATCGATTTGGCCAATCTATTTATGATCTTAGGTTTATCTAGACAGCGAGAGTTGCTAGGTTGCTAGAAGAGATCTAGATGAGCAATTTATTCATTACCTACGAGAGTAGATGTATTGGAGAATTGTGAACTAATCAAACTTGATCATTAATGCTTATCTGCGATTCTGATACCAACGAGAGTTTGGATTTTTAGGTTGCTAGATAAAGTTATTAGTATCACGAGAGTGAATTAATATTATCTTCGTGATTTGAGTTCTGGACTTGTTCTTAATATTAATCCTGAATAGTTGTTTGACCTTGCTCTGAATTTCCTGCGAATTGCCTTGACCTAACGCTTGCTTTAATATTGTTAAAACCGATTTGCTTTAGTAACTTGCTAGTCACGATTTTATACAACCCTTATTTGAATCTATTAGCTCTTGATTTTAGCTCATTAAACCATAGTGTGAACTTGGTCTTCGTGGGATCGACCCCTAAGTACTACTCTGATTTGCTGTGCACTTGCAGTAGGAAATAGGGTTTAAAACTCGTACATCAACATTCAGCCTCTTGAACGGGATCCTCTCTTGAACCCTTTTGTTGGACTATGTTCCCTAAACCCTTTATGTTCGAATTATGTTATTTTGGAACCTTGTACCCAATCAGGATTATGTTTTATTATCGAGTTTATGCTTGGACCTTGGTTTTTTTTAATTTTGGAAACTAAGTGATACTAAATAAAACTAAGTAACATTTGTAATACTAAGTAAAACTAAGTGATACTATGGCGAAGTAATACTAGTGTTATTAAATAAAACGAAGTAACATTTGTAATACTTAGTAAAGAAGTGATACTATGGCGAAGTAATACTATAGCGAAGTAATACTATGGCGAAGTAATACTAGTGATACTAGATATTAATAAGTCTTCAACCACGACCAGCGAGTTCAGTCTTGAACAACAATTTAAAGCGATAAGTTCATGAAAGGAAATTGCAAAATATGACAATAAAACAACAATTTCTAAGGAAACTGTTGACCGACTTTCAGCTGGGTTATCTCTTCAGCTTGGCTCTCAAGCTGCTTTGTCATGTCTTCAATCTGCTTTTTCAGCACTTGAACTGTATTTCCAATGTGCCGGACCTCTCCTTCTACTCCGAAAACCCATGGCTGGCGAAAGTGGAGTCCATTATCCTACACAAAAAAAAACAGATCTGAAATTGCAAATATTCCCCCAAAAAAAAAACCAAGATCTGAAATTGCAAATGTTATACCTTGAATTTGGGGCAGGTCCAGTATCTCTGGCCTGGGCAGGTATCGAAATCGTGTTTACTTTTAGGAGTTTTGCAGACTTCTTCCTTCATCCATCCACCACATGGGCATCTGGTGGGAATCCCAAATTGGGCGTCGGCAACATAAGAAGCCATCTCATTGTGCCTAAGCGCCTTTCGTGTTTCCTTGAAATTCCTCTCCTCTTCCTCCTCTGAATCGTATTCGAAAATGTCCTCATGCTGCGTGTTCTCAGACTCTTCAACCTCCTTCCTTATGGCCTCGTAGCTCATTTTTCCCTTACCCTTCTCCATTTGAGAGAGATGAAAGAGAGATGAATGAGGGAAGAAAGATTTTCGGAAGAGAGAGAAAGATGGGAAGAAGAAAGATTTTCGGCGGAGAGAGAAAGTGTGAGGTTCGATTGAGAGAGAGATGGATGAAAGAGAGAAAAAGAGAGATGAGCGGAAGCGATGAGAGTTGATTTTTTGGAAGAGAGAGTGGACAGAGAGAAAATGTGGGGAAAAGTGGAAATGTGTAGAAAATTGTTTTTATTTTATTTTTTTGGTTTCCCCTCAGATATTTAGATTTGCCGCCAAAATTTTCCAGTTTCCTGCCCAACAAATACATATAGTAATACCAAGTTCCTGGTTATACAGAATTTAGCATTTTTGGACCCAAAAATGTCGACACCTTATCCTAATATTACACCACTTATAACTTATAATTTATAGTATTACAGTTCAAGTACATGGTTTTCCATGTGAATATCATAGTTCTATGCAATAATATGTTCGAAAATGATATTATTGAACATTTCACTTTAGAAGTTGGTTCTCCTTATGAAATAGTTTCTTAAAGTATAAGGAAGTTTTTTGAAAAACCATGTAAGTTGAAGTTTTAACAAAATAAGTTGTTTTTATGAATTATTATGTTTGTTTGACATAAAAATTGAAGTTATAACAAAATAAACTAATCTATCTCGATTTATTTACAAAATTATGCAATAATATAGTTTCTTTGGATAGTATAGTAGATTTGAAAAGTCAAATAAAACGAAATATGCATAGTATAATCAGTATTACACAAAAAAACAATAAAATATTAACATAACAATACCATGCATTCCAAAGAACGTTGAAAAATCAACTCAAACACAACATTCATAGTTTTACCAGTATTACATATAAAACAATACAAAACAACAAAACGAGTTACACAGTCCTCATTCAAAGTTTTCTCCATAAAGTAACCCAGCGAGTGTCCTACCACGCTTGGACTTATTCTGTGTCCTTCCCCTCTTTGTCCTTACCCTTCGGCGCCTTTCTCCCGCTGATGGAAATCTGTTTTCTTTTCGACGACCCTTTTTCTTGATGCGATCCGGTGGTATGATCTCCTTCTCCTTGATGTAATCTGGTACAATCCACGAAGACATTTCGGGCACCACGTATATCGATCTGCTATAAGACAATACCCACATGTCCACAAAATAGTATCTCGAACACAAGTCGTAATATTCTATGCGGCTATCACGGCGACTCCCATGTTTCTTGAAGTAGAGTAAAGCAGCTAACGCGTGAACACAAGGAAACTTATGAATATCGAAGAACCTGCAACTGCAAGTTTTACTGGTCAAGACCACCACATAAGGCTTCCTGTCATCTCCCGTGACCTCGTATTCAAGGTCACAACCGTTTACCTCCCGCACAGGTAATTTCTCTGCTATAGGCCAATTCACGTGCAAGAAGTTGTGAACGAAAGGAACCAGTTTGTTAGCAGTCGGTTCTCCTACGGACTCGTTTCTATGCTCGTTAAACCAATCAGAAAACTTTTGCACTATCGCGTCAAGCATGGGTATCACGGAGTACTTCCTTGCATCCTTGAAATTTTTGTTTAGAGATTCCACAGAGTTGCTTGTGTTGAGGTTGTATCTAGCAACTGGAGAAACACATCTTGCCCACTTTTCGGGCACGGCGGTCTTTTCCACGTATGCTGCCGCTGCAGCATATCTATTCTTAAAAGCCTCATAAAGCAAATTGTACTCAGCCACCGTATCAGCCTTACCTAACTCTTGGAATGCTTCGGCGACATCGCCCTTGCATCTGCCTGGAGCATTAGCTTTCACGTTTTGCAACAAATGCCATAAACAAAACCCATGATGAGCTTCTGGATACATGTTCGCGACAGCGTTGATGACGCTCGTATTTCTGTCACTCACAAATACCAAATCCGCAGAGTCCTCGACAACAGTTTTCAGTTTCTCGAAAAACCATAGCCAACTTGCATTGTTCTCGCCGTCCAGTACACCAAATGCTATGGGATAGATGTGACGATTTGGATCCTGAGCTACGGCGAAAACAAGTACACCTCCAAATCCCGCCTTGATAAAAGTTGCATCCACCATAATTACTTTCCTCATGCAGTGAAACCCGTCAATGCAAGCTCCCAACGCTATGAATAAATTCTTGAATTTTCCCACCGTATCCAGTTCCACAGCTGTTTTCGTACCCTCATTCAGCTCCTTTAACACGAACAAATAACGATACAACATCCTGTAGTTGTCTTCCGGACTACCAAAAACATCAGAAACTGCTCTATTCTTCCCTCTCAAAGCTGTGGAGTATGATACCTCTACACCAATTACCCTCTTCACAAGTGACATGATCTCTTTAGGAGTTGGAGAGTCCAGTATCCCGGGATAATGCTCACTCACAATAGCGGCAACTAGTCGTACTGATCCTCTCCTCTTACGGCTGCATTCTTCACTTTGAGTAGCACGGTTACAAGTGTGCATATTTTTGTACGTTCTTATCGAAAAAGCCTCCGAGTTTGGGATCTTTGTTGCTCGTAGATGCCACGTACAAGTTTTTTGCGTGCATTTTACCACCCATCTCTTCGTATCAGAATTTTTAATGCCATACCCGAAAGATTTAACAAATGCGCCTCTATGAACCACATCCACAACAGCATCCTTACTAGGAAATTCTTGACCAATACTAAAATCCAAACCGTCTTCCCATGCCTCTATACTCTGACTACATTCAACAACAGGTGGTGCCTCAACATAATAATCACGTCTATCCGATGATTCCACACCGTTACACCCACCATCATCGCCATCAACATCAGAATCATCATCAGAATCACTTTCAGAATCACTATCAGAATCATCATCCTCTTCTTCTTCTTCATTTCCACCTCCGTTGTCAACATGCAGAATTACGGCATTGGCTCCTATTACTACGCTTCCATCATCAACACGCTCATAATTCTAACCATAAGAGCTTGTTCGGGCCCTCGATTGTTACACGGGCGGTTCCGTTGTACTAAGCAACTCCACAAGCAAAACACATCTATGGTTCTCACTATCAAAATGCGTTAGATATACCAAGAGATCCTCATCATCACAAATATACGACGTTACCTCACATCCACCCAATCTAGCAATGTAACTAAATTGCAATCTAATCTTACTTTCATCTAACCCAAGCTTCTTGTATAACCTAGCTTCTATCATCGGCATGTCTTGAACACTAGACCATTGATGCGTCCCTCGCATTTATAATGTATGTTCACATTGTTGCTCATCGTAACCTGCCCAAAAAAATCCCACAAAGTCTCAATCAATACAGTTTTTTTCTTCGCAGCTATACCCTAGTATTACCAGTTATACATCGTCTCCAAGTGTTTCTAGTATTACTAGTTATACTATTTTCGCAAATATCCAGCTTTCTAAGATTTACTCGACATTTCAAAAATTTACAATCCACAACGATTCAGCTGCGCTGTAGTGCTCCCATTTGTAGTCAATATCGACTCATTTTCAACCCGGAAAAATTCGTTAAACACCAATGCATCATTATCATTACTTAATCTTAATCTTATCATTTCTCCTAATTTGTCCATTTTCAGGGAAAATCCCTAAAACCACAACAAAATAATGGGATCCTCAAATTCAGAGAACACGGACCTTGATTTTTGAGCTCAACGACACGCCGGCGGTGAAACGGCGTCGAACGGACGTCGCCGGAGGTCGGGTGTCTTTCGTCTACGGAGACACGAGAGGAGAGAGAAGACGAGAGGAGAGAGAAGGGGAGAGGAGAGAGAGCGCGAAGAGAGAGGGCGAGAGTCAAAGTCAAGGGGGAATCGTCAAAGTCAAGGTCTCTTCATTAAGGGTAAAAGAGTCTAAGCACATACAGGAGAGTACCACAGATCGATAGAGAGCAATGTTGATCAGTTTTTTTTTGTAAAAGAGTAGATGAGACGTTGTCCCGGCGGCAGGCTTTATGAAGAAGAGATAAACTAGGTTAAGACCTGAGAGTATTTATATTTTACACGTGTACTTTTTTGTTTTCTTTACTTTTTGTGTGCTTTGTTATTTTATTTTCTTTTTGGAGGTTGATAATATTAAAGTATTTTTATTGTATTGGTGTACACTGTACATAGAATTGTTGATTTGCTCAGATTTTACAATTTGGTTAATTATTTTCAGTAACTTGTATTTGCTTTTATATCATAAAATTTAAGAATATTAAAATTAAAAATTGTTATGTCTTATAAAAACGACGAGTAATTATATTTTTACATGACTGTTCTGAATGTATATACATATATAACAATGTTTTTAAAACCGGAGCGGACAATGAACCGGGCAATGCTTTGGGTCATGGGTCAATCCGGTTCAACCGGTTGAATCGGGGTTTATAACATTTTTTATTAATTTTTTATATTTATTTTATGTGGAGGGAAAAAATACACTGGGTCGCGGTTAGACCGGTCGGACCAGCCGGTCCGGTCCAGTTTTTAAAACACTGATATATAATAAATATATAAAATTAATAAAAAATGTTATAAACCCGATTCAACCGGATTGACACATGACCCAAAGCATTGCCCGGTTTATTGTCTGCTCCGGTTTTAAAAATCATTGGTCTTCACCTTGATTACTTTATAATCGTTCCAACTTCACCTTTAAATTAACATTTACTAAATCTGATAAGATCGAGCAATCATAAATCCCATTCACTTCCAATGTTTTTCTTTCATTTCTGCAAAGATAAAACGTCAGCGGTGGAGGATATCCAATTGGTTTTTCATATGTAAAAGACATGAATTACCATCCGGTGGAGAGATAGATATCGTGCCTCATGTTTGTAGGGAATTCAATAAATTCTTATTTCTTTCATTTTCTTCGATTTCATGTTTGGGTTATTCGCGAGCATCAATCAAACTAATCAATTGGGATCTGGATTCGGGTCGGATTCGTCTCCGAACAAAGGCAATAGCAGCTTCACCGCATAGCTCAATGATCTCTACACCAAGTATATGCCGAGAAAAGAGGAAGAGAGAGAAGAAGTTAACGTCGAGAAGTAGAAGAAGATAGGTGGGCCAAAATTGAAGATATAGATCGCTAATCCTTCGTTGTGGCGACTATTAGACGGAGCCGTGGCCGGCGCAGAATGGCGGTTGCGCCGTTGTGTTGGGCTTAAGCCAAATTCTCTTTGGTGATGAAAATCATTAAGTATAACTTGGTCCGCGACTTAAGTATTAGTCAATTAGGAATGGGTTTTATTCTTATTGGGCCACGAGTTAAGCCGTCTTTACTTTGTAATCGCCTTGGTCTATATAAAGCCAAGTATGTGTGGGGATTAGGGTTAAGGGAGTTTTTTTTGAGAGCACGTGAGATTTCTTCTTGTTCTTGGAGAGATCTTGTGAAACCCTAATTGTAATCTGTGGTGATAGTGGATTACTGGAAAGCTCCAGGTCGAGACGTAAGATCACACACCGTGATCTGAACTCGTTAAATCTCTGTGTCTATTTACTTTATTGCTCATAACAAATCTATTCCGCAGTTATAGAAAAGGACACAAATTCCTTACAAGTGGTATCGGAGCCAGGTTGCTTGAGATTTTTTTGAGTGAGACCGGAGAATTCTACAGAAAATCTATTGCTTGTCACGAGAGAAGAATCGCGAGATCGTGTCGGTGTCGATCGACACACATCCTTTGTCGATCGACATGGTTAGCCAAGTTTTGTCGGGAATCTGAGTTTGGGTTCTCTGTCCCAAAGCCGAAGGTAGCCGTCTTTGATGGTAAAGGGGACTTCCCTATGTGGAAAAAGAGGATATTAGCCTATTTAAATCTAAACAATTTGGATGATGAGGTGTTACCTCTAGATGAGGTTGAACCACCAGAAAAGCTGGTGATGAAGAAAGACGAGTCAGAAGAAGACTTTGCAGCAAGGGTCAGGGCCGATGACAAGAATAAGAAGAAGAAAGCGAAGCACGCTAGGAGCACTCTGCAACTACATCTAGCTGATGGAGTTGTAAGAAAGACTGAGGATTGTAAAACAGCAAGAGATCTCTGGGTTGCATTAGAGAGATTGTACAACACGAAGACTTTACCAAGTCGAATCAACTTAATGTATTCGTTTTATACATTCAAGTGTGATGATTCTAAGACCATCGATCAGAATGTCGATAACTGGTTGAAAAATATGCAAGAACTAGAAAGTGTTGGAGCTAAAGTGCCAGACGAGGCACAAGCAGTCTTGTTGCTCGCTACCTTACCATCACAATTTGATCCTATGAAGGAGTCACTGAAGTATGGAAGGGAATCACTCTCAATAGAAGATGTGGTGAATGCTGCAAAGGCCAAGGAAGTAGAGCTTAAAGCTCAAGCTATATATCCTTCACAGAAGACTGGTGAAGCATATGTGGCTCGCGGGAGACAAGAAAACAGGAATCAACGAAGTAATTGAAATAGAAGCAGGAGCAGGTCAAAATCGAGTGGAGGAAAACTCAGCTGCTGGTATTGCAAGAAGGATGGACATATGAAGACTGAATGTTATGCATGGAAGAAGATGAAAGGCATTAGCGGTGATGAAGATGGAACAGCAGCAGTAGTCATCGATCAGTCTAGTGAAGTTGATGCGTTACTAGTCTCTGATAACTGGCATCTTGAGAAGTGGGTGATAGATTCGGGTGCTTCGTATCACATGACTTCAAGGAGAGACTGGTTCAGCACGTTTGATAAGCTCAACTCTGGTAAAGTACTACTTGGTGACGACTTCGGTGTAGAAGTCGAAGGCATTGGTTCAGTCAATATCAATGTTAAAGGTGGTATTGTAAAGACATTGACGAATGTCAGGTATATTCCTAAGCTTAAGAGACATCTGATATCTGCCACAACTTTAGATAAGCTTGGGTTTAGTCATGCTGGAGGCAATGGAAAAATAAGGTTCTATAGGAACGGGAAGTTGGGACTACAAGGCTTTATGAATGGTTCTTTGTACTTGCTTGATGGAGAGACTGTGACAGGACAGTCGAATGTATGTGTTTCCGGGAAACGTCGCAATGACGAGACAGTCTTGTGGCATAGAAGGTTGGGACACATGAGTATGAAGAATCTGATGATCCTAGCAAAAAGGGGCATCATCGATAAGAGGAGGATTGGGGAGATGGAATTCTGTGAGAATTGTGTAATGGGGAAATCAAAGAAGCTGAGTTTCAACATTGGGAAGCAAAATTCAGGTGAAGTGCTGAAGTATGTACATTCAGATCTTTGGGGATCTCCATCTTGTTACTCCAAGCATCTCTGGTAAGCGGTATTTTCTGTCTATCATTGATGATTACACTAGGAAGGTGTGGGTATTCTTCTTGTCTGTTAAGAGTGAAGCATTCATGAAGTTTTTTAAATAGAAGAAGCTAGCTGAGAATAGAATTAGCAAGAAAGTGAAGTGTCTGAGAACGGACAACGGGTTGGAGTTTGTGAACAAAGACTTCAATGAGTTTTGCAAGCAGCATGGGATTGAAAGGCACAAGACGTGTCCTTATACTCCACAGCAGAATGGAGTAGCTGAGCGCATGAATAGAACAATAATGGAGAAAGTGCGCTATATTTTGGATGAGAGTGGCTTGGGAGAAGAATTCTGGGCTGAGGCGGTAAGCACAGCTGTGTACCAAATAAATAGAAGCCCCTCATCAGCATTGGATGGCAGGATTCCTGAAGAGTTATGGTTGGGGAGAAAGCCAGGTTATCAGCACATGAAAAGATTTGGATCAGTGGCTTATGTTCATGTAGATCAAGGAAAGTTAAAGGCAAGAGCGATGAAGGGAATTTTCATCAGCTATCCGGAACGAGTCAAAGGGTACAAGATATGGCTCTTGGATGAATCAAGATGTGTAATTAGCAGGAATGTGGTCTTTGTAGAAGATAAGGTATTCAAAGACTTGAAGAATCAGGGGGAGAAAACTGATTCAGAGCATGAGAACCCGAATCATGAGTCGATGACGATCGACACACCTGTTGGTGTCGATCGACACGAGTCAGAATGCACAGAGTAAGAAATTTGCGAAAAAGGTGTCGATCGACAAGATACCCCTTCTCTCGATCGACAAAACTCCAATATCGATCGACACTCGCCTGGTGTCGATCGACAGACAGGTGCAGATCCGACAGTTCCTGAAAACGAAGACAATGGGCGAGGTTCGTCTTCAGGTGGAGTTGTTGGTCAAGAAACAGGAGATATACCTCAAGAAGCTAATGTTAGAACTCGTTCACCTTCTAAATGAGTGACTAAATGACCTGAATATCTTGATGATTATGATTGTGCAAGTTTTGCACTATTTGCTGCAGTCGAAGTAACTTCCGAAGATCCAAGGGACAATCAGGAAGCAATTGAGAGTAAGGACAGCATTCTCTGGAATGGAGGTATGGATGAAGAGATGGTTTCTCTGGATAAGAACAAGACTTGGAGGTTAGTCAAAAGGCCTCAAGGTAGAAAGGTGATTGGTTGCAAATGGGTTTACAAGTTAAAGCCGGGAATCCCTGGAGTTGAAGAACCAAGATACAAGGCTAGGTTGGTGGCCAAAGGATATTCTCAGAAGGAGGGTATTGATTACTCAGACGTGTTTGCTTCTGTTGTGAAGCATGTGAGTATCAGGTTTCTTCTCTCAGTTTGTGAAAATTTGGATCTAGAGTTAGAGCAGCTGGATGTTAAGACTGCGTTCCTTCATGGATTACTTGAAGAAGAGATCTATATGGAGCAACCTGAAGGTTTTGTTGTTAACGGGAAGGGGGACCATGTATTACAGAAGGCATTGTACGGACTTAAACAAGCTCCGAGACAATGGAACAAGTGCTTCGATCAGTTTTTGGTTAGTCATGGTTTTAAAAGAAGTGAGTTTGATCACTGTGTATACATCAAGAAGGGCAAAGGTAATGGTTTCATTTATCTACTTCTTTATGTTGATGACATGCTTATTGCATCGAAGGAGATGGAAGAGATTCAAGTTCTTAAAGACCTGTTGAGCAGTCGTTTTGAGATGAAGGATCTAGGCGCTGCAAGGCGGATACTTGGTATGGATATTACGAGAGATCGTGAAGGTGGAGTTCTCACCTTGAGTCAAACTGGTTATATCAAGAAGATCTTGCAGATATTCGGTATGGATGAGTCTAGACCTGTTGCTACACCTATTGGTTCGCAGTTTAAACTCTCAGCTGTCAAGGATGATGAAGCTGAGACAATTATGGACGATGTTCCATACTCTAATGCTATCGGTAGCATCATGTATGCGATGTTAGGAACTAGGTGTGTTCTTGCTTATGTTGTTGGTTTAATCAGTCGGTTCATGAGTAAACCAAGCATGGTTCATTGGACTGCAGTGAAGTGGGTGCTAAGATTTTTGAAGGGTACCCAGGATCGAAAGATTGTTTTCAGGAGGAACAAAGATATTAAGATTGAAGGTTTCTGCGATTCAAATTTTGCGTCAGATTTGGATCGAAGTAGATCGATTTCGGGATATGTTTTCATGGCAGGTGAAACGACTATTAGTTGGAAATCGAGCCTTCAGCATGTGGTTGCGCTGTCTATGACAGAAGCGGAATATATGGCATTGGTTGAGGCTGCTAAGGAAGCGATATGGCTTCAAGGTTTGATCGAAGAGTTCAGATTCAAACAGGACATCATGGAGATTTGGTGTGATTCTCAAAGTTCATTGAGTCTGGCCAAGAACAATGTTCATCATGAGAGAACAAAGCATATCAGGAGAAGGATGCATTTTATCCGGGATATTGTGGCTTCAGGTGAAGTGAAGTTGTCGAAGATTGCAACAGAGCGGAATCCAGCTGATATGTTGACGAAGGTTCTTCCTGTTGATAAGTTTGAGAAGGCTTTGAGCTTTCTCAACTTAGATGAGCACTAAGGTGCTGTTTTGTCTGGAGCTGTGCATAAGATGCAAAGATGAAGATGTTATACTTGGAAGTGATTGTCATCAAGGTGGAGTTTGTTGGGCTTAAGCCAAATTCTCTTTGGTGATGAAAATCATTAAGTATAACTTGGTCCGCGACTTAAGTATTAGTCAATTAGGAATGGGTTTTATTCTTATTGGGCCACGAGTTAAGCCGTCTTTACTTTGTAATCGTCTTGGTCTATATAAAGCCAAGTATGCGTGGGGATTAGGGTTAAGGGAGTTTCTTTTGAGAGCATGTAAGATTTCTTCTTGTTCTTGGAGAGATCTTGTGAAACCCTAATTGTAATCTGTGGTGATAGTGGATTACTGAAAAGCTCCAGGTCGAGACGTAGGATCACACACCGTGATTTGAACTCGTTAAATCTCTGTGTCTATTTACTTTATTGCTCATAACAAATCTATTCTGCAGTTATAGAAAGGGACACAAATTCCTTACACGTTGGACACAATCAGGATACATCTAATGGTGGGAAGTGGTGGAAACACATCCAACAAAGTGTTCAGTGAGATCATGAAGCATGAAGGTTGGACTGATCTCTTCAAGGGAAATTTGGTCAAGGTCATTCGTGTCTGTTTAGGCAATGTGTAAACAACATGTCTTTTTGTGGTTGGGCCAGTTTTTTTGTTTTTGTTTTTAAATCACGTGTGAGTTATGATCTGATTTTTCCCTAGATATCAAAACAAGAAAAAAAAAAACACCGACCAGAAGGGCACCTGAAGATTGGAATTCTAGGGATTGAAGATAACCTCTAGCATCAAAGAGAAAATATCAAACATGTCACGGTGAGATTGGATTAGTTGAATTCGATTTAATATAGAGAAAAAAATCTTGTCAAATTGGAACTGCGCTGTGAATTGACGTATTTAGGATGATGGCCATATGGTATTCTACTAAGGCAGATCCAAGGGCCTTTGTTATTTGATGTGGGACATGGTCTATTTTTAAGGTGTAATATACATACACATATAATAAAGTCAAGGACAATGTATTGTGGAGTCTTGGAAAACATTGTAGTATTGTTTTGCAGAAACAAAATCTGTTAAAGAGAAAAACAAATCGGAAAATGAATGCTGCAACCATTCGAAATAAATAGAATGATGAAAATACAAAAAAAATATCAAAATTATTAAAACAAAAAAATACACACGCGGGTCTTCACCTAGTCTTTTTAATTTATCCGAGAACGAAATATTGAAAACAGCATGGTTGGTGAGCCAAGCTTTCTTCACCACGTCTTTAACCTCATGATTATTCAATAAGTTTTTTACTATGTAACTTTTCTCTTGCCTATTAAAGTATCCAACTAACCTCGTACCTATTTAATTCTCTTAGTGTGCTCTGTATACTTAGGCTACATTATATACAAAACAGAGATTACTATAATTGTTAATGGTGTTCAAATTTAAGGGTGAATTTGCTGAGAGTCAATAATATGAGCTCTAATTAGGATAACAGGACAAACGGAAGTCAATTTGAGTGAACGGTATAAGGGTACCACAAAATGTTACGTGTCAGGCTATTTTTGGAGGTTAGACGAGACGATGCGCGTGGGGAAATTTTGAGACATTTCAAGTTAATTGAATGTTGTGATGGGATAGTAAGACTTTATGTAAAAGAGAGTAAATGCATTGTTATAATAATAGATGGTGGTGATGTAGATAACGTATGCAGATAGAAACAGTAAAAATAATTTGTGGTTGCTTTTTAATCGAAAGTAAGCGTAATTAATTACGAGGATGATGTAAATGTTGAGGGTTTGCGATAGATAGCAATTTAATAATATGGTTGGAGAAAAGATAGCAACATTGGGCTTACGTATCTATATTTTAATAATATGATATGAAATGACGTTGCATGTAATTAAATGTTTAATGCATATATCATTCCATGTGGTATGTTACATATATATATATAGTGAGATATGAAACATTTACGTTGATATATTTCTTGCATGTAATGATTGTACTATTGCATGCGGTGTGTTACGTGTAGATGTAGAGTGTGATATCAATCATTTACTATTGATATATTATTGTATGTGGTATGTTACGTGTAAATGTAGAATGCGATATGAAACATTTACGTTGATATGTTTCTTGCATGTAATGACGTTGCATGTATTATTGTATGTGGTGTGCTACGTCTATATGTAAATTGCAACATGTAACATTTATGCAAATATATTTATATTTGTACATTATCACATATGAAATTTAGAATAGTTTGAAGCTGTCTAACAAGAACTACTCTCTAATACTCAAGTTTACCCAAAATCTAACATAGAAGTGTGCATCATCATATTATGAACATTCAAATAACATCAAACATAAAATACATAGAGATCTACTTTGAGATATACATGGGTATTTTATAATAAGCACGTCTACTCAATTTCATGAGCCGTTATGTATTATCATAGTTAACACAGTTATATATCTCCCACCATTTTCTGCGATCTCCCAAACCACCTTCGGAGTTAACGGTGGGGGTTAACTCTCCGTCTCCTTTAACACCCTTCCCTCCGTCAACATCTGCCTCGTAGTCCATCTTCATCTTCTCTTTCATCACTCCGTTGCATCACATTAACGGTCATTGCTTGCGGTTCGAGATGACCGTATTCATGTTTGGATTTCGGAGTGGTTAACTCCTCTAAAAAGCTATATCCATGAACAACATCTTCTCGAACAGTGGTGACTCTAATCTTTCAGAAGCTGCTGACGGCAGCCGATTCATGTCGAGACGTTGTTGACGACAGTGAGAACACCAAAGCTAGCGTACTCGAAAGCCTATGCTTATAATGGAGAATCCAAAGTGGCCACGTTACTCTCTGGTCTCTTTCTTTTTGTTTCTGAGCTGAATTGATTTTTTGAGTGAAAGAGAATGATGATGGAGGAAGTGGTTAAGAGGAGAGAGATACTAAAAATTACACGTAAACGATTTGAATCGCGTGGTCAAAATTCAATTAAGTGTACAGTTAGTTTTTGGGATTTATTATGAGCGAGTGAGGGCAAAGTAGACCCAAATGTGGCTAATTTCAAAATTTGCTTAGAGATTGAAATCATATTGTCATTTTCCTAATTAGGTGTCAAATAATTGACTCTCACCCAATTATCTCCAAATTTAACTACGGTTATGCCTAACTACAAGACAGTTAAAACTAACTATCCCAACCGAATTAACCTGATCTAATGGATCATTCCAACTGACCCGAGAAAAAACACATCTGAGCTTTGCAGCAGAGTCATTGAATGGGATCATTGAAGTTCTCAAACTATCTGAAGAGGAGTCGGGTCTTGCCAGTAACATAAGCGAATCTGCTCTGTATATGGCGTGAAAGACAAGAAACGATATGCAAGAAACAGCTTCAACCTTGGTCTTCCCCTAGAGCAGCTTCGGATTACGTATTTGGGAATCCTAATTACTACTAAAATCATAACTAAATTGGATTATGAGCCCCTAATAGACATGATTATATCACATTTTGCTTCATGGCCATGGAAGTTTCTCTCATATGCAGGCAGGTTGCAGTTGATACAATCGCTGATACCAAGCATAAAAAATAGACAGACGTGTGCAGTTTTATTTTTGTGGTCTTGACTCTCCACATACAATAACGTCTTCACAATATACGAGAATAAGACGCTCTCTTCTCTCTCCCTTCTTTCTTGCAGCCGACCGTTATTTTCCGTCTTCGTCTCCCCGGTGGTCGGCACTCCTTGCCATCACTGCGGGAGACACCCCCTATCCCTTTTCTCTTGTCTCTCCCTATGTTTCTCTGTTTCTTTGGCTTCCTCCAGTAATTCAACAGTGGTATCTCCGGTTTGCTCAACAGGTATTCGATCTGGATTTGGTGAGTTCTCGTCGCCTCTCTCTTTCCTGTTCCTTTGATTGGCTAGGCTGAGGATCTTCACTGGCTTTGTCGCGGCGGCTCGGTTCTATGGTGGCGTTGCTCGAAGTGGTGAACAGCCAAAACTAGATCTCTGTCGGTGTTTCTGGTTCTTCGCGGACGAGTTTAAGGCGCCGTTTCGGTTTGATATGGGGTTTTTCTTCCTCTCTCGGGTGAGCCCGGTGGCCTTCTTTGTTGTATATTCTGGTGAAGCTTTCTGGTGTGGAGGGAGTGGTTGACTCTTCCTAGGGTCAGTTTTTGAGGCTGCTTTGGTTTCTCTCTGCTCTGTCCCCAGTAAAGGTCTTCGTGTGAGACTCTCCTCTCTCTCCGGTTTTCTATTCTTGTGTTGCCATGTTTCCTCTTGTGAAGCTCTTTGGTGGTCTCTGTTTGGAGAGTTCCTTATTCTAGTTGCAGGATGGCGGCTGGCTTCGTCTCTGCCTCTGGTAACTCGTCTTCGGTTCTTCTTTCAGTCGTGCCTCTATTAGCTTAGTTTGGGGTTCATGTATTCTGGTTGATCTCCCGTTCTGGAGTAGTTTGGTTTGCTTGTGCGGTTAGTTGGAGGTTCTGGTTCTTGGTTCTGTATTTCGTTTTCTTTGTTTTAGGAGGAGGTAGTAAGGCTACGGAGTGTGGTGATGCTGTTTTGTTTGTGTTTGCTGACTTTGGGGATGGGTCTTGGCAGCGTGTTCATAGGCTATTAAGCACCGTTGGTTAGTGTAGTCCCTTTTAATTGCGGGTTCTAGTTGTGTGAGTGGAGCGTCGATTCTTAGATTTTGAGGTCTGTCTTTGATCGGGCCTCTCCTCCCTCTGTAGAGTAAGGTTTCTTTCACGGGTTACCGGATGAAAAAGCTTCCTTTTTGCTTTGTTAGCGTCTCTTCAGTCCTTTTTCTGGTTCTCTCCTTTGATCTTAGCACGGTGCCATTTCTCTTTGGGGTTCATATCTTTATCGCTATTTCTTTATTCCAGTGCTACCAAGCAGAAGTTTCGAAATATCGATTGTGTTTGCTTCCATGTTTTTATCTTTTTTGCCATGGAATCAAGTTTCGTAGGTCAATCAATTTGTAATGACATTTAGTAACACCTAAACTTTCATTTTAATGATATTTACCATTTAGCAAAAAAAAAAATATACGAGAATAAGAGAATCCACATTCCTAAAGTGATTCAAGCATCGTTGAATACACAATATATAAAGTCTCCGCATATAGGGAAAGCAGGTGAAGCAAAGGCTTAGAACATACATTTTAGGGCATCCATTTTAGATAAAATATTAAGTTATATATATATATATATATATATTATATATATATATATATATATTAATTCTAAATGTATGAATAAATTTTGGGGTCTTTATTTCACTTTTAAAAACTAAAAACCGCAAGTGAAGATATTTAAAAAATATCATGTTTGAACTTGAAGCTTCTTTAAATAATGGTATGCATTCAGACATTGTCGGTGATGATCTATTTATAAAATTAAAGATTTTCCGAGAATCCATACCAATGAAGCTCTATTGAAAGGCTTGATTTTTTGAAAAAAATGGAGAATTGTTATCAGAACACATAAGTTGTTTATCGCATGTTGTTAACTATTCTAGTATACGTCGTCCCAACTGAAAGAAGCTTTTCAAAATTGAAGCTAATAATTTTATTTTTGTGGTCTACCTTGTCACAGGAGAGATTAAATGGGTTGACTTTGTTGTTAATTGAGATAGGTATGGTTGAAAAAACTTGATTATCCGAGTATAATGACTGATTTTGCAAGAAAAATACAAAAAGTTATATTTCAATAATAAATTGTTCTTTCTTACTTTTTTATCAACAGTTTATGTAATTGGATTATCTAATGAAACTTTAACATATTTTTCTATATTGTTATCATTTTATGATATTTTAAAAACATGCATAACTTTTGAACTCGTTTATGATATTTCAAAACGTTGCACCAACACTAATTTCGAGGTTATGTAACCAAACCTGTGAAAGAAAACAAAAAATATTTAATACTCCCGAATAGCAATTAATTTTGACAAGTTCATAAAAATTTTAAATTCTACACGTACCCTAGCATATTTCTTTCCTTTTTAGGCAAAATTATCTCCCCATTTCTACTCGAATTTCTCAGATATTTGTTCTTTCAAATCATCTTCCGACACATTACAGGGGACTCCAGTGATACGGTATTCTTTTAAGCTGTTGAAACAAATTTATAATTAAATATACCCTTATAATTTAAATTCAAATCCAAAATCAAAGTCGAGAAAGATCAACTACCCCTGCAGGGGGAGCCTACTATAGAAAACGGGATTCCCACCGATTGACTCTCCATTTAATTTCCTCGCCTGCTTCAAATCTTGATCAGAGTGAAAGCTAACTATAGCTTTCTCCACCATAATCCTCCCTTATCAACCTCTTTATTCCCTTTAGTATTGTGTCAGGGTCGCATGAAAACATCATCAACTTGAAAGTTCTTCTCGTTGAAAAACTCTTTTGTTGAACTATGACCTCGTATAGGTCAAGTTTGTGGGAATAACTTTGAGATTTAAAAGAGGATTGTCGAAGTGACTTTTATTGATCAATGAGTGAATTACAAGCGAATAGTCAAAGCTGTTAATCTAGCCGAGATGAAACTAGGTCAAAAACTATGAGTTCTAAGTTGTAATGAGATTGTGTGTGTCCTCTCTCGAATGAGGACCCTCATATATATAAGAAGTCTTTGCCGACCTAAGACCTTCAGGATAAGGAAAACTTCCGGATTCTTCGCGACGTCTTTCCTTATCTCTTTGCGCAAACGATATCTTCTTCTGAAATTCTCGGGTCGGCGCGGCGAACTTCCTTTTCTTTTTAAGAAACTTTCCTATTTCGACGCGAGATATGATTCTCCTTAAATAATAATGTTTATCTATCGAACAAATAAACATTATTATTTATTTATTACGAATATTAACCAGTCGGTGGTTAATATTGACGGGTCGAAGTGAAATGTTGTTGGGCCTTGGAGAGGGTGCTAAACCCGTCCCCAACATCTTTACTGCAAAAACTAAATGTTATAAGAAAGTACATAAATGAAAATTCATAAATTTAGTACTTACATATGTTCTATTTTAATATATTGTCCGAGTTTACTCGTACTCAGAATTTTAGGCTGTACAAAGAATAAAGCAAAAAAAATATTAATCAGTACTCTACAAATTTATCAAACCAAAAAAAACTAACTAGACAGAAGTCTTCACGTGAATCTGAATCTGATTGGTATTTGTCGGTATCGTTTTCAGGATAAGATGGAAATGGCCATTCAGGTTCTTTAGAAACCTTCGATGCATACTCATGTTGTTGAACTTCTTGCTTGGTCTCTTTGGAACAAGCTTTACTCTCTCTTTATTTCTCTCTTTGATTGCTTGTTCACTCTTAGTGTTTTACTCCTCTCTCTCATGCTTTCATGTTCATGTGCTTAGAGAGAAACAAGAGAAACACTTTTACATTTTTCTTCTACATTGATAACATTGGATAATTACTTACAACACATAACACACACTTATACTACTTGCATCCATGCTTTAGCCCATATTTTCTATGACCTAGACACTTACACAAGCCACGCTACTCTTACACCTAACTACTAGATATGTTGCTTACAAGCAACTTACTTGACTAACAACTCTCTAGATACTCTCATCTCTTTGGTACTTAGCTATACTGATATGCTCAAATTTACCTTTTGAACTACTCTCTCAAATTAAGAGATCGAAGAAGTATTTAGGGATCGAGTTCCACAGAGACTCAAGATCACACAATAGATTATCGGTTTTCGAATTAAGCTAAACGAGAATGATTGTAAATTAAATGACAACGAAGCAATAAAATCGGTTTATAAGATCGGATGGGAAAAACGTCAGGCTCAGGGAATTCTCAAGAAATCAGGAATGCAAGATAATTAGTAAGCTAGGATTCTGCTATGTTATAGAACTCGAAACGCGATGATAAAGTGACCAAGCTGTCGCTGCGAAAACTATCTAAGTTTTAAACCTAGAAAACCAAATTTATTTGCGAGTTCTAAAGTATAAACATGCATTAATCTCAAGTTCGATAAGTTCACAAAATTCCTAACTCAAATTCCTTTGCAGATAGGTATTTTGCTCATCTAAGGTTCTTTCTAGCTAATTAACCAACTTTCGTTGCGAGAATCAATATATGATCAATAATCTAACTCGTCAGTTCAGATCAAGCATTAATTACAACCTAGATGAAGAACTAGTGTTCCAGAATCATTAACTAACCAATCAACTTAGCAATCCATGAAATCCCTAATGAGAAACCCTAAATCTAACTAGAAAACTACTCAGACATGGAGATTGAAGCAATAAACATGTTTGAATAAGATTGCATAAAAGAAATAAGAATAGAGATTAAAGGAGTTCTGAATCTTCTCTGAAGGAGTTTGAATTCTTCTCTCCAAAACTCTCACTTAGAATAATAGATTGGTCTAAACAATGACCTTAAAAACCCATTAAAATAGTATAAAAATATGGAAAATACGTTTGGCACTTAATTGTAAATATTAGGAGTTTCAGGGATCTGTTTGCAACTCTGCAAAGCCTGAAAACGTGTATTGAAATTGCCGTCAGGAATTGGTGTCGACTGACACCAGGGGTGGTGTCGATCGACACCATCTCTAAAATTTGGCTCCGAGTTGAATCCTTCAGCCCAACTTCCTACTTAACTCCAGAATGATCCATAATCTCCAAATAAGCTCCAAACGTACTTAAACCCTAAAAGACTCCAAAAACACTAAAAAGACTTTATATATACAACTTATATCATGGCTAAAAACACTAAAAGCTATGATATATCAACTCCCCCAGACTTAGCTTTTGCTTGCCCTCAATCAAAACAGTTGACTAGACCTGTGAAAGAGGTTTGAAAACATAGAAACTCACTTATCCTTTAGAACACTGAATCAACCAACACCTTTGTAAGTCACATCAAACAGTACCAACTTAAGTTAAGACCTCTAGTAATTTTCTGCAGACGTACTAACCATCCAGATTTCAAACCACAACCCATAAGAGTAATCTAAAATCCCCATTGCTGACCTTATTAAGTTTTAAGTGCAGTCTCATCGAGGAAATATCGATCTAAGGATACATGGACTCTTACTTACTCAAGAACCTGAATTTGTGGACAACCTGCTGCTAGTTTCCTTTCTCCCTCTCGTTTCCAATCAGTTGATTTTTCTCTACTAGGGTATCATTTTATTTAATTTTTATCGACTGATTGTTCTCTTTTTTTTGTAAACAAGTATCCATGATTCAACTTCTCAATTCACTTTTTTTGCAAAGCTATATCTTTTTCATTCCTTTTTCTATTTTTGTAAAGACAGTGAAGGGGAAAGAGAGGGAAACCATAATCACAGACTAAACCTATCAGACTTAAGCAAGGAATCCGATTCAAAGTATACCAAGCCCCAAGATGAGAAAAATTAAATTCATTATGTCTAGGCCAGCTCTGGATCATCTAAACACTCAAATAATATGGGGATATTGGTAGATCAATTTACCTTTGGAATTTCTTTTTGGTAGAATCTGTTGTCAATGGCTGTAGGAATGGTCACTAAAGTGGTAGCTAAAACAGTTTGTTCCAAGAAAAGCTCATAATTCCCAACTAAATTTTGACTCAATAAAACAATTTTTGACACAACTTGACTCTAAAACAAAAAAAAGAAGCAAAACACATTAGTATTTTCCTCTCCCAGACTTAAGTAACACTGTCCCCAGTGTGATCACGCCATAGGATTGGAAAGAAACCAAAGTAAAAGCAAATGAACAAGAAAAATTGAAAATACGTACTTGCTCGTGTGGTGTCGGTCGACACCAATTTGTTTTTTTTTTTCTGACACAAGAAAGACAGAACTAAAGATTAGCAAAAACCAAACAAAATTCAAAGAAAATACTACCTAAAAGTGGGTTTCCTCCCACTAAGCGCTTGGTTTCAGTCATTAGCTTGACTATGTTGGAGTTTAGACATCTGGTGGATCAGAGAGTGGCAGTGAATGCCTTTGGAAAGAACATCTCATCATCTAAGGTGGTGTATAAGCAGTAGGTGCATGAGATCGACCAAGGAAGTGAGGAACAGAAGTAGGGTAGGACTTATGTGTGGGTGGGACACTTCTTTCTCCTGCAAAATCATCAAAAGAAATACCAAGCTCTCTACGAGAATCTCGTGGTTTGCATAAGTGTGAAACAGATGGAAGTATATGATTGATGATATCAGGTGGTTTAGAATTAGGAACATGAAGTGCATACCTTTGCTTTCTCCTAGGTGTGTGGAGTGTGAGATGTGGGATTTTCTGTTTAGCAATAGTTGATGGACTTGCAGCACTAGGAACCCCCTGAAAACTGTGTTCTTTTGTCGTTTCTGGGTTGGTCTGTGGAGGGTGTCGACCGACACCGTACCTGAAGCTCGGATTTTTGCAATTTTTCTGTAATTCAGCTCTGCAATCTTTGTCTCCATCACAAAAATATCATCCTCCATCAAGTTGTCTTTCATTGGATCCTTATCTTCGAGCCTAGTTCTGAAAAGATGATCTCCGCTCAAATCTTCAAGCCCAACAGCTTTCTTAGAAGTCTCAACCAATTCATTTTGAACAACCAGCTTGTTCACTTGCTCAGTAACCTCTAGCTCCTTGACATACCCAACAGTAATGTCATCTGGCTCCTCATCAATGGCAACCTCTACAGAAACGGTTTGACCATCAATGGTAGGTTTTCTCCCAGCTTATCCATGTCACAGTTCATGACCTTATCACCCAAATAAAGCTCTATAAGTCCTTCTTTGACATCAATAATAGCACATGTTGTAGCTAAGAATGATTTGCCCAAAAGAAGAAGATCCTGAGGTTCTTCACTATATTCCAAAACCACAAAGTCTGTGGGGATAGTGCATCCTGCAATCTAAAGTGGAACATCTTCTAAGAGACCTTGTGGAATCCTCTTGGAACGATCAGCAAAGACAAGACGAATCTTTGTAGGCTTGAAATCAGTCAACCCAAGTCTCACAGCAACAGAATAAGGCATCAGGTTAATGCTTGAGCCAAGGTCACACAGAGAATGAGGAAACCTTCCTGTTGAGATGGACCAGTGTAGCACAAAACTCCCTGGGTCAGGTAACTTTTTTGGAATCCTACTCTGAATCATAGCACCAACCTGTTCAGAGACTTTCAACTTCCTCTCTTTCCTTGATATTGTCTTTTTCAAGAGGATTGCACTGATGTCCTTTGTGAGCAAAGCTGCTTCTTCAAGACTTACACCATTCCCAATCATCCTCTTAACATACCTTTTAATTGGAGGTGAAAACTTGACTGCATCAACCAATGGTATTTCAATAAGCACTTTGTCCATTATTGCATTGCATCTGACCTCTTCCACCTCTTGTTTAGACAGTTTGGGCTTCAGGCAAGAAATTTTAGGTTTATAGACCCTCTCTTCAATGGGTGATGGGGTTTTGGGACGATCAGCATGCTAAAGTTTAGTCGAAGTGCTTCGATTTTTTTCCGTCAGAACCCGAGAAATCGCAATTTTTTTCTGGTGTCGACCGACAGTCCTCCTGGGTGTCGCCGCGGCTCGAAATTTCGTGGTTTTTGGTTGGTGTCGATCGACACTCCTCATTGGTGTCGGTCAACACCAAGTCTGTGGCTCCAAATTCTTCACCAAACTCTGCAGAATCCACGAATTTTTCTTCACTTCTCACCATGATGGCATTAACATGATGCCTAGGGTTGGTATCTGTCTTTCCTGGAAGAAATCCTTTTGCCTTTTTATGGAATTAGCAGTTTGAGCAACCTGGATATTCAGCTTCTTAACATGAGCACCCAAAGACTCAATCTTCCCATTCAGATCAGTATACAAAGCATCCAGCTTCCCATTAAAGTTCACAGTTATCTTTGTCTGACCTTCAAGAACATGTTCCAACATTGATTCCATCTTGCTATTCTGTTCAGGAGGTTTCTGGTAAGAAGAAGAACCATAAGTTCTTGTGAAAGTGTTGTTCTGAGAAGGTCTTTGGTAAATAGAACCATAACCTTCCTGATTCCCAAATCTTTGTCCTTGAAACCCAACTTTATTGATGTAATTCACATCCTCTTCCTCTGGTTCAAAGGTTTCACCTTCTGCAGCAAATTGAACTTGCTTCTTGCCCACAAGGAGATTGTGAACAGAATATAACTTGGCTTTCACCTCAGTAATTTGACATCCATCTATATTTCCAGCTGATTTCTTTCTCTCAAAATCTGCATTTTTGGTACTGTTGCTAGACACCAAGTTCTCAATTAGCTTTTTGGCTTCTGCTGGACTCCTAGTATTGAAGTTTCCTTTACTTGCAGCATCCAAAGCCATCTGATATCTCCAGTCAATTCCTCTAAAGAAAATTCCCAGAAGCTGAACATCAGTGAACCCATGGTGGGGACAGTCCCTCTGATATGATCTAAACCTCAACCAAGAAGCTTTCAATGCTTCAGTAGTTCCTTGAGAAAATCCAGAGATTTTTGCTCTTAGCTCTTCAGACCTTGCATCATCAAAGAAATTGTTGAGGAAGGCATTCTTGGTATCATACCAAATGGTTAGAGAACCTGGACTCTCATTCTTGAGCCAATAAGTTGCATCCCCAGCAAGAGAGTATGGGAAGAGCTTGCACAGCACATAATCCTCTGAGACTCCATTAAGCTTAATGCTTGTCACCAAGTCTTCAAACTTCTCAATATGGCCCATTGGGTGCTCATGAGGAAGACCATGGAAAGGGTGCTGGCCCACAAGAGTGAAGTAGACAGGCTTCGGCTCAAAGTCATTCCTTTGGAAGGGAGGAGGACGGATTGCAGACCTGTGTTCATAGAAGATATCAGACCTTTTAAAATCATCGAGAAGCCTCCCTCTAGCAGCGTTCGCAGCATCTTGTACAATGACTTCTTGGACAACATTTCCCTGATCATCAATCTGGTCGCCGTTTTCGTTGTAGGCATGACCCTCTTGGTCTCGTAAGACTCCAGCAGCATCAGGTCGAATGATAATTTTCCGATTCATGTCTGCTGATCTCTTTGCCTTAAGGTTCGTGCGTGCTAAATATCTCAACTCCTGATTCGTAAGATTCAAAAGCTGAACCTCTTTGTCGCTTCTGGTACTGCGAGAATGCATACACCTGAAACACAAGAGAAGAGAAAGAACGGATTTAATTAAACAAGAAATAAAATGTTTAGACTAAATTCTATTCCAAATCAAATGGCGAATTCAATGAGTCATCGACAACGGCGCCAAAATTTGATATGCTCAAATTTATTCTTCGAACTACTCTCTCAAATTAAGAGATCGAATAAGTATTTAGGGATCGATTTCCACAGAGACTCAAGATTACACAATAGATTATCGGTATTCGAATTAAGCTAAACGAGAATGATTGTAAATTAAATGACAACGAAGCAATAAAATTGGTTTATAAGATCGGATGGGAAAAACGTCAGGCTGAGGGAATTCTCAAGAAATCAGGAATGCAAGATAATTAGTAAGCTAGGATTCTGCTATGTTCTAGAACTCGAAACGCGATGATAAAGTGACCCAGCTGTCGCTGCGGAAACTAACTAAGTTTAAAACCTAGAAAACCTAATTTCTTTGCGAGTTCTAAAGTATAAACATGCATTAATCTCAAGTTCGATAAGTTCACAAAATCCCTAAATCAAATTCCTTTACATATAGGTATTTTGCTCATCTAAGGCTCTTTCTAGCTAATTAACCAACTTTCGTTGCGAGAATCAACCTATGATAGTGTTCCAGAATCCTTAACTAAATAATCAACTTAGCAATCCATGAAATCCCTAATGAGAAACCCTAAACCTAACTAGCAAACTACTCAGACATGGAGATTGAAACAATAAACATGTTTGAATAAGATTGCATAAAAAAATAAGAATAGAGATTAAAGGAGTTCTAAATCTTCTCTGAAGGAGTGTGAATTATTCTCTCCAAAACTCTCGCTTAGAATAATAGATTGGTCTAAACAATGACCTTAAAAACCCATAAAAATAGTCTAAAAATATGGAAAACACGTTTGGCACTTAATTGTAAATATTATGAGCTTCAGAGATCTGTTTGCAACTCTGCAAAGCCTGTTAAAGGCGTATTGAAATTGCCGTCAGGAATTGGTGTCGACCGACACCAGGAATGGTGTCGATCGACACCATCTCTAAAATTTGGCTCCTAGTTGAATTCTTCAGCACAGCTTCCTAATTAACTCTAGAATGATCCATAATCTCCTCTGCTTTGCTTCTTCTTTGTTCTTCATCTTCTTCTATGTAACTGAAGCTTTCTCTTGTTGCAGGTTTAATCAAGGAATCCAACTCCAACATATGTAGATCATCTTTTGTTAACAACTTATCCTTGAAAGTCATTAAGCTCTCTGCGGATTCCATTATCGCTATCATGGCATCATATATACAACTTGGAGAAGAATGCAATTCCCAATATGGGTCCTCATTCCACGGGATATGACATTGAAATTTGATATCAAATATATATATATAGTCATTTACGCAAATTCTTAACTTACCAATTTGTTAATTTTGGTTTTTGAAATGATTAGACCAATTTTACTTGCCATTTTTGTAGCGAGAAACAAAAAAAGGAGGGAATATAATAATTCCGAGCTCAGGCCCAAAAGGTGGAAAAAAAGAGAAAGAAAACGAACGTAACAAAGATATATATAAAGAGGAAACTAGAAAGCGGCGAAATAGGAGGAGATCAAAACCTTTCTTGATTGTGTCTCCTCTTTTGCGACAACCCTAAATCACAAAATCTCTAACGTGAAACCGTGTTTCGAATATCTCAATGGATAAGAAGAAGAAGGTGTGGTTTTGGGGAGAAAATGACGACGGAGGAGGCGGCAGAGGAGGAAGAGCAAAGGAGTCGGATGATGTTGACGTGGCCGACCATATGTCTCGTGACGAAACAATGAGCCAATATAGCCTTAGCAAAGGCCTTCTTCCTTCTCTCGGAGCCACCTCTCGTTCTTCACGTGACGTCAATCTCCGTCGCTTCATCATCTCTCCTTTTGATCCTCACTACAGGTCCTATTTTCTCTTCTTCCATGTTTTGATTTGTACATTAAGAATTTAGGGCTAAATTATTTCTATATTTTCCATTGAAATTTAGGTTTAATCCTCCAAAATTCTATAGCTAATTTTCATATTTTGATGGATTAGCTACACATTGTTTGATCAATGCATGTGTTTTTTAAGACTTGTCTTCGTTGTTATCTAGTTCTTATTGTAGACAGGTTGCTTTGGGTTTGTATCTTATTGTAGTTTGGTATAAACCTCTACTTAAATTCTAAAGATTTGCGGTAATTATGTATACTCGGAAGAAAACTGTGAATATGAAAGCCCTAAAAATTGTGTAATCTCAGCTACATTACCATAGTATTAATTAGCAAAGCTGCTTAAATGTTTAATTACAGAACGTGGGAGACGTTTTTGGTGTTCTTGGTGCTCTACACAGCTTGGGCGTCGCCTTTTGAATTCGGTTTCCTACAAAAGCCAAGAGCACCTCTCAGTATTCTCGACAACATCGTCAACGGGTTTTTTGCTGTCGACATAATCCTCACATTCTTCGTTGCCTTTCTTGACAAGGTAACGTACCTCCTCATCGATGATCCAAAGAGAATCGCATGGAGATACGTGTCGACATGGCTTGCTTTTGACGTCGTGTCCACGTTTCCTTACGAGAGTTTCGGGAGCCTCTTACATGAGAGTATACAAGGATATGGGATTTTCAGTATGTTACGTCTATGGCGTCTTCGTAGAGTCAGTAACTGTTTCGCCAGGTTAGAGAAAGATAGGAGATACAGCTACTTTTGGGTCCGATGCACGAAGATGCTTCTTGTTACTCTTTTCGTGATTCATTGTGGTGCTTGCTTCCTTTATTCGATTGCTTCACATTACCCTGACCCTGCCAAGACGTTTATGGCATTAACCGATGAAAACTGGAAACAGTCTCCTCTCGCTGTGCAGTACAACACGGCCATGTATTGGTCTATAACTACTTTCTCCACGACGGGTTATGGTGATATACATGGTGTTAACTCAAGAGAGATGACTTTTATTCTTTTCTACATGGTGTTTAACCTTGGATTGTCAGCTTATATAATTGGTAATATGACCAACTTGGTTGTTCACGTGACCAGTCGCACCAGAAAGTTTGTAAGTGCAGTAACTAAAACATGTTTGTGTGAACGATAAAACGGAGTTTCATGAGTCTTGTTGCATTTGCGTTGTTTCAGAGAGACACCATACAAGCCGCCTCAGGGTTTGGTCAGAGGAACAATTTACCAGTGCGTTTGCAAGATCAGATGGTAGCTCATTTGTGCTTGAGGTACAGAACCGATTCAGAAGGCTTACAGCAGCAAGAGATCATCGATTCACTCCCCAAAGCTATTCGCTCCAGCATATCGCATTATCTGTTCTATGAAGTTGTTGACAAAATTTACTTGTTCCATGGAATATCCAACGATCTTCTTTTCCAGTTGGTATGTTTTCAGTGGAGCATGAACTCAATTGTCAACTTCTATATGACCTAAATCATTTTACTTACCGTGTCTTGTAGGTCACGGAAATGAAAGCAGAGTATTTTCCTCCCAAAGAAGATGTGATTTTGCAGAATGAAGCACCAACAGATTTTTACATATTGGTCACAGGAGCTGTTGTAAGTGTTTCGCATATATCAAATGACCAGCTTTATAATACCTTATCTAGTTTTACAGAACATGCATCGACTTCTTGTATTATTACTTACACATTGCTCTATCCGGCAGGACATTATTGCACGTGTAAATGGAGTGGAGCAGGTACGTGTAAATTGTGTTCTTCTATAACATCGTTGCAGTAGGAAAAGTGAAACAAATTCTTCAATGGTATTTTTATGTTCTTTACAGGTTGTTAAGGAAGCACAGAGAGGAAATGTTTTTGGTGAAGTTGGGGTACTATGTTACAGACCGCAACTGTTTACTGTTCGAACCAAGCGATTGACTCAGTTGCTTCGTCTGAACCGTACGGCATTATTAAATCTTGTTCAGGCAAACGTAGGAGATGGTGCAATGATCATGAATAATCTTCTTCAGGTATGTATTAAATTTCTCTGTTCAATGGATTTTTTTCCTCTTGTTCTTGATAACAAAACCAAAACTGGTCTTAACTCTTAAGGGTCAACGTTTTGTTCCATAACAGATTTGTTTTTGGTTTTGCAGCATTTAAAAGAGTCAGAAGATCCAGTGATGAAAAGCATTTTGGCTGATACAGAACACATGTTGGCTCAAGGGAAAATGGATTTACCTCTCAGCTTGTGTTTTGCTGCATCCAGAGGAGACGATTTATTGCTGCATCAGTTACTAAAACGAGGCTCAAACCCTAATGAAATGGATAAGAACGGTCGAACCGCTCTTGTAAGCCCGAAAATTTCCTCTGCATATATACCATCATCATCCTTTTTGTGTCAAATCCATAATTGCTTACTCTCTATGTTTCTCTGTATATCTCAGCATATAGCAGCATCAAGAGGAAGCCATTACTGCGTCGTTTTACTTCTCGAACATGGAGCTGATCCTAACATTAGAGGTAAGTAGTCGAATAGGTCTCACACTACTTGAATCATGTAGTTTTGAGTGAAAGTGAATCTAATCCATCTGTGGCTCGTTCATTGTTTTACAGATTCCGACGGTAATGTGCCCTTGTGGGAAGCAATCATAGGGAGACACAGCGGAATTGCTAAACTCCTTGCGGAAAACGGAGCAAAGCTAAGCGTAGACTCAGTGAGCTACTTCTCGTGCTTAGCCGTGGAGAAAAACAGCTTAGACGCTCTCAAAGACATCATCAAATACGGCGGTGACGTCACGCTCCCTGACGGAAACGGTACCACAGCTTTACACAGAGCAGTCTCAGAAGGACAGCTCGAGATTGTGAAGTTCTTGTTATACAAAGGTGCTGATTTGGACATGCCAGATTCTTACGGTTGGACACCTCGAGGTCTTGCCGAGCATCAAGGCCATGAAGACATCAAGACGTTGTTTTATAATCACAGGCCCGTCGAGAAGAAACCCAAAAACATCCCTGGAACACCTGAGTCTAATGTTACGGGAAAGCCATTGATGAAGTATAGCAGTGAGCCTACGATGCATTCAGGAGAGATACCTCTTGTGCAAGAGGGAGGCCAAGTTGTGGTTTCTCAGAGAAGGAAACTCAGTAACTTCAGAAACTCGCTCTTTGGAGTTATTTCAGCTGCAAATTCCGGTAAATCGCCTCCGCTAATAATGGTTGCTTTCTTGTCAAATAACCATTTTTTCAGAAAATTTTACATCGGAAGAGCCATATAGATTCTTAGAGAATAGTCTAAAACTAAACCCTATAAAAACTAAACCCTATAAACACTAAAACCTATAAAAACTAAACCCTTATACCCTAAGATCATTACATTGTTTAATGGTTTGGTTCAGCACAAGACTCTAAGAAACTCCAAGATTCCATTCAGAATTCTTTCACTTTTTTTTTTCAAATTTTATAACTATCTTAGTCAGTTTTCTTTGTTGTAATAATAGTTTTACATAACCAATTCCATTGGTCCAGTGGTAAAGGACAGTTAATAGCTCTCCACTATCTGGATTCGAATATCACCAACCACCGGGATTCGAGGAATTTAACTCATGATTTCCTAGGTTTCAGGATTAGTATTTGGACCTAGAAACCTTAATGATCACTTGAATTATAAAAAAAATTACATTACAACATAAAATTAAAATCATTACATTTTTTTTTGTTTATTTTCGTTATTTTAACACAGTTTCGAAGGCTTTGGCAAAACTCAACAACTTGGTTTCGTTTACGTTTTGTACAGGTGATGATGGAGGAGAAACTACAAGAGGCTTAACAGTTCCAGTAGGAGGAGGAGGAGGTGCGATTTATCCGGCGAGAGTCACGATTAGTTCGCCGCAAAACGGTGAAATGGGTGGAAAAGTAATATTGTTGCCGAGTTCTATAGAAGAGCTATTGGAAATTGGCGCGAAAAAGATGGGTTTCGTCCCAACTAAAGTACTTACAAGAGAAGGAGCCGAAGTTGACGACATTGCTCTTATTAGAGATGGTGATTTTCTCATTCTCGCAAGAGATCCTTGATTCAGACGCAACTAACTCTCTTTCGCTTTCGTTTTACTTAACAAAACAAGAAAAATGTAATTTTTGTTATGCTGAGATTTATATTAATGATATGTTGGAAATACTAGTGGACATCGTAAGACCCAACCAACTCTTTTGTCATTTTTTCATGGGGATTGCACAATTTTTTATTTTTTTTTAGATTTTTGTTCGTCTGTATATAATCACTGTTGACTATTTTTACATGTATATATATATACCTTGTTGACTATTTATAAAAAAAAAAATTCTTTAATTATCTCAACATTTTAATATGGAGAATGTACGATAGTTTAGTAAAACTGAGGGATTCTAAATGATTGTCCATCCTCAAGACAGATTCAGGCTCACCGCTTGCCCCCTCCAGCGATGACCATATCACCGTAGTACACGTGCGATCCAACAAGAAACGATGCAATAGCTGTCAATTGGTCGGGCGGACCGTGGGCAGGTCCAATCCAAATCATTATGGACGGGTCATAGACACGCCCCAATAAAACATGGTCCAAATGGATTTAAAGACCAATTCGCCTATGGTCTAAATGGGTAAAGACCATATAGACATTGAGCTGCCCAAACATCTTAAAAACTAGGGTTTGATCAATTCATAAGAAAAATATTAGAAAATTAAGACAAAAAAATACTTAAGAGAAAATCAGATATTTTTTGTCAACAGTTTTGATAAAAAAAAAAATTGTTTCAATTTTGGCAGGAAAACGCAAATTTATGATTTTTACGGAAAACACAATTTTACGATTTTGACAAAAAAATACAATTTTACGCTTTTGGCACGAAAATGTAATTTGATGGTTTTGACGAGTAAACGCAATTTTACGGTTTTAGCGGGAAACATAATTTACGGTTTTGGTGGGAAAACATAATTTTACGGTTTTGGCGGGAAAACACAATTTTACGGTTTTGGCGGGAAGACATAATTTTACGGTTTTGGCGGGAAAAGGAAAATTTACGGTTTTGGCAGGAAAACGCAATTTTACGGTTTTGACGGGAAAACGCAATTTTACGGTTTTGGCGGGAAAATTCAATTTTACGGCTTTGCCGGGAAAACACAATTTTACGGTTTTGGCGGAAAACCCAATTTTACGGTTTTGGCGGAAAAATTCAATTTTACGGCTTTGGCGAGAAAACGCGGCTGTGGCGGGAAAACGCAATTTTACGGTTTTAGTGGGAAAACGCAATTTTATGGTTTTGGCAGGAAAACATAATTTACGGTTTTGGCGGGAAAACGTAATTTTACGATTTTGGCAGGACAACGTAATTTTACGATTTTGGCGAAAAAATATAATTTTACGGTTTTGGCGGTAAAATATAATCTTACGGTTTTGACGAAGAAACGTAATTTGTGGTTTTAGCAAAATTAATATAATTTTTTGATTTTTGATAAAAATAATTATACAATATTTTTTTTAAATATGTGAAATTGAGCTGTCTATGGGCATGTCCATATGGACATGGTCTTTATTGGGCATGGATGTTTTTTGGACAATTGTCCATTAAAGACCGACCAAATACAGCCCATAAAATAAATGGTCCGTTTGGACAAGGCCCAAATGGGTGTGGACGGACCAGCATTACACGACACACACATGCCCCACAGTCTCAATGTATCCCTTATTCTCAATCCATATATGCCATTTCCCACACAATGAAAACAGGCCACAAACAAATCTCCAACATCATACAATCATATTCATTTTTGAGAAACCTAAGAGTAGATCTAGGTGTCTCACACAACAACCAATACAATATATATAAGTGTTTTAAAAATCATAAGCGTAAGTTGGATTTCCATATTTTTCTCCTGCGGGTTGGAGCGGGTGCTCCAAAATGGAGCAGGTGCTTCATCGAGTGAACTGTGCCTGGAATTGGTGTTCCAAAACCAGAGCGACTGCTCATCGTGAAACTTAAGCTCTTTTTCTCAATTTCGATTCCCTTTTGCTCTAAAGGTTCCAATAGCTAAAACCTTCGTCCAAAGCCCTTTTAGTGACCTGAAATGACTCGATAAAGACTTGAAAACAATGGTTAAAATGAGCCAAAATCGCCACATGTCAAACCAGATATTTTTTTTGATGTTTTTGATGCGAGAAAAATAAATGAAATCCACTAAAATCAAAGTTTAAAGCAATGGGAAAAAGTTGTTAGGTCATGGAAGATTTTCAAAACACATGAACATGGAACAAACGGTTAGTAGGGTCTAGAGGTCAAGTACCATAACTCAAATCACTAATGTATATGTTGTTGATGTTTTTATATGTTGTTAACTAGTTTTGTCAATATGACAATATATATTTGTATATGTAATTGTGCATTATATATATTGGCAACAAGATTTTAAAATTATATATACATATATATTGGCAAAATGTTTTTAATATTATATATATTGGCAAAAAGATTTTATAACTGTGATGAGTTAAAATATATATATATATATATACAAAAGACTAGTAAGATATCCAAAATAAATAATTTAAATTTAATAGTTCATTAGAAACAAAACCGGGTTTTTAAATTTGACAATTTACCAGATTTTAGGGTGTTTTTTGGGTTAACTACAAATTTGGATTTTTATTAAAACCAAGTCGGACTGGCCACCGGTTCACGGTTGAACCGGTTGAACCGGCCGGTGCGTTCCAGTTCTTTAATCATTTGTTTGCTGGGTAGGAAATTTGAATTTTATTTAGGTTTGAGCTACTCAAGTGTATAGGTATGAAAATGCACGTTAGAACTAGTTCGGATCTAAAAAGTTACTTTTTCTGTCACAGATATGATATTGTTTAACGTTTGATTAACAGATAGTTAGTCAATGTAGATTTTTGGCCCGAAGTAATAAGTTCGAGTAGGAAATTTAAAAATTTTCAGGGTTTGGGTTGAATTACGCACTGCTTGATTGTTTAGGTCTGAAAAAGCACGATTGCCCTAATTGAGGTTGAAATAGGCACTTTTCCCTAGTTAGCTACCGTACAATCATACAATAAGAATAATTAAATGTGAAGAACTTGAAAACAAACAATAGTAGATTCATTTATATAGACCAAGTAAAGTAGAAAGCAATTCATAACCTAAAACAAATAGGAATGTGTGTCCTATGATATGGGGTAGCTATTGTTGTGTTGTGTCCTCTATGATGGGCTCCAACAAGTATTTAAAGCTTTTAGTCAAAATTTAGGTTCTTGACCTCAAAAAAAGTTAAAATTTAGGTTTAAGAAGTCAAAAGAAAATAAGGTAAAATGGCCATTCTTAGATGGAAATACAGCCGGTCCTAGAAAGGTTTGGTCCAAGCTTGGCTCCTACATGTGAGAATGGGAAAATCTCAGATGCAGCATCCTCGGGTGCACTCCGCCCTCTCTTGAACTCAAACATAGTAAAATGAAAAGTTCCTAACCGATTCAAGAAAAACCAAATCTAACCGCGCGCTGCCATCGCTTTAATTTACAAAGCCACCGCCACCGTTATTTTCTTTAAATCTAGTTCGCTTAAAGTTCCTAACCTTACCACGTTAGGCACTGCTGCTATCGCTTACACACCATCCTACTAATCTAGCCACAGCTAGTTCCAAGCCGCCCTTGTTTCTGCACTTCAACAGCCACCGCCACTGTTTGATAAGACAAGTAGAAAACCAACAAGAAATAGGAAGAATAGATTGACGTCCTTCCCTTTTCATCAAATCTGAGTTCTTGCTTTAGCAAGAAAAATTAAGTTCTTTTTTTTGGACAATGACACAAAGAAAAATCCAGGAAAAAATAAAATAATCCATAGTATCTAGAGACTCAAATTAAAAACCATATAAGGTAAAATCCAAAGCACACATGTAAACCATTAAAAAAAAAGGTGCACAGACGGATAGTTGTTTAAGAGAATACATAGCTTTTAACAAAAGAGAAGGATGTGAACTTTTATATTCTTCATAAAATAGACATAGTTGGTGGAGGAGTTACTTGAGGCTGAAACACGATCAAATGATATTAAGGAAACATAGTTTTTGCTGAGGCAATGAAAGCATCGATAAGGCGGAGCCATGCTCGACGCCAACGACAATCAATGCACATAAGTAGAAGAATGCCTATCATTGCGGTCAAATAAGTTGAACCAGTGCTATAATAGAAGACCAACATGTCAACAACAACTTCATCGCCTTCTTCTTCTCTTCCATTATCTTCTTCCTCTGACCTCTTCGTAGCATCACAACTTTTATTAATTGGTGGCCCACAAAGAAGAGAATTGCCTAAGTAGCTGTTCTCATCGAAGGTGTCAAATTGCCTTCCTTGGGGAATGATTCCTGATAAATTGTTGTAAGATACGTCGAACACAGCAAGAGAAACAAGGCTGGTTAGGTTGTGAGGAATGCTTCCTTGTAACTTGTTGTAGGAAAGATCAAGGCTCTCAATATCTTGCAGATTTGAAAAGCTAGATGGTATAGAACTCGACAAGAAATTGTGAGAAAGATTCAGCGCTCGCACTCTCGAGAGATTTCCAAGCTCTTCTGGGATAACACCACTTAATTCATTGCTTGACAAATCCATTCCATACATATAACCAAGTATTCCTTCACTGAACTCAGTTCCTCCAGTATAAGAATCATACCTTTGTTTCGTTGCGAAATTTATTGCAATTTCATGATAGGTAGAGTAGTCTACTACGAGCTTCTCTGCCACAAATGTGGATTTGTAAAATTCCAACTGAAGGCTCGTGGGATTGTAATCTCTCCCAATGTAGATATTTGTATCCTCTTCTGCAACTCCAAGATCAAATGATAAGTTGTAGAGGCATGAAGGTATGAAACCATTGAGCTTGTTATGTGAAAGATCTAAAATTCTAATAATCCTCAGATCACACAGCTGCCTTGGAATCGAGCCTGTTAAATTGTTTCCCCTCAACAAAAGAATACTTATTTGAGGGGAATCCTCAGAATCAGTAACAAACTCCGGGATACTTCCAAAGAGCTTATTGTTCCGCAGATCAAGAATTTGGACGCGACGTTCCAACAATGTCTTCGGAATTGGTCCTGTGAAGCTATTGTCTTGTAGGAACAAATATTTCATGTACTGACCAACATATGACGGTAAGGCTCCAGAAAATAGGTTTCCAGAAATGTCCAGAAATGAAAGTGAGGACATGTTCCCCAAAACATGTGGTACTATACCTTCAAAAGAATTACTTGATAGCAATAAAAATTCCAAGTTAGATAACTTAGATATCCAACTCGGAATTGCACCTGTGAGATGATTGTTGGACATGTCAAGAATTGACAATGTAGCGTTGGAGCTAAGCAAACCAGCTCCAATCTCCCCTTGAAATAAGTTGTTATCCATTCTCAACACATCCAATGAAGTGAAGTTTGTTCCACTTGGAGGAAATTGTCCACTAAATCTGTTGTGAGAGAACTTTAGGTATTTCAGTGAAAAACAGCCTGTGTAAAAGCTTCTAGGTAGCTTCCCAGAGAAGTTATTATAAGACATGTCAAGGAATGAAAGGTTCTTCATCTCACCCATGGACGATGGAAAATGCCCTTGAAATCCATTACTCGAGACATTCATATGTACCAGATACGGAAGCACATGACCAATATTATCGAGGAACAGTCCACCAATATCATTCATTGAAATATCCAAGAACTGCAAATTATGCACTATTGTAGGCATCTGAAAGATAGTGAATGAATTATTCTGCAACCGCAAGACTTCAAGTTCTGTATTATTCGCCAGCAGCCAGGTAGGAACGTTGCCGGATAATTTGTTGCTGGAGAGATCAACTAGACGCAAGTCTTTCTGGTACACAAGAAAGGAAGGGATATTCTTCAAGCTGCAAGATCGTAGTACAAGAACACTGAGTTGAAGTTTTGACTGCCAAGTACTCTCTGACTCTACTTGTAGCGTGTCAAACGTTGATGAAAGTTTGAACACTTTGAGCTTTGTGAGGTTGGTTAGTGGATTGAGCGAGAATATGCCAGTGAAGTTGTTATCTGACAATGATATATATTCGAGGGACTCAAGGCTACTGAAACTAGATGGTAGATTTCCGCTAAAATGGTTGGCTGATAGGTCGAGAACTCGTAGCTTCTTCAATCCACCTAAACAAAGAGGAAGGTGGCCTACAAACTGATTTCCTCTAAGATTGAGCTCTCGCAGGTTCTTCATTTCACAAAATACTGTAATAAGATAGTTTGGAAAACAAGAAGATAATGAGAACAATAAGAAATAGTTATATTCTAGTCAAGAATTCACGAGACACATCTCATACATAACATGTTATGTTGCCACATTGATAATCTTAGAGGGAAACAAACATAGGTCACCTTCCACTGGTATAGGTCCGCTGAAACTATTTTGAGCAAGACTTAGCAGTTCCAAGTTTGTCAAGTCTTTTAGTTCTGAAATAAGGTAAAAGCCGAAAGATTGTACCTTGAAAATGATCATTGTCGGAATATAAATAACTTCATTTCCATTCCTAATAAAATAAAGTTTATGTAAAAACCAAAAGAAAATCTTGCCTTGCAATTGCATTGAGCTAGAGAAATCATTGGAACTTAGATTTAGAGCTTTCAGCTTTTTGAGGTGAGCAAACTCTGCCACAAAAAAATATACACAAAGCAAGACAGTTCTAATTAATATGGATAAGATGATGTTTGAGATGGCATAAACCAATTCAACAATTATGTACGAAGTTAAGTTTGTTACTCTAAAGAAAAAAGACACTAACAATTGATGTAGATGCTACCTGACATGGAGCCGTTTAAGAAATTTCGACTAAGATCCAAAACTTCCAAGCTAGCCAAATCTTTTAGCTCTGCAACAAAATAAAGGCCAAAGATTGCACCATTCTAGAGTATAATTTATAAGCTTTTTTCATTACAACAAAAGTAAGAGAAACAAAAAAAGAAGAAGCTAGCTTGCCTTGTAATTCCATTGAGCTAGACAAATAATTGGAACTTAGATTTAGAGCTTTCAGCTTCTTCAGGTGACTAAAATCTGTTACAAATTAAAGAGACACAAAGCAATGCACTTCTAATTAATATGAATATATATGATCTTTGAGATGGCGCATAAACAAATTTAACAATTATGTACAGAGTTAAATCTGTTAAGAACTCTCACTCTTAAAGACAAAAGACAGTGATAGTAGACGTAAATGCTACCTGACATGGAGCCCTTAAACATGTTTAGACTCAGATCCAACAGTTCCAAGTTTGTCAAGTCTTTTAGTTCTAAAAGAGGATCCAAGAGAATGTAAGAAATCATATAAGAACTAAAAATGTGATAGCAAATTGTAGCGACCTAACCAAAGATAGATCATCAGTAAGTAAAATGTGATAGCAAATTGTAGCGACCTAACCAAAAATGTGCCCGAGTGAATTCTTTAAAACTGCATGGCATATTGTGGGAAGTGATTTCACTGTTGCTGTTCAGTCCTTCTTCACTATGGGGTTTCTACCGAAGGGTGTGAACTCGACCATACTTGCCTTGATACCGAAAAAAACTAGTGCAGAGGAGATAAAAGATTATCGTCCGATTGCGTGTTGCAATGTTATTTATAAGGTTGTCTCCAAGATCCTGGCCAATCGTCTTAAACACCTTCTACCTCGTATGATTCTTCCTAATCAGTCGGCATTTGTTCAAGGGAGGCTACTTATGGAGAATGTCCTTTTGGCTACAGAACTTGTCAAAGATTACAACCGCAGCTCTGTCTCACCTAGATGTGCGATGAAAGTTGACATCTCTAAGGCGTTTGACTCGGTCCAATGGTCCTTTTTACTCAACTCCCTCACGGCTATGGAAATCCCGGATGTATTTGTTCATTGGATCAAATTATGCATAACGTCAGCCTCCTTTTCTGTTCAGGTTAATGGTGAACTTGCGGGTTATTTTCAGAATGCGAGAGGTTTGAGACAAGGTTGTGCTCTGTCTCCTTATCTGTTTGTAATATGCATGAATGTGCTGTCTCATAAGATCAACAAAGCTGCGGCAGAAAAGCAAATTGGTTACCATCCAAAATGTGAAAAGCTCTCTCTAACCCACTTATGCTTTGCGGATGACATTCTGGTATTTGTGGAAGGAAATCATGAATCGATTTTGGGGATATTGCAGGTTTTTGATGACTTTGCGCGCTGTTCCGGATTAAAAATCAGTTTGGAAAAATCAACATTATACATGGCAGGCATGTCAGTCTCTTCTAGAGAAACGATTCTCTCTACCTTTCCATTTGAATCTGGGGAGTTACCGGTACGTTACCTCGGGCTACCGCTAATGACTAAGGGTATGACAAAGCAAGACTATGCTCCTCTTGTCGAAAGGATACGTACGAAGATTACCACCTGGACAAACCGCTTCCTCTCTTTTGCTGGTCGTCTGCAGTTGATTAAATCAGTCTTGATGAGCATCACTAACTTCTGGGCTTCTGCATATTGCCTACCTGGTGCATGTATGAAAGAAATAGAGAGTCTATGCTCGTCTTTTCTCTGGTCTGGGCCTGAACTGAATACCAAGAAAGCAAAGATTGCTTGGGAGAACGTTTGTAAACCATTCAGTGCAGGCGGTCTAGGCTTGCGTCGGCTGAAAGGGACAAATACAGTTTCAATCTTGAAGCTTATTTGGCGTATGCTCACTACTGATTCTCTATGGAGCCAGTGGATCCGGTCCTACACGTTGCACAAAAACACATTCTGGGAATTATCATCAACAAGCTCTCTTGGTTCATGGATGTGGAAAAAAACATTGAAACTCAGAACAATGGCAAAATCTTTCTACAAAAAGGATATTGGGAATGGAAATGGTACTCTGTTTTGGCAAGAGAACTGGTCGGACAAGGGAATCATGTCAGACATCTTTCAACACCGTGGATGTATTGATTTGGGCATTCGTTCTAACTCGTCAGTGGGTGAGGTACTGCGTACACATAGCAAAAGGCGCCACAGAATTGAAGCTTTGAATGATGTTGAAGTACTCATTGATTCCTGTTGTCAATCCATGCGTATTAATGAGGATGATATTGCATTATGGAAACGAACATCAGGCTTCAAACCAAAATTCTCGACCCAAGAAACATGGAGGCTGCTACAAGGAGACCAGATTGCTCTTACTTGGCCTTCTGCTGTCTGGTTTACTCACGCTACACCAAGATTCGCTTTCATTCAATGGCTCGCTATGCAGGACAGGCTTAGCACGGGCGATCGTATGAGCAAGTGGAGTGGGCATATTGACTCCAACTGTTGTCTCTGCACGGGGGTAAGGGAATCTCGTAACCACTTGTTCTTCACTTGCTCTTACTCATCACAGCTCTGGGTCCTACTCACTAAAGGACTCCTGAGAGAGCGCTTCACAACAGATTGGAGGGAGATCCTTCAGCTTACAACTAGTGACATCCTTGACAATAAATCGCTGTTCATGGTCCGCTACACTTTCCAAGCAGCGATGCACGGAATCTGGGGTGAGCGAAACCAAAGACATCACGGTGGATCGCCTACTCCTATGACCCAGCTAGCAATCAGAGTCGACAAGAATATTCGGAACCGTCTAAGCCTCCTTCGCAACTCGGGAGACAACAACTTCGAAGACATCCTAATGAGATGGTTTGCCACTAGAAACTGATCTTCGGATGCATACTCTATATAATACTCTGTAATACTGTGTATTTCAACTCTATCTCAAACCATGAAGCTCTGTATCAGAGTCCCAATTGTTTTTTCAGATGAATAAAATTTAAAATTCATTCAAAAAAAAAAAAAAAAAAATTGTGCTCGAAAGGCTTTACCAAATAGGAAAACATACCTTGAGCAGGAAAAGGGCCTACCATCAGGTTATTTTGAAGAAAAAGAGTTTTAAGTGATGCAGCACCATTAAGAAAGGGAAATATGCTGTTGTTGAATCTATTTGAAGAGAGATCCAAAATCTCAAGGTTTCTTAATTTCCTTAAGCTTTTATAACCTGCAAAGGAAAATTCCGTTAATTAACAGGACAGCCATTACCCCATCCTAATCACTTCAAAAAGTTCAGTTGCAATTTTAAGCCTACTCCACATGCAAATGGAAACAAGAGAGTTGAACAGTATGGACTTCAAAATAATATATCATACTTATTAGTTAACATTCCTTTTTAACCACAAGGGTAAACTACCGCTATGAAAAGCCTCTTGTATACCTTCAACATCATCAAAGAAGCCATCGAATCCGTTTTGTTCGACAGATAGGCTCAGACTTTGAATCTCTTCAAAGGGATGTAGTAAAGAAATATTTAGGGGAGAACTGAAGTGTTCAAACATCATGTCACCAATGGAAATAGCAATAACCCGACGGCTTGTACGATTGCACTCAAGGCCCTCCCACCGGCAGCAATCGCTTTTTGTATCATTAGTCCATGTAGGATGAATAGTGTCGTATCCCCGATCTACACTCAGTGAGACCAGATGTTTCTTGAGCTCCAATAAAGCTTTTCTCTCTTTCTCAATGCAGCTTTTGCATCCATTTAGCTGCCCCAACAGTAATATCACCCATATCAAGTATTTCCCCAAGAAAAGCTTCTGTTCCATTGCAAATAAGATATAAAAGCGAATAACAAAAAAACTCCAAAGCAATTTGGGAATGTGAGTTCAATGCTAATTTCCTCACGGTTATAATATTCAACAAGATATGATCGTATACTATTAAAAGGTTGAAGTCTTTGTTCATAACAAAAAACTAAGAAGGTCATGTGACATGCGTTAGGCGAGTAGCTATCGTTTACTTTGAATTGTACACATAATCGTATAATATATGTGTGGCTTAAGACCATATATTTCTACGCTTTGTTCTTATCCATTTAATTAGCCTCTCTCCTTCTTTTTCCAATTTAACTAACTAAATTTAATTTCATTATTTTCAAGTTATTTTCTTCACTAACTTACACCATTCGTGTTGTTTTTCTGCTTATCAGGGAAGTTGATCTCGGAACCTTACATAAAATATCTATGGAATATGCAGAGGCCAAGAAGCGTGCAATAAAATGCTATTTGCCTACCATCCAAGAGCAAAATTGTAACGTTTTCTTGTAATACCATCTTGATTCATTATGTGTATATCACTAGAAGAAGATATGGTCATGTCTGATTTCCAACGGTTTGATTTCCGCCAGAAATATATTTAAAATATGTTCATTTTTTCTAAATTATCCGTTGGTAATCCTAAGGTGCACGAGAATAGTGGAGATTGAGGACATAAAGCACACTTTGGAAGAGAGTGAAGGAGAAACTGAAAGAGGAATGAGACTCGTAAAACTTTCATTTTATGAACAAACCAAACTTGATTCTATTGCTACGACGACCCAAAAACTTGTGAAAGGTGTTGAACATGCTCACGATGATGGGTTTTTGATGAGCTTGACCGGTCAAACCCATAAGGTGTTGACCGTTTACTTTCTGAGAACTGATTTAGCCGGCAAAAAGAAAAGGTCTCCACAGGGAATTCTTGCGTCAATCAGACTCTAAATCAAATGTTTATCTTCTGGTTGTGACATCTATTTGATAAGACAAGTCAGGGTCTTTGCAGAAAACACACATAATATCGTATTATATTTGTTTTCCCACTGAATAGTCTTGTGTTTCATAATTGGTATCAGGGTCATAACCAACAACAAACCGAAAGGTCCGAAACAGAGCAACGTAACGAAAAAGATGGTTCTTTATAGATAGAGTAAAACAACTAAACGAATCAACAGACTGGGCTGAAATGATTTTTTATTTATTTATGCTTTATATTACTTTTAAAATAAAACTATGAGTTATTTATATGATATGCCTAAATATGATATGTGTATATTTATTTGATTCCAAATTGGTTGTTAAAAAGTTGTTCTTCGAAACAATCAAAGATAGATGAATAATAATAACATATCCTGTGAGGCCAAGACATTCGAGTTGGACAACATGGACGTTGCTAATACCACTACAAGAAAAAAAAATTCACAAAATTCTTTCTCATATTTATTATTTTCTTTTTTCTTACTAATTTTGGTGTGAAAAAGATGAATCTGAAATGCGTTATTTATATGATTTTTTCTAGAGAAGTCTCCAATTTCTTAAATGTTATATTTATATATAAAATCAAGAATTCTAGTCAAAGAGAGGTTTCTATTTTATAAAATCAAGAATTCTAGTCAAAGAGAGACTCAACTACATATAAAAAAATACACAAAAAAATCTTACAATTCTACACGTATTATAAAGAAAATCAAGAAGCCTATTTAAAGAGAAATTTCTATTTTTAAAAAAGATAGAAAGAATATAACAATGACTACAATTCAATGTATTAAATTTAATGCAAGATTTTATTGCAAAAGTTAATGTTGAAATAATTGAAATGTCAACTAGATATGAATCATATGATATGTGTTTTCATTGTTAGAAAGTTTGAATGGGCCGATTAAGACCAGGTTCTCGTCTAGTCCATCTCTTTTCCTTCTTCGTTGGAAGAAGATTTCGATTTAGTTGGACATTAAGCTCATTAAGCTTCTTTTTTTTAAAAAAAAAAATTCAATACTGTTGTGTTTTATTTGAAAACTACGGGCGAAGCGCGGAATTGTGGTTTTATTTTGGGAAAAAAACTAGATTAGCTCTAAAATTAATGTTAATTACTAGAATGACTCTAATTTTTTTTAATTATTGACTTAAAAGTTTATGCCTATTTATGCCTATACTACCCTTAATAGCTTTGATGGCAGATTTTTAGAATTTGACAGATTTTTTTCGTTGACAGATTTTTATTCGATAGACTTTTCTAAATGTCTGTCGTACGATATAACAGATTTATTGGTAATGACAGATTTTTGCGACAGATTTATTTGACAAAACAGATTTATCCATAAAATCTGTCATATGAAGTAGCAGATATTTTTGAATGACAGATTTTTGCGACAGATTTATTCGAGTAAACAGATTTATCTAGAAAATCTGTCGTATAAAGTAGCAGATTTTTTGGAATGACAGATTTTTGCGACAGATTTATTTGACTAAACAGATTTATCCACAAAATCTGTCGTATGAAGTAGCAGATTTTTTGGAATGACAGATTTTTGCGACAGATTTTTTCACAAAATCTGTCGAATGAAGTAGCAGATTTTCTTAGAGCGACAGGTTTTTAGTTATCGACAGATTTTTGTGACAGATTTTTTTATAAATGGTGGCAGACTTATATTCATAAGTGGTGGCAGACTTATATTTCAAAGTGGTGGCAGACTTATTGTTTTGATTTACAAAAAAAAAATTATAATTTTTATAATTTTTATAATTTTTTTATAATTTTTATAATTTTTATAATTTTTATAATTTTTATAATTTTTATATTTTGTAATTTTGTAATTTTAATTTTTTTTGGTAATTTTCATATTTTTGTAATTTAAATAATTTTTGTAATTTTTATGATTTTTGTAATTTTCACATTTTTTAATTTTTATATTTTGTAATTTTTTATAATTTTTATAATTTTTTTAGATTTTTTTTTTAAATTATAATTTCTTATAAATTTTTATCATTTTTTAGTAAATGATTTATTTTTTTAAAACAAATCAGTTTAAAACCCAATTTCAAAATTCAATTTAATAGGTTTTGAAAAGTATTTTACTAAAATATTGAAATGGCATTTTTGTAATTACTAATATGTAATGTGGTTAATATGTCTTTTGGTAAAAAATTAGTGCCAATTTAGTAAGTCATTTTTTCACAATGCTAATCTAGTATTTTGTATATTTTTTAGAGCCATTCTAGGTCATTTCTCTTTTATTTTTTATTAATTTCAGATTTTGTAATTAATTAATTTGGGTTTAAATAAGAGAAATGGTCTCATATAACACAGATTCATGTTTTTATTCCCAATCTACCACACACGATCAATTCTTCTTTACATACCATTAATTAATAAGTGATTGACAATTATACTCTTGAAACAGAAAAAAGGCATCACAATTCTGAAATCCTCGAGCTGTTTTTGTCGCCGCCGATCGTGATCCAAGTTTTGAAATTGAGAGCCTGAAATCTCCCGACGGACAACGATAACGACGACAGCGTCGGATGCCGGAGACATGACGACGGTGAGAAGACGATCGTGAAGGACGACACAGCAATTATCTTCGACACGTCTCAAGCTCCCTTCCACGAGGTTTGAAATCAACTCTTCATCCACGGCGACGGAAGATGAGAGACGACGGCGACGGAAAACAGAGACGACGGCGACGGAAAACAGAGACGACGGCGATGGAAACGAGGGACGACGATGACGGAAATGAGGGACGAAGGTACAACAAAGGAGAAATAGTTAGAGTCTATCATCTTCCGTAAGTGCTTCAATCAAGTTTTGAATCGATGATCTGAAATGGTTTTCAATTGATTCTTAGGGTTTATCATCATGCAATTTTTGGTCACTTGTTGGAATCATTTTAGATTGAGTTTCCAGATCTGAGATTCAGCAGTTCTTTAAGTCGCAACTTGTGTGGGTTTGTTTTTGCGTTAGTCATGTAATGGTCTTGTAGCTGATTGATTTTAAGGTGATAGTTGGACTAAGGTTTCATGAACAATGCCGGCTTGTTTCCTATTTCCGATGTAGCATTTAACACTGACGGTGTCGTGTAGTATTATGTGTCATGTAGCCCCAACACAAAACTTTCGATACAAAATTGGTGGCATAAGGAAAAAGTAAACAGATTGTTTCTTATTTTCTGTGGTTGATCTTAGTGCTGGTTATGGTTGCTGGTGTAGATTGAGTTGAGAATGAGAGACGAAATGTGAGAACATAAGATGATTCAAAAATCGAGAGTATGACTTTGTAAATAAACATTATGAGTGGGTCTATTAGTTGTGGATTTTGTTTTTTTTCTGTCTTAAATCCAGGACATATTTTTATTTGTATATAAACAAAGTTCAGACTTTCTGATTGATATAGGCATCAGTAGTGGAAACATCGAAAAGGCCACTCCCAAAGCTCTGGAACACAACTCCTGAATCAACAAGGTATGAGGAAAAATTGGTGCCTCAAGGAACATTGAGCGTGGCAAAAGTCCAGCACATCATGCTTCTCTATCAGGGCAAGGCTCAAGATCACAACGGTCCAATGAGTGTGAATGATATAGCCAAAAACTACAGGATTGACGTCTCACAGGTCTAGAAACCTATTTACCGATAAGCAGAAGAAACGATATGAATAAAGGTAAAGGCTCTGTTTGTTCATTTAGAAAGTTTTGTGCGTCAATGTGTAACACAGAACCAGAGATGACATTGACTTTGAATTTTTTCTTCGTTGTCTGAGCAATAATGTAAAACTGTGTAATACAAAGCTTTATTTACTTTATTTTTCTACATCCAAAGAATGACCAAAAGCTATTTGCCATTTTCCTGTTCCTCTGAGACTCAAACAGAAAAGTAAGTACCTTTCCTCACCACTTACGGAAGATGTTCATATAACTTAACGTCTTTATGTTTTTTTATATTTTATCCTCTTTTTGTTAACAGATCATCCTAAATTGTATGTTAATTACTATTTGATAAAAAAACAAATTTAGGAAGCATTTCTTAATTTTCAGGATGGCTTTCCGGAAATCTTAAAAGTTTTGAAATTTTCTAAAAAAGACATTTTTAATTTAGAAAGCTTTTCTAAACTTTCAGGAAGGCTTTCCCGAAATTTTAAAAAGTTTTTATATTTTCTAAAAAATACAAGAGATTCTTAAATATTGAAAAAAACATTATAAATTTTATGGAAGGTCTTAATAAAATTTGTATGAGTATTTTTAGACATCTAGAAATGTTGGTTTTATAATTTATGAAGTTTTTTTTTTGAATTTTTATTAAGGATTCATACTAATTTAGGAATATCATCCTAAATTGTATGTCAATTACTAGTTGATAAAAAAAAAAAAAATTCCGGAAGCTTTTCTAAGCTTTCAGGAAGGCTTTCTGGAAATTTTAAATAGTTTTTTATATTTTCTGAAAAATACATTTTTAATTTATGAGACTTTTCTAAACTTTCTGGAAGATCTTACTAAAATTTGTATGAGACATTCTTAAATATTGAAAAAACATTATAAATTTTGAGGAAGATCTTACTAAAATTTGTATGAGTATTTTTAGATATCTAAAACTGTTGGTTTTGGAATGTTTAGGAAAAATTCATACTAATTTAGGAATATCATCTTAAATTTACGTTAATTATTAGTTGATAAAAAACTAAATTTAGGAAGCTTTTCTAAATTATTAGGAAAAATTCATACAAATTTAGGAAGATCATCCTAAATGTATGTTAATTATAAGTTGATCACAAACAAATTGAGGAAATTTTTTATGAACTTCCAGGAAGGCTTTCTGAAATATTTTTTTAAAATTATATTATTTTAAAAAGACATTCTTAAAGATGAAAAAAGACATTATAAAATTTTAGGAATGTCTTACTAAATTTTGTATAAGTGTTTTAGATATATATAAATGTTCATTTGGAATTTTGATGCTTTCTTGAATTTCTAGGAAAAATTCATTCAAATTCAGGAATACCATATTAAATTGTATGTTTGTTTCTGGTTGATCAAAAATATATTTAGGAAGCGTTCTACAAGTTTAGGAAGGCTTTCCTAACCTTTTTAAAAGTTTTCCTATTGTTTCAAAAGATATTCTTAGAGAATGCGAAATACTTTATAAATTTTTAGGAATATCTTTCTAAAGTTTGCATGAGTGTTATTAGTTATCTATAAATGTTAGTTTTGAAATTTATAAATTTTTCTTGAATTATTAGAAAAGATTCATACAAATTTAGGAAGAACATCATAAATTGTATGGTAATTATTAGTTGATCAAAAACAAATTTAGGAAGTTTTTCTAAACTTCTAGGAAGGCTTTACTGAAATAGTTTTTAAAAACTATATTATTTAAAAAACATTCTTAAATATTTTGAAAGACATTATAAACTTTTAGGAATATATCTTACTAAAAACTATATCATTTAAAAAACATTCTTAAATATTTTGAAAGACATTATAAACTTTTAAAAACTATATTATTTAAAAAACATTCTTAAATATTTTGAAAGACATTATAAACTTTTAGGAATATATCTTACTAAAATTGGTATAAATTATTTTTATATCTAGAAATGACAATTTTTGAATTTTTGAACTTTGTTGAATTTTTAAGAAATATTCAAACAAATTAGGAAGACCTTTCAAAATATTCTTGAAACTTTATAAACTGCAGCTGAATTATATCATTTCAGAACTGAACAAACCGCATAAACCAAACTAACCCAAGCAAAAGGTAAGCAAACGACATGAATCCAAAAAATTTCATGAGCCACCTTTCCCGGTACATAACCATCAAATACAAATTTAGGAAGCTTTTGTAAATATTTAGGAAAGACTTCCTAAAATTCTAAAAAGTTTTTTGTTGTTTAAGAAAATGATTGTTATGCTGACTTTAGGTAAGTCTCCTTAAAAGTTTAGGAAAGCTTTAGGAAGGCTTTCAAGTAAACTTCATAAACTCTAAAACTTACATTTATAGTTATCCAAAAAATACTCATACAAACTTTATTGAGATTTTCCTAAAACTTTAGAATGTATTTGTTAATCTTTAAAAATGTTTTTTTAAAACAATAGAAAAGCTTTTTAAAAGTTTAGGAAAGTCTCCCTAAAAATGTATAAAGACTTACTAAGTTTGTATTTGATCAACTAATAATTGACATACATTTTAGGATGATTATTTTAAACTTTTAAGACTCTTTTATAGAATTTCAAGAAGCCTTAATACATTCCAAAACTTAGGAAACATTTCTAGATGCTTAGAAATTATTCATATGAATTTCAGTGTAATCTTACTAAATGTTTGAAGGTACAAGGTTTAGAGAGAACAAAAAAGGTTGCAACTAAAATGTCAAACTTGTTTCTCTGGTTCCTATCGGGATTTTATTTTACTGAAATCACGAGTAAAAATGAAAACCATATTTGATAAAGTTTGTACTTTCGCAAATGATAACAAGAGAAAAGGCCTCTGTACTTTCACTGCCACTAGATCCCATTCTCCTTATCTTCCTTTGAACACTTTTCCCAGAGATTCTAAAAAGAAAATCAAGCAACAACAAATCATCAGAAGATAAAAGCAGAAGGAACTAAACAAAGTTATGTTGATAAAGAGAATATACATTAACTAGCAACATCACGTGGCTATTATGATTGTGGACAGAGCAATCCTCAGCGGCACACGATCGATCCAAAAGGAGGAAACAGAATGATTATAAGCCAAAAATATAAAAATGTACCCTATTAGGTAGAGAGCTGGAATCTGCCGCTTGGTTTTTTTCTTCTCCATCCCTGCCAAAAATCACACACCAAGAGCATGAGTTTCTAATCATTCATGAAAGTTAATATTTAATGGTAAGAACAGAACAGATTACAGGGTTGAGAAGACTTACAAAGGGGATGTAATATAAAAAGGTCAGCCCAGCGAGGGAAACAAAACCGATTTGGAAGACATTGTACCTGAAATATATTCCATCGCAGATAAGGACAGGACGGATATAGTCAGTATTAATTATCAGTATAGGAATGAGTTACTTTGTTTGTAAAAAGCCCAACATCACTTACTTGTCAGTTGTATAGGTACTTGAGACTGCAAAGTGTGTCCAAAGATCTCCTGAGCGGCGGTGGCTTGAGCATAGTATCCAAATGCAGCCTCTTGAGCTGCGTCCTTCTCTTCTAATGATAACTTCACACAACAACAGACTCTAAATCAATGGATAGTCACAAAAGACAATATTTGGTGAAATGGTAATGCTTTCATTGATTATTATTATTATCGGCTGTTCCCATGCTGATTATCTAAAAGAAAGAGTATATTCTAATAACATGAGAACCTACTTAGCTTCTCTCATATATTTGTACGGGTTATTTCAGCCCAAAACCAAACTAACAAAAGAATAGCTAAGAAACAAAACTGAGAAACTCAAAGCATCTTTAGGCTTCAACATTCCGATTTGATCACACTACAGAGATTCCACAAAGCAAGCAATTTAAAACTGTAACTAGAACGTATCATCATCATCTCTGCAGAATTAGTAAGCAAACAGTTATAACATGATATAGGTTATAAAGTCAAATTGAAGGGAACGTTTCATACCTCCACCGTTACTCCCGACGTCTTTGAAGGTCTCTCCCTCTGCTTCTCCCTCTCTTTCTTCCTCTTCGTAATCGAGAACTTGTTTCCTAAATATCGATTTTTTTCACTGTCCTAAGATCCGACATGATTTTCACCATAAACTCTTCAATTCCTTCCTGGCCGCTCTTCTCCGCTGATCTCCACAATCCCTCCGATCTTCGATTCCAACTATCAACACCACCGCCAAAGAGGATCAACATCGAAGCCGTTGATCAACGGCGACGGAGCCACCACCGTAAGATTCGACCGAAGGCGCTTTAGCAGGCGACGGGGTAGATTCAATCGAAGATCAAACCGGAGGCGCTTCAGCTGAGGACAGACCTTGGCTCCGGGAATTGATACAACCAGAGGTGCACGGCATCGGCGAGGAGTTACAGTTTTGGAGAGATGAGCCTCTGTTTTTTTTCCATGTGTTTTAGGATAGTGGTAACATAGTCATTTCAGTGTTTAATGAATGTTATTTGTGGAAAAATTAAGCGTGTGTGCTATTTTGAGAAGAAAAACTATAAATTGTGGCATTAAAGAGAATTGCCCTTTAAATAATAATAATGCAATTGTATCTCGTAAATTGGTATTTTTGTTATGCGTGTAAATATTTGATTTTTTTATATTACTCATTGGATTTAATTATATCTTTTTTTAAGTATTTTCAAAATGTGCAATTGTACAACTTTTTTATATGAATATATGTAATGTTGTCCAAATTTAATTTTTTATTTGTGTTTGTTTGTATGTTTATATTTCTGTTTTTTATATAATTTTTTACCTCTCATCCTTTTCGTTTGAGTAAAATGAGTGTTATTTTTTTCTACAGTTTTTAATTGCCTCCTTTTTTTTTTCTCTTGTTCGTAGTCTTATTTGGCTGTTTTCGATTTTGTTTCTGTTTTGTTATTTGGTTTTTTAAAATTTTCCTCCTCTCCTATTTTCTTATGTCATTCATAATTCGTTTTAATATTTTTAAAATGTGCAATTAGTTTATAATGTACAACTTTATAATATGGATATATGTAATGATTTCCAAATTTAATGTTTTATTTGTGTTTGTTTGCATATTTATATTTCTGTGTTTTATATAATTTTTTACCTCTCATCCTTATCATTTGAATGTTGTTTCTTTTCTGCTCAGTTTTTTATTGCCTCTTTTCTTTGGCTATTCGTAGTCTTATTTCGTTGTTTTCAATTTTGATTTTGTTTTGTTATTTGGTTTTCTTTAATTTTTCTCCTTTCTTATTTTCTTATGACTCTCTCATTTTATCTTTCTTACTATCTTCGTCGCTTAATCGTGTTTTTCTGTCCAATTATGTGTTTTTGGGATTTTATTATTGTTTTCCTCTATTTGGTAATTTTGCTGTTTTTCTCTGTCATGTTAAGAACCGTGCATGTGTCAATATTTTAGATTCTCCTTTTAAGATGTATCTTTTAATTGTAATGATACATCACACCCATCTTACAAATAACTTAGTCATTATAATATTCATAAGTTTTATGTATTTGAGCTTTTAATTGTATGGATGTAAATGCCCATATATAAATGGTAATCAAAATTAATGTAAGTAGTTAGTGGAGGAAGAAGTGTCTAGGTGTCAAAATTTAGAGCTTCATTTGATGACATGACAGAAGGAGAAGGGAGGCTATTCTCCTTTATATATATAGATGCGGTCGTAGAAGAGGCATAATCAAAAGATAAGCGCAAAACAGTCGAGAACCGATGCAATTCCACTCCAAATAGCTCCAAACTCGGAAGTGTTTTAAAAAAAAGTCATTTTCTTGTTCCATTTCGCCTAAACTCGATAAATTACTGTATATCTATTAATTTTGGATATAAAATTGAAGAAAATGAATAAAGAAATAGAGAAAATGAAGAAACTGTGAAAAAAAATCGAGTAGCAGTGCTATTTTAAGGTTGCAAGTCACATTCTCTAGTAAAAAGATAATTTGGTCCATCGTTAAACCCAGAATAAAAATAGGTCCATTTTTTTTTTAATTTATGACTCGAAGTTGGGATTTTGAGGTATTATCTTATTATATAAAGTATGATTTCAAAAGTTAGTAATTAACTAGATTGTTATAAGTGGCATTTTATTATTTTAAGATTTTGACATGTGTCAAATGGAAAAAAAAATAATTATATTTCAAAAAAAAAGTTAATGAAGCAAGAAAGGAATTGTAAAAAGAAAAGAAAATTTAATTCTGAAGAAAAAAAGAAAAAATGAGAAAATTTCTGAAGCAAAAGAAATTGTAGAAGAAAAAAAAGAAATTTTGATTCTTAATCAAAAATAGAAAATCAGGAAAAATATTCATTATGCAATTAATTTTTTTTAAAAATAAAGGAAATAGGCATAATGAAATCTAAGCAAAAAAAAAGAATTGTAGAAAAAAAAGATTTTGATTCTTAAGCAAAAAAAATCAGGAAAAATATTCATTATGAAATTAATTAAAAAATAAAAGAAATAAGCATAATGAAATCTTTGAATTAATAAGAAAATTATAAAAAAATATTCATTGCTCGGTTAATTTTAAAGATAGCTAAAAGGAAATAAACATATTAATATTTTATTAAAAAGAAAAAGATTTTAATCTTTCAACCAAAAAAAGAAATATAATCGATAATAAGGATAGATTAAGAAAAATATTATTACTTTTTTAAATGTCATAAAATATGTTGAGTGAGTCAATCAAATTTTAACACGTAATTGTTTTATTTTTGAAATTAAATAAGAGGAAAAGCATAATCAGTTTTTACCGATAGGGAAAGAAAATATTTTAGATTTAAAATATTTTACTTTATGCGGGTTTTAATCTAAAAAGTTATAGATTTCAAATTGTCGGTAATAAAATTTCAATCTCAAAATCTAAATATTTTAGTCATGTTATGCGGGTTATCATTTTTAGATTTCAAATATTTCATTTTCAACCGCGTATCATGCAGGTCTTAATCTAGTATGCATATAAACAACTGCATCAAGCTGATATTTCCAATTTGTAACATATATAAAAATACGAGAAAAAAATCTACGATTAGTCCTCTTACAATTTTTTATTAGTCGATTAGACACCAAAAAACCGATCAACCGCATGCGGCCGAGTAAGGCAATTTTGAACATGAGTTTTTTTATAATTTTTTTTGTTAATAATTAGAATCTATCAAATCGAGAATCAAAACCAAAGAAAAGCAATGACAAAAAAATAACATATAGATATAAAAGTGATAATATAATAAGATTATATTTATTTCATTGAAGAGCAAACAATGACAATAAAAAGATGATTAGTTTCTATCATTTTTTGCAACAACATTGAGAAGCTTGAGCAGGACCAATACACGCTCCATCCCGGTACTGCCTTCTTAGACAGTCTCTCCTGCATTCGTCGTAAAAATAAGTTGGACCACATGGTATTCCAATGCAATAATCATAGCCGAAACGATTCTTAACCTCTGCATAAATACAACCAAGTTAAAGAAAAATAAATACACACACATGACACATATACATATAAACTGGTTTCACTGATATTTTTTATTTAAAACGAAACTATTAAATGATCAAAGATAGATGAACAATAACAATATACCCTGTGAGGCCAAAACGTTGGAGTCGAACAACATCGATGTTGCTAGTACCACCACAAGAACAAAAGTCACAATATTTGTCCTCATATTCATTATTTACTTCTTTTCTGTTAATTTTATTGTGAAAAAAGATAAATCTGAGATGCTTTATTTATATGAATTTACCAGCAGAAGTCTCGACTTTCTGAAATGCTGCAATTATTTAACAAATCAAGAATTCTAGTCAAAGACAGATTTCCCAAGAAAAATCTAGAATTTTTTTAGAATTTTTATTTATGTCAGAAAGAAAATCAAGAATCATAATTATAGAGAGATTTCTATTTTCTAAAAAGAGAGAAAGAATACAATAATCACTACAATTCAATATATCAGATCTAGTGCAAAATTTTATTGCAAAAGTTAATGTTGGAAAAATTGATAGTTAATACTAGATATGATATATGTATATTTATTTGATTTCAAATTCCTTGTTAGAAAGTTTGAATGGTAGTTATATATGAATACTGTAATAAGATACGTAGTTGTCAAAAAAGTATTAATTTCCCCCATCATTATTATTTTTAGTGGGATTAATTTTTCTATATTTACTAATAACATTATTTCTTGATAATAAAAATATTAATATTAACATTTTCCATATGTTAATTGCTGGGTCAACATTTTCTTTTCTTTCTTTTTTGGTGCCAAACCATTGAAATACAGTCTAAGAATTTGTTTTGGTAACCATTTAGGAGTAACTTATATGTATACACTGTAAAATAAGCTAAGTGAAGATCTTTGTAGTAAACAAAAAATTTATATTCAGGCTTTTGGACATGAATTTTTTATTTTTTTTATCTGCAATTTTACTAATCCCATAAAAAGGTGAAGGTTTGATAGACAACTAGAACCCAATAACCCATAATGTCTCAATAACTACACGTGAAGCTAAGATAAGATTAAACATCGGTTCACAACACGTGGCTAAACTGGAACCTTCTGTGAACTTCGTGGCTAAACCTTCTATTTGCAATGATTTTTTACTCTTTAATGAGGATTTTGGAAAAAGAGTCGTCATGTACCAATTGATAAATGCCTTTTTTAGATCACCAAAAAGCTTGAATCCAACTTGATGTCACAATAATTAACTTGGAATTAACTCTAAAGAAAGAGGATTAGACCCCAAATTTGATATTTTAGATCTATCTCAACTCTATCAAGGTCAAATCCAAAACTTAAAATTATTTTTTCAAAAGAAATTTAAATCCCTAAGAATTACTCTTAGGCAAAAAGGGTTAAGCACAGGGTGAAGAAGATGGAAATCAAACACTAGTGTTTTTGAAGATAAAACTCAAGAAATGCAAACTAAAACTAAAACAACTAAACAAACCAAAAAGATGAAACAAACCGAAATTTATTATCCAACAAGCAGAACAGAAGAAGAAATCCGTCTAACGATCGAATCCGATTATCATCAAAAACAAAAGAAGAAACGAAGAGATTTCTCTCTCTGAAACATGTTAGAGAGAGAAAGCTCAAATTTGGATGGGAATCCAAAAACACATATAGTTGCAGAAACACAGTGAATATAAGTTTTTGCAAAGGCGATGCAAAAACTGAGCTGAAAGGATTTTAAGGCAACAAACTTTTTGCAAAGGCGATGAAAGCATCGACAATGCAAAGCCATGCTCGATGCCAAGGACAATCAAAGCACATAATTGCAAAAATACCTATCAACGCAGCCACATACGTCGAGGCCGTACTAACATAAAAGGCGAACATGTCAATAACAACTTCATCGTCTTCTTCTTCTCTTCCGTTATCTTCTTCCTCTGAGCTCTTTGTAACATCACAACTTCTATTGGTCGGTGGTCCACACAGAAGTGGATTGCCTAAATAACTGTTCTTGTTGAAGGTGTTAAATTGTCTTCCTCGGGGAATGATTCCTGACAAATTGTTGTAAGATACGTTGAACGCAGAAAGAGACACAAGACTCGTTAGTTGGTGAGGAATGCTTCCATGTAACTTGTTGTAGGAAAGATCAAGGCTCTCGATATCTTTCAGATTGGAGAAACTGGATGGTATAGAGCTCGACAACAAATTATGAGATAGATTCATGCTTCGTAGCTTGGAGAGATTTCGAAGCTCTGGGATAACACCACTTAATTCATTGTTTGACAGATCCAACCCGTACATATAATCAAGTACTCCTTTACTGAACACAGATCCTCCCATATAAGATTCGTACCTTTGCTTCACGGTAAATTTGATTTCAAACTCTTGAAAGGTAGCAATGCGGATTTTTATATCCTCTACCACAAACGTCGATCTGTAAATTTCCCACCCAACTGTATAGGTAGTTGTACTGCCATATCCACTATACGTCGAGTATATTTGGGAACTTATATCCTCCTCTCTTCCCAATCCAGATGATAAATTATAAAGGCATGAAGGTACGAAACCACTGAGCTTGTTATCTGAAATATCCAAAATTCTGATGTTTCTCAAATCACATAGTTGCTTTGGAATAGATCCTGATAAATTGTTCCCCTTCAACAAAAGAATACTTATGGTCTCAAGATTCCTAAACTGCGGGATACTGCCAGAAAGTTTATTGTTCCGAAGATCAAGTATCTGAACACGTTCCAGTAGTGTGCGCGGAATTGGCCCTGTGAAATTGTTGTTGTGCAGGAACAACTTTTTCGCATCCAGAGCGTAATTATAAACACCTGATGGTAGGGCTCCAGAAAATTGGTTGCTAGAGAGGTCGAGATACCAAATGATTAGCAGAGGAGGTGGTACTGTACCTCGTAAGAAATTGTTTGATAACAATAAGTAATCCAAGAAAGATAACTCAGTTATCCAACTTGGGATTGTACCTGTGAGACAATTGTTGGACATGTCAAGTGTATCCAAGGTAGTGGAGCTACGCAAACCAACTCCAATCTCCCCCGAAAATAAGTTGTTATCTATTCTTAACTCTTCCATTGAAGTGAAGCTTGTTCTCTCTGGAAGGAAATTGCCGCTAAATCTGTTGTGAGAGAGCTTCAGTTGTTTTAGTGAAGAACAACCCCTGACAAAACTTGTAGGTAGCTTCCCAGACAAGTTATTGTAAGACAGATTCAAGAATGAAATGTTCTTCATCTCACCCATTGACGATGGAAAATGCCCTTGAAAACCATTATTCGAGCCATTCATATGCACCAGATTCGGAAGTGTGCGACCAATGTTATCAGGGAACAGCCCACCAAGATTATTAGCTGAGAAATCCAAAACCTTCATATTATTCATAACTGTTGTAGGCAGACGAAAGATAGTGAATAAATTATTCCGCAACAGCAAGCCTTGAAGTTCTGGATTATTCACAAACAGCCAGGTAGGAATGCCTCCAGATAATTTGTTGTTGGATAGATCAACCAGACGCAACCTCTTCTGATACAAAAGAAAGGAAGGGAATTTTTCCAAGCCGCAAAATTGTAGTGCAAGAACACTCAGTTGAAATTTTGGCTGCCAAGCAGTTGCTGTGTCTACTTGTATCATATCAGATGTTGGTGAAAGTTTGAACACCTTGAGCTTCGTAAGGTTGGTGAGTGGACTGAGCGAGAATAAACCTTTGATGTTGTTATCTAACAATGATAGATATTCGAGGGACTCAAGTCCACTGAAACTAGTTGGCAGATTTCCACTTATTTTGTTGGATGAGAGGTCAAGAACTCGTAGCTTTTTCAAGCTACCTAAACAAACAGGAATCTGGCCTACAAAATAATTTCCGCTGAGATCAAGCTCCTGCAGATTCTTCATTTTACAAACTACTACAAAAAAAAAAAATAGTTTGGAAAACAACCAGAGTGTGAGAAAAATGTTACATAAGTAACTGAATGCATCTTGCGAAATCATATGTGAAATGTTACATTCCAAGCAAGGCACCTCTATCTAATATGGATATGATGATCTTTGAGATAGCATAAACCAATTGTACAATTATGTATGGATTTCATCTGTTAAAGTTGCTGGGGATAGGTTTAGCACCCTCTCTAAGGTCCATCGACACTTCACCTCGACCGTCAATATTGATTACCGACTAATTAATTTTCGATTAAATTGGATAATAATGTTTATCCTGCGTCGGATAAATGTTATTCTCGATAATAATATTCTCGATAAATCATTTTTCGCATCGAAGTGAAACTTTTCCTTTTGTAGGAAAAAGAAATCCTGCGCGCCGACACGAGAATCACAGAAGAATATATTGCCTACGCGAAGAAAAGAGGAAAAGGGTTGCGTCGAATCCGGAACTTTTCCTTATCTTGAAGGCTTTAGGTCGGCGGAGATTTCTTATATATACAAGGGGGTCTTCATTCAATAGACACATCCGCAAATCGTTACAGCTTAGAACTCTTAGCTTTAAGATCTAGTTTCACCTCGCTAACTTAAAGCTCAGATTATTTGCCTGTAATTCGTCTTCCAATCAAATTTTTGTTCTTATTCTCAATTAAAACCCAGAAATTAAGACCTAGGTGGAGGTCATAATTCAACAAAAGTGCAAAACACACTGACTGACAAATAACGAAGATGCTACCTGGCATGGAGCCGTTGAGTCTGTTTCCTCCCAGATTCAGCAGTTCCAAACTTTTCATGTCTTTTAATTCTGAAATAAAGTAAATGCCAAAAGACTGCACCTTGAAAAATGATCATGGTCGGAATGTAAATAAGGTACATTCATCTTCATTCCTAATAAAAGAAAGTTAAGAAAAGAAAAAAAAAACATCCAAACTTACCTTGCAATACCATAGAACTAGAAAAATCATTGTCACTTAGGTCCAGAGCTTTCAAGTTTTTTAGTTGATTCAACTCTGCCACAAGACCAAGACACAAAGCATGAAACTCTTTGAGATGGCCTAAACCAATTCAACAATTATACGGAGTTAAATCTGTAAATGTTCTTATTTTGAGACAAAATACAGTGTTAAATGACGTAGATGCTACCTCTCGCGGAGCCGTTAAATCTGTTTCCTCTCAAGTTCAGCTGTTCCAAGCTTGTCAAAACTTTTAGTTCTGAAATAAAGTAAAGGCCGAGAGAATGTACTTTGAAAAATGATCATTGGAATTATATTCATCTCCATTTCTTTTCTCTTTTTTTCGGTCAACATATTCATCTCCATCTTATTATATAAAGTATAATTTCAAAGTTAGTAATTAACAAGATTGTGCCATGTGACATTTTCTTATTTTAGGATTTTGACATGTGTCGAATAGAGAAAAAATTAATATTATATTTTAGGAAAAAAATCTGAGCCAAATGGCACGATCTTGATAATTACTAACAAGATTGTGCCATGTGACATTTTCTTATTTTAAAATTTTGACATGTGTCGAATAGAGAAAAAATTAATATTATATTTTATGAAAAAAATTCTGAGCCAAATGGCACGATCTTGTTAATTACTAACTTTGAAATCATACTTTATATAATAAGATTCGGTTAATTTTAAAGATAACTAAATAAATAGACTTATTAATATTTTATTTTTACAAAAGGATTTTAAGCCTTTCAACAAACAAAAGAAATATAATTAATAAAAAGGAAAAATTAAGAAAAATATTATTACTTTTTTAAGAGTTTGAAAATATTTATGATGTCTATATAAAGAACTTAGTTTTTCATAATTTACAAGATCATAAAATATGTTGAGTGAGTCAATAAATAGATAAAAAGAAAAACTAGAATCAGTTTTCCTCGATAAATCAATTTTTTTTCTATAAATTAGGAAAATTATTATCAGTTTTTTTTATAAACAGTTGTCGAATTTCAAGGAATTCCGGTTGAAAATATTTACTAATTATTACATTTATAAATGTCTAATAATTAGTTTTTCTTAAATAAAAAGAGTCATAGAAAGAAAAAAAATAAAGTAATAATTGACTTTTTTGATATGTGTCAAATAGATAAAAACATTAATATCATATTTCAAGAAAAAATCTAAAGCAAAAAGGGAATTACAGAAAAAAAAGGAATTTCAATTCTGAAGCAAAAAGGAAAACATGAAAACTATTCATTGTGCGATTAATTTAAAAGAAAACTAAAGGAAATAGACAGAATGAAATCTCTAAATTGAAAAAAAAAACTAAAGAAAAAATTAATTAATTGTGCGGTTAATTTTAATGATAACTAAGGAAATAGACTTATTAACATTTTACTATAAAAGAAAAAGAACTTTAGTCTTTCAACCAAAAGAGGAAATATAATCAACAAAAAGGGAACATTAAGAAAAATATTATTACTTTTTAAAAATCTTGCAAATATTTATGATGTCTATATAAAGAAGTTAGATTTTTCATAATTTACAAGATCATAAAATATTTTGTCAGTCAATCAAAGTTTGACATGTAATAATTTTATTTTTTCTAATTAAATAAAAGAAACATTATAATCCGTTTTTGTCGATAAAGAATTTTTTTATATGTTAGAAATATCATAGTCAGAGAAAAAATTAATATTATATTTTAGAAAAAAATTCTGAGCCAAATGGCACATTCTTGTTAATTACTAACAAGATTGTGCCATGTGACATTTTCTTATTTTAAGATTTTGACATGTGTCGAATAGAGAAAAAATTAATATTATATTTTAGGAAAAAAATTCTGAGCCAAATGACACGATCTTGTTTATTACTAACTTTGAAATCATACTTTATATAATAAGATTCGGTTAATTTTAAAGATAACTAAATAAATAGACTTATTAATATTTTATTTTTGCAAAAGGATTTTAAGCCTTTCAACAAAAAAGAAATATAATTAATAAAAAGGAAAAATTAAGAAAAATATTATTACTTTTTTAAGAGTTTGAAAATATTTATGATGTCTATATAAAGAACTTAGTTTTTTCATAATTTACAAGATCATAAAATATGTTGAGTGAGTCAATAAATAGATAAAAAGAAAAATTAGAATCAGTTTTCCTCGATAAATCAAAATTTTTTTTCTATAAATTAGGAAAATTATAATCAGTTTTTTTTTATAAACTTATGCTGAATTTCAAGGAATTTCCGGTTGAAAATATTTACTAATTATTACATTTATAAATGTCTAATAATTAGTTTTTCTTAAATAAAAAGAGTCATAAAAAGAAAAAAATTAAAGTAATAATTGAATTTTTAATATGTGTCAAATAGATAAAAACATTAATATCATATTTCAAGAAAAAATCTAAAGCAAAAACGGAATTACAGAAAAAAAGGAATTTCAATTCTGAAGCAAAAAGGAAAACATGAAAACTATTCATTGTGCGATTAATTTAAAAGAAAACTAAAGGAAATAGACACAATGAAATCTCTAAATTGAAAAAAAAAACTAAACAAAAAAATAATTGTGCGGTTAATTTTAATGATAACAAAGGAAATAGACTTATTAACATTTTACTATAAAAGAAAAAGAACTTTAGTCTTTCAACCAAAATAGGAAATATAATCAACAAAAAGGAAACATTAAGAAAAATATTATTACTTTTTAAAAATCTTGCAAATATTTATGATGTCTATATGATGTCTATTTATGATATTTATTACTTTTACTTTTTCTAATTAAATAAAAGAAACATTATAATCAGTTTTTGTCGATAAAGAATTTTTTTATATGTTAGAAAAATTATAGTCAGTTTTTTTAATAAACTATGGCCGAATTTCAAGGTATTTCGGTTATTAGTATTACTAATAATTGTTTTTTAAATGTCTAATAGTTAGTTTTATCTTGAATAAAAAGAAATAGAAAAGGAAAAAACGAATAAGGTAATAATTGAGTTTTCTAATACATAAAAGAATAAAAATTATTAAAAATTACTAATTACCATGATCATAATATATGTTAATTGAGTCAATCAGATTTTAATGTATAAATTTTATTTTTGTAACTGCATAAAATAAAAATATAATCAGTTTTCGTTGACAAAAAAATATTCGAGTTTTTATAATTTCAAAAAAATAAAGTTTAGTTTCTCAAAATAGTAACAAATATAACCGTCAAACATATTGAAATAAGATTTTGACACCTATAATTTATTTTCCTAATTAATTTTAAGTAAAAAACTATAATAGTTAATTTTATTAAATGAAAACATATAGAAGAAAAAATAATACTTTAGTTTTCCAAATAGATAAAAGAAAAATGAAAATCAAATATCTTATCTTATAAAACAAAACTTGATGTTCAAACTAGGTCTGCGAATTAGATCCGAACCGAATCGAACCGAAATTTTCGGTTTTCGGATCTGGTTTGCTACAGTATTCAGATAATTTCGGTGGAGTTATAAAATTTAATTGGATTTCGGTTCGGTTCGGTTCGGTTCGATTAATTCATTAAAATATTTGTCAAGTAATATAATATTTTTTGGGCCAAGAAGTAATATAATATTTATAATATATTTTTAGAATTTTTTTTTTAATTTAGAAAAATTATTTCTATAGGTTTCTCTAATTTCTCAAGTGCGAGTTATAAAATATAGTTTTGAATAATTTAACGCAAATTTTAATCTGAAATCTAAAATAAAAAATATGTTTTGTGGGTTATCAATTTTAGATTTCAAATATTTATTTACACTCATGTGATCGCGTATCACACGGGTCCTAATCTAGTTTCTAATAAAAGGAAGATGAAAAGGAAAAAAAAAACGATAAGAAAACAAGCTTGCCTTCCATTGAGCCAGAAAAAGCATTGGAGTTTAGATCCAGAACTTTCAAACTTTTCAGGTGAGTCAACTCTGCCACAAGACATTTCAAGGTAACATGGATTATATGATCTTTGGATGGTATAACCCAATTTATACTCTGAAAACAAAAGATAGTGACAACTAAAGTAGATGTTACATGCATTGAGCTGTTACATATGTTTTCAGTGAGATATAGCAGTTCCAAGTTTGTCAAGTTTTTAGTTCTGAATGAGAGTCAGCCATGCCGTTTCACATATGGAGATTATAAGAATGATAACTAAGAATTGCAATTACGACATGAAAATTACACACCTTTCACAGGGATAGGGCCATCCATGGAGTTCCACCCAAGAAACAGAGTTGTAAGTGATGTAGCAGCATTGAGAAAGGAAAATATGCTGTTGTTGAAACTATTTGAAGAGAGATCCAAAATCTCCAGTTTTCTTAATCTCCGTAAGCTTTGATAGCCTGCAAACGAAAATCCCGTCAACAACAGTTATAATTTTTAATGCAAGAGGAATTAAGAGAGTTGAACTGTATGGACTTTGGAAGAAAACGTGATTGAACGTTGGATGTAACTATTGCTGCATAAAAAAGTACTATTATTAACCTTTGGATGGAGGGGAAAATCTAAGTAACATATATTGAAACTTGAAAGGGTGTTAATTTTGAAAAATTAGAATTCAAACCATTGCAGGAAAAACATTTCCAAATAGAGACCACTGAACACTGTGTAAAGCCTGGAATACCTTCAACATCATCAAAGAAGCCACGGAATCGAGGTCGTTCTATGGATAAGTACTGTTCCAAGAATAAGTGTCCTCTAGATAAGTTCATAGTTCGAAGTTCTTCAAAGGGATGCAGCAAAGAAAGATTTAGGAGATAAGTGTCTTCAAAATTGTTCCAATGGCCCTCTCTTATGTTCGTATTAAGGGAAAGCTCGATAACCCGCCTGCTCGTAAGATTGCACACAATGCCCTTCCAGCGGCAGCAATCGCTCTTTGTGTCATTAGTCCAGGTAGTCCAAGTAGGGAGGACATCATTCAGTAATGATTCAGTAGCTGTTGAGACCATGTATCGTTTGAGCTCCAACAAAGCTTCTCTTTCTTTCTCAGTGCAGCTTTTGCATCCATTTAGTTGCCCCAACAGTAATATCACCCATATCAAGAATTGACTCAAGAAAAGCTTTCCTTCTTCCATTGCAAATATGATAAAAAAAAAAAAAAAGCAATTTGAGACTGTGAGATTTAAGGCAAATACATCCACAGTTATAAGAATTCAACAAGATCTGATCATATATCAAGAAAAGTTCGAAGTGGCTATTAAATAAAAACACTAAAAAGACGTGTGACATCCGTAGAGTGACTAATCGCCAATCGTTTACTTTGAATTGTTTGATAAAGCAAGTCAAGGTCTTTGTATAAAACAACCACAATCGGATGATATATGTGTGGCTTAAGACCCATATTCAATTATTCATATACCAGGAAATACGTTAGTTTTTGTTTTATTTAACAAAACAAGATAATCAATGTAATTTTGTCATGCTTAGATTTATATTAATGACTAGATTATAATATATTCATAAATTCATTTTATAATCTATTTAAAATTAGTTTTTTTTATAAAACCAATAGTTAATTTATGGTATAACATTCTAAATATATTTTTATCCAAAATAGACGGATTTATTCACATATTACATTTTATCGCACAGTGTAATTTTTTGTTCAATTTGAGCGTTTAAAACTTTAGAGAGAAGCGAAAAATATTTTGGAGATGAGCGGAATCCTTTATTTGCAAAAAGAGATGGGTTATGAATCCCGAATGGACTGCGGTTCTAATATATTATATCTATTAATGGACAACTAAATTTTTAATAAATTTAATAGTTTTTAGTGATATGGTTGAATATAAATATTTCATTGGTTAATTTTTCCTTAAATTGATCTCAGTGAGAAACATGACAGAATTCTATCTTTGTGTTTTCTCAATTAATATATAGAGGATACGATGAAAATACTAGTGGACATCGTAAGCCCCAACCAACTCTTTTGTGTTTTTATGGAGATTGGACAACATTTTGATTTTTAGTTTTTTTATTCATACCAAAAAAAAATTAGTTTTTAAATTTTTGTTCGTCTGTATATATTCACTGTTTACTATGTTTACATGTGTATATATATATATATATATATATATATATATATATATATATGGCTCTATAAATATATTACCTTCTTAACTATTTTCAAACAAAAAATTTAATTAGCTCAACATTTTAATATGGAGAATGTAAAATTGAACAATTTCAATTTTAAAATTGAAATTACATAAAATTATAAAATGAGAAAGTTGGTATTGATATCATGGGTCGTTTACATTTTTAAGATATTATATAACCAAATATACACGTTTGTTCTAATATACACTTTCTCAATCATTTACTTTTCTATTATACTAGTATTTAGCCCGTGCGTTGCACGGAAATTAAAATTTGTAAGTCATATTAATATTTGTAAAAATAATTAAAAATATAAATATTATGTAAATCAATATAAATCATAAATTAAAATTTGAAAACGCTTAAAAATAAAAATTTATTACCATTGGCTTATACTGTTATAATTAAGATTCTTAAGTAATATTATTATTATCCGTATAAATAGTTAAAAAAAATTAAATATTGATTGAATTAATAAAAATTAATAATTTTAATTTTGAAAATTGGTGAAAAAGAAAAATTAATTAACATTTGCTCATTTGGGAATATTAATCTTTTTAAGTATTATTATTATCTGTAAACTTATGTTAAAAAAATAAATATTATGTAATTAAGTTATAAATCATAATTTAAAAATTGAAAATGCTTAAAAATAAAAATTAATATATAGAGGATACGATGAAAATATTATTTTTTACTCATTAAGAAAACATAATTTAAAATTTGAACATGCTTAAAAAAAAATTATTAACAATTGCTCATTTGGTAATGAGATATTAACATGTATCAATGCATAATTAAAATAAAATTCAAAAGAGATAGACCAAAATCTAAAAATTGAAAAGTTGAGTTTGAAATTGCATTGAATTAGACATTTTGGTAAAAATGTTAATAAATTTTTCCTAACACAAAATCTGTATCATTGGATTCTTCCTTATTTTGTCATAAATGATTAGCCGTGTAAACGAAAAATCAAAGAAGATTCACAAATGGGCCAAATAGGTTTTCTCTAAACCAGATACAGATTAGGGCTTTGTTCTCTTTTTAACTTCTTTGATTTTGATATCAAGGACTTAAATACATGGTTTAGGATGTATACACAATGGGAATGTATACACAAAGGTTAATACACAATATCCAATACACGCAAGTTTTCAGGCTTTCATAACTATGGATTTTTGAGCTTGATATCCTATTGTGTATACATCCTAAACCATGTATTTAGAATACGTGTGTATTAACTTTAAGTATTTAGAATATGTGTATTGGATATTTTATAAAAATATTTTATAACGTGGCTCACCACTATAGTTAAATGCTTACATCCTAAACCATGTATTTAGAATATGTGTATTGGATATTTTGGTATAAAGCCATTGAATTTTAGAGTGAGATTAAAATCTCAAAATAAGGAACAAAGATAAACAGTCCAGAAAGAAACATCGCACTTACATCCATTAGATCATCAAGACCAACCTCTTCATTGACAGGATTTGAAGATTGTGCCTTCTCGTTTGCAAGAACTTCCTGCACATCCGTATAAAGAACACAATCATCAGAAACATACGAATCCAATAGCAAGTTAACACGTTCTCAATAATTCTATTCAGACCACGATGCTATAGACTTGCACGAGTGTGTGAGAGAGATGGAGAAAGCTAATCAGATACAAAGTCACTAATCAGATAAAATGTAGACCGATGAAACAGACAAACACTCAAGTAAGAGAAAAAAGGTGATGAGTAATCACCCAAATATATATATATGTTAAGCATTTGAGTTCCCAGTGATAAGGTATAAGAGCAGGAAAACAAATCCCAACCTAAGAGTATACTTTTCAGGGCTAAGCGAGTTATATGTCAAAGATAGAAAGTTCCACTATTTGAAGATATGAAACACGGAGTAGGAACTCCCTTCCTGGAGTCTGAAGTATCTGACGCAGACAATTAGGGAACATAAAAATCATAAAAGAATAAAGACGTGATATGATGAGAAATGAAATTAGGGAACACTTACATCCTGGATGATACTGAACACGTCTTTTATTGCTAGCGGTATGATCCCAGGAGATTCTCACCCTATGCATATTGCAAAGGAACCAATGGCAAAACAAAAAAGAATATCAGATATCCTTAATAAAGAGGGAACAGAAAAAATGAAGAGAGAAACGTATGTATAAAAGGGAACAAAAAAGTCCTCTTACATGCATCGTATGGGTCTTTCCACTGCTTGTAACACCATAGGCAAAAACGGTTCCTGTCAAATCCAAACACTGAGTCAGAAGCTGCAAGCAATACTAACTTGGAGATCAATTGGTCTTAGCTGAAATTTTGCTAGCCATGTTCCTTACCGTTAACACCTTCCATTGCTGCCTTGACTACTGGTCTTGCAGCTACGTCATATACATCCATAGTATTTGCTTGTAGTCTAAAAAATTTATCTGAAATCGAAAAATTTGGAAGAATATTCACTCGACAACATAATCAATTCGTGGAAAAAAATTGATATGATCTCAATCAACGTTTAAAGAAATTATTATTAAAAAAAAAAAATTGAGTAGAACCCAATACCGAATGCGTAAGCTGTGAGAGGGTTGTACTCGTGTCTGACCATCGTATCATCATCAGGGTACCAAGCAACTTCATCTCCTCTTTGATACTCTCTATCACTGCAAAAAAAGAAACGAAGAAGAAATCAATTTGAAAATCCAAATAATTGATAGTTGTCCGCGGTGATCCATAGGGTATTGTGTTCTACTCTATGGATCAGAGTAGAGTAAAAGGGGATAAAAGTACCTCCAAACCCATAAACGAATACAATGAGAAAGAGGAGAAATAGAAGATTTCAATTCATGAAGCCTACCCATGTTAATCTGCTTCCCCTTTTAAATTGATTTCGTCCCAGTATGTTATGAAGCCTCCAAACTCATAAACGAATATTTGCTTTCTCCCATGAAGATTTCAATTCATGAGGCCGATAATTTTGGAAGAGGAGAAATAGAAGAAGAAAGAGAAATCGGTCGGGTAAAAACATTTAGAAGTCTTCATGGGTTGATTATATAGGAGAAGAATGAGTTGAACTGCTGCAGAACCACGATTGAAGTGAATGTGGTGGTTGAAATCGAAAAATTAGGAATTTGACAGCTTCTTCGGAGATAATGTGAGTAGAGTAGTTTTTTTTTTTCAAAAAAACAGTTTTAAATAAATTAAGTTAAAAAAAAAAATCTAAAGCATAAGCCACGTGGCAGAATTTGATTCGCCAGATGACTTTTGCTTTAGTATAATAAGGATAACCAAAAAGTACTAGGAATGTATATGTGCTATTGCGCAAGATTAATAATATTTAAATTTTAAGTTTATAAAACTCTACAAACTTTTATAATATAACATATGGTTAACAAAATGATCATTTTAATTTTTTTCAGTTTTGTAATTGATTTTATAATTAGTTTAATGATAAATTTTGATTTTTAACCAAATTAGGAATAATATAGATTTAATAGATTGAATTTAAAATCTCGGTAACTGATTTTTAGGTGTTTGACAACAGGTTTAAGAATTAAAAAAAAATCGGAAAAATATGGTGCTGCCACATCAGCAAAAATAGACTAAAATGTTTCTACTTTACCACCGCGGGGGTTTGATTTCTTTGCAAATTGCCAACGTAGGAGAATGAAGTAACATATCCATTGTGCTCCACTCCAAGGTCCTTCACTTCCCATTTAGAATTAGTAATCCGGTCAACATAACTGCAAATTCAGTTAAAGGTGAATGGACATACGATGGAAACCAAGAATAAGTGATTGTTCCTTGAGTTCTACTAAAGATATAGAGCAGACAGCTAATTGGTGCAATTAAAAAAAACAAATATGAATTGGGGAATAGAAGAAATCAATAGCAAGAAGAAACTTTACCAAACTGGAGTGAACAACCAAACCGCTGAGAAAATTATTGAGGTTTTGTCAGGTTGTACAATTCGATGTTAGTCTAATGGTACCATCATTCGACCATTTGGTATATGCACATTGTCTCATTTGGATGTGACATAATCTACTCTTGACAGAAGAATTGTACGGCTCATGACCAAACAATTTTTAGCAGAATGACTATTCATATGAAATAATAACTTTCCAGAGGTATACATCTTTTATATATTGTGATCTAATTTTCAATACTATCTGCCTCTCTTTACCCTTATTCCCCAAATACGAAGCTCACCTATTCCAGGAAGCTTTCGTGCCCAGTTTATCAATCCTTCGCACTCCTTGTGGGATAGTCTTAACTCTTAACGTTTCGAAAACTGTTGCTTAAACTTGTAAATCACTCTGAAGAAAAAGATGATAAGTTAAAGTAGCAACTTACTTGAACTTGTGCTCTGACTTCCAGAAGAAAGAAAGTGCTTGGTTATAATACTTTAAAAAATACTCACCATTGTCTTGTGAACAACAAAGTAATCTGGGTAGTAATGTATCTATCTCCCAAAGGTTTTCTGCACTGAAGAAATTCATGTATGCAAGGTCAATATTTCTGACATCTTTGTGAAATTTCTTGGCATTCTTTCCTTGACCACTGCATATTCACGTGAAACTGTAAGAGAATCAATTAATCTAAAAATGTCTCACATTCAAACTTTTCTTCAATCAAACCAATATGCATATTAAAAAAAAATTCTAAGTTGCTTATAGTGATGACTTAAAACTAAAACTAATCAATTAAAAAGGAGTGACGTAAAGCTGAGGAATTCATGTTAGTTTTTTTAGTTTGAAGGATTCAGGGAAGATTTAATTACTCACAATCTTTAGTTTTTAGTTTCATATGTCAAGATCCTTTGCAGACAGGGCCTTCCTTGTCAATTTCGTTAACAGGTTGGATGGTGGTATAGAGCTCCATATGAGAATTTTAATGAAAATGATGAGTCACTATCACCCTGATGTAGAGATTGTGTATGATTTACTAAATAAATATAATCTAAAAAAGCAAAATGGCGAACTAATAACACGTTATAGAACTACTTTTTTCTTGTCACCAGAAAAAATAGCAACAACAGAGACTACAGACATAAGAAATCAGGGTTCTAAAACAAAGTGGAAACAAAATGAAAGAGAAGAGAGAGATTACATACTAAATTGCCACTGCCACTGAGCGATTTGGATTGTGATTTTGATGTCAAGAGCCAATCTTTCTTACATTTCCTATTTTTATCGGGAGAAAAATTTATTTCGCGGTGAAAACGTAATGAACATCGATCAGGATCCCATCTCCAAGCGACATTATGTAAATAAAGAGGTTTATATAATGCCCTCAGTTTTCTTTGTAACGCCACTGCCTCTATAATCATTCAACTAAAATCAGATTTAAAGCAGAAAGGACTATGTCTCTTACATCTTCAATTCCTTTGTCTCTCTCCTCGATTCACTGGGACATGAACAATTCCTCTAGAAAAATCCCATCGACTATCATGTCTCTTTAGTTTTTTTCCTGCAACACAAAATCAGGATTTTCATTTGCCTTTGAATTTAAAAAAAAAACTACGAACAAAGAAAGTGGAATCCTTCAGGAAGAGGACCCAATTTGAGTAGTATGACTCACCGGTCGTGGAGAAGGTTTGATGGAACTGGGGAGATTGGGAGAGGAAATCAAAACTTAGAGGAGAAGATAATCATTAATTTGTACTTAATACAATGAATTGTATGAGGAGATGAGAAGAACATAGAAGGGGAAAGGACAGAAGCGGAGACGTTTACGGAAAAGGTTACTCGAGATATTGGGCTTTGGGCTTGGACCAACGTAGTGCGATGCTGCGTTTAGCTTATTACAAAAAGGATACGTGGCGGAACGCGGATGCTGACGTGGCGCGCTAAGAAGAAAGTATCTTGGCTAATTATATATAAGATAGTAGATGTCTAGTAAGAAAGATTAGAAAGATGAGAACTTTACCTTGCGGCTAAACAAATTTTATTAGTAATCGTTATCAGATACAATCTTGTCTTGAAGCTACATTAGACACGTATGATAAATGTGCCAATCATGAAGGGAGTTTGTGGCATATTTGACTAAACTATCTGCACAAGTATTTTGAGAACGCTTTCTATGATGAGAACTTTACTTACTGACTAAATCAAGTCTCTTCAAAAAAGAATACATGACAGTTTGAGATAAGAAATACCACCGTTATTTCTACTTTTTGACCCCAGGCAACATAACCAAGAGAGACCAAGTAAACCACTAACTTTTGGTACCTGGTTTCTCTCCTACCCGGTTTTTTCCCTTTTTTGGGTATGTCAACTCTTAGAATCAACCTCTGACCCAAGAAACCGGGATCAGTCCCCGCCTCTTTTGGCAGGAGGACACAGCAATACCGTCTCTACGGTATGCCTCAAGTAACGTCTTCTACCGTGAACTCCCTCGTTCTCAATGGAAAACTTCTCTTTGGCGTCCAAAGTCCTCTCTTTATACATACCCTTCACTGCTGACCTCTGTGAACATACCTTCAACCCACTCAAGCCTTTGTTAACATACCTCCAACCCACTCAAACCAAACCCTCAGCTTACCTGCCAGCTGATACGCACCACTACAATGCATCGACGCTTCTCTACAAGTGAAAAAGGCAAAGATATCGAGCTCCAGATGCCCCCCCCCTCTCGAGCTGCCAAGATTCGAGTGCCTGCTTTCGACAACTCCGACCTGCTGCAAAAACACCGGCTCACTCTTATTGGCCGTGTAACCAACCCAAAAGTTCAAAAGATTTGGTCCCTCATACCTCATTTCACAGATAAATGAAAGGTTTCTACCTTAGTTGTTGCAGATCTAGGAAACGGGTTCTTCAAGTTCCAGTTCCAGTCCGAAAGACATTCAAAAGGTACTAGAGAACATACCTTATCAATATGCCCACTTGATGATTATCATCAAGAGATGGGAACCAAGTACAGATACAAGCTTCTCCTCTCAAATCCCCTTTTGGATAACTGTCCAATGTATCCCCTTACACCTTTGGTCTGAAGCCACTTTACTCTATCGCCAAAAATATAGGCCAGTTTGAGGATATTGATATATGAAATCAACAAGAATAAATGTCATTGTTGATGGGCTCAAACCGCTTATCACTACTACAGCCCTGGAGTTTGAAACTGGGGAAGAAGCAACAATGACCCTGATCCACAAAAGGCTTGGCAACCACTGCTCCAATTGCATGAGATTGGGCCATGACAAAAGGACTGCCCCCTTACCTCTTCCTTAGCACCCATAAACTCGCGGAGACCACCTAACCAAAGAAGCTCTGAAGACCGAAACTCTAACCGGACCTTTGGAAACATATCTCGCCCGAGTTCCTCATACAGACTTCACCCCCCTGTAACGCCCCCGAACCGGATTAGATATGCACAGTCACATGGACAATCAAACAAGAACACCAAGACTGGCCTACACATCCAATCCGACCCGCTGACGCCACAAAAGCCGAGGTTGAGCAGATAGTCCGGCCCGTCTCAGAGGTCACTGAGCTTAAGGCCAGTCCATCCGACCAACTCCGACCCCCACCACCGAAGGTCAGGGCTTGCCAACCTGTCTCATTCGATAGTGAGTTGTGAACATACTCGGACTAAGCAATTTATATCAGCGTAAATAGACACATAATAACTAAGTGCAAGAGGGCTTTAATAAACACATGTTTTATTCATTACTTGATAACATTTTACAAACCGAGTTCTTTAAAATACAACCGACCCAAATACACAAAGGCGAGATGTCCATGGACTTAATGAAAACCGAACACACTTAAACAAGAAGGTACAACTTCTTTATTCAACTTACGATACAGGTTTTGAAAAGTGAGACGAGATGTCCAATCCTAAGGATTTCCATAGCTAACACGACCGCTCTAGGGGTTCCTGCAAAAGGGAAGGAAAAGGGGGTAAGTGATATGTTGGGATTTTGACCCATATTAACCTTATTATCTAATTGCTTTTTAGAGTTTTTGAGTTTATTTCAGGAGATTTTAGGTAGCTTTGGAGCTGTTATTGGAGTTTGGAGCATTTGGAACCTTTTGAAAAGAAAAGAACAAGAATTGAAGAAAAGAAGGAAAATCCTGCAAAGTATCACCAACTCCAATCGGCGAGCACATGCTCGCGAATTTTGGCCACCAAATGAGCACATGCTCGCCGCCGCGGAAGAGAATTAAAAGGAGATAACTTAACCTAATCCTGCCGACTTTAAAAGGAAGCAGCCGCCCTTCCTGCCGCCTATGCCTTCTGATATAAATACTCCTCTTTAGTTTTAGGTTTTTTTTAATCATCTTTTACATCCTGCCTTTTATTTTCTACTTTCTACCTTTAGTTTTCCTATTCTCTAGAGAGCTTTGTATTATTTTTGGGAGAAGAATCTCTGCAACATCTGGAGAAGATTTCTGAACCCTATTCTTTTATTTTAATATCGATGCAGTCTTTTTATTTTATTGTTTTGCTTTCTTCTTTCATTATGCTTGAGTAGATCTCTTAGTTAGGTTAAGGTTTTCAAAGGAATTCATGAGCTAGGGTTAAACACAAATAGGCTAATAAATCGATGTCTTCACCCTTGTTGTTCTTAATGCTTGGATCGATTTGATCACTTGATTCATTGATGTTAGGTTAACTTAGACAGCGAGAGTTGCTAGGTTGCTAGAAGAAACTTTGGTGAGCAATTTATTCATTACCTGCGAGAGTAGATGTATTGGAGAATTGTGAACAAATCAAACCTGATCTTAAAGCTTGTCTGCGATTTGCTAGAACCAACGAGAGTTAGGATTTCTAGGTTGTTAGACAAAGATATTGATACCATGAGAGTGGATTGATATTATCTTTATGTTTGAGTTCTAGACTTGTGCTTAATCATTGCCTGAATAGTTGTTTGATCCGTTGCTCTGAATTGCCTGCGAAATTCCTTGACCTAACGCTTGCTTAATATTGTTTTACTTCCGATTTTAGATTAGTTTCTTGCTACCAACGAAACCAAACCTATTTGATTTGTCTTAGCTCTAAATCTAGCTTATAAAACCATAGTGTAATACTTGGTCTTCGTGGGATCGACCCCTAAGTACTACTACGATTTGCTGTGCACTTGCAGTAGGAAAATAGGGTTTAAAACTCGTCTATCAAGTTTTTTGGCGCCGTTGCCGGGGACCAAATCATTACCTTTGGTTTTCGGCAAAATTTTTAGTCTAAGATTTACTAACTTGTTCTTCTTTTCTTCTCTTGTGTGTGTGTTTCAGGACAATCAAGAGATAGCAAGGTTAGAACGAGCTGATTAGAAGAAGAAGTCGGATCCAGCCAACATGGGCGACGAAACCGACAACCGAGCTACTAGTGGCTATGTAGCTGCTGAAATTCGAAGGTTAGAGCAGCAGATGCAACAGTTGCAACAACAGCTACAACCACAGCAAAAGCGTGCCATTGGGGACATACATGCGCCTCATGCCTACTATCACAACAGAGCCGCAATCATTCCACCCACGATTCAGAGGCAGGACTACGAGATCAAACCTCAGATGATCGCATTGGTGAAGCAGCACTTGTTCCACGGTTTGGATGCAGAAAATCCGATGGACCATGTTGAAGATTTCGAAGAAATCTGCAGCACAACCGGTTCGAATGGCGTGCCTCCGGATTTCCTGAAGTGCAAGTTATTCTCTTTCTCGCTCGCAGACAAAGCTTCACGTTGGTTGAAGTCGTTACCACCGGGATCATTGGCGACTTGGGCTGATGCTAGGTCGGCATTCTTGGACAAGTTCTACACCAAGTCCAAAACCGCAGCTCTAAGGAACAAGATCTCTTCGTTCCAACAACAGTCTGGAGAGGCTTTTTGCGAAGCGTGGGAAAGGTACAAGGAGTACCGCAGAGATTGCCCTCACCACGGGTTTAGCGACGAGCAGCTGCTCAGCACCTTCTATGACGGAGTAGAATGGGATTATCGGAATGCTCTGAATGCAGCTAGCAATGGCAATTTCTACACCAAGTCCAAAGAAGGGGCGTTTGAGCTGATTGAGAACTTGGCTACAAGTTCTGGAAATCGCTGCCATGAGTATGATGAGCATAGATATGTCAGCAGTGTTGAATCACAGAAGATCAATGAGCTGGAAGCAAAAGTGAACTTGTTATTGGAGAGACATCAGAGAAGTGTCCAGCTTTGCGCGAACAGAAGCAATGAGCAGTATGCAGAGGTAAACTATGTGAATGAAGGCTATATGGAGAATCAGAGCTTTCAAGCTCAGGCGTCTAACTCCCATGACGAGCTGAAATCTCTTATGCAGTTGGTTCTACTCAGCCAACAGAAATCTGCTAATGAGATCAATGTCAAGGTGGACAGCATGTACAATGATCTCCATAGTAAGTTCGAAGCTGTTTGCACTCACGTGAAGAAGCTTGAAATTCAGGTTGCGAAAAATGCTGAGGCATCAGGAATTCCTCCTGAGAAGGCAGAGGTGAATCCTTGGAAAGGGTATGTCAATGCAGTTGAGACAAGAAGTGGAAAAAGGACAAACAGCTGCAACACCAGCCCAGAAATCGGAAAAAGGGAAAGAAAGAGCTGCAGAGTACCAGCTCCAGAGGAATCAGAACGCTCTAGAGAAGGACACTCGTCAGAGCACCCTAGCTCTCCGACAGAGCACATGCTCCCCCGAGATGCTCCCACCAAACCTGCAGAAAATCTTCCAGCAAGGGTCTACATTCCTAAAGTGCCTTACCCAGTTCTACCTAGAGATCAGTTGGAGCCCATCAATGCCAAGAAACTAGCTGATTTTAAGAAGATGGTGAGAAGGATTCCTGAAGAAATCTCCTTTGAAGAAGCCTTGAAAAATCGTCCCATACTTGATTTCTTTAGGAACTGCAGAGAGACTGAAGAAGAGATTAAGGCAGTCTTTGTAGAAGCAAGGAGTACACCACCATTGAGGGTATTGCCTAAGGTTGAAGATCCTGGGAATTCTTGGTCCCGTGCTCCATTACAGGAGTTAAATTCAAAGAAGCTCTTTGTGATTCTGGGTCTAGTGTCAATCTCATGTCAAAAGCTCTTGCAGAGAAGTTGAAAATCTCTGAGATAAGACCTAGTCGAATGAATCTTCGATTTGCAAACTCCTCCTCAACAACATCGTCTGGCAGCATTCACGATCTACCTGTCCAAATAGGGGATTGCCTAGTTCCAACCGATTTTCAGGTTGCGGAGATGCGAGAAGGGTATGATATGCATTTGCTTCTCGGAAGACCATTCATGGCTACAGTGGGTGCAATCATTGATATGCCTAATAAGCGAGTCTTTTTTCCAAGATCGACAAAACGGTTTTCTACAAAGCCGTTCCTACAGGAACCATCACACACGCCTCTTGCATCTCAGCAGTGGATAGAGAAGAAGCACATGCTCCAATCCCGCTAGCACCTGCTCCACCACCCGGGAATTTAGGGCGAAGGCAAAGACGCGAGAAAACGTGCAGAGCAAAAGATCACGGGAGGTCCTCAAATGACTTTGATCCCTCAAGGATATGATGGAAACTCGGTTGACTACAAGGTGAAGTGCAAAGGTCATCCTAAATCTTTCTCTAGAGTTAGGCTATTCTTCCATCAGAGTTGAAAGAGAAGGGTATTGGTGTTGTCAATGCAATGCTGAGTACGGTTCTGAACATGAGGATGCCTGATATGGAGTTTGTTTTGGAGCCAGCTCTGAAGCCCCACCTGATTGATACATGGCACCAAAGTCAAGCTAATGACTTAAACCAAGCGCTTGGTGGGAGGCAACACCCACTGGTAAATGTTTTTTTTATTTTATTCTCTTTTGTTTGCTTTGTTTTGGTTTTGGTTTTCTTTTGTTCAGAAAAAAAAAAAAAAAAAAGGCGAGCACCCACTTATATTCCGGAGCACCTGCTCCGCCTTGCTGCTCTGCCCTGCAGACCCAGGTAAATTTTCTACACCTCTTCTCTGGCTCATTTTCACACCGAGACGGTGTGAAGTAAGTCTGGGGGAGGTTCGTACCTTGAATCTTACTTACTTTCGTGTTTTTTTTGAGTCTTCTTTATTTTCCTTTTTAGAGTCAGTCCATTTTATTGGGTCAAAATTTTGATTGGGATTTATGAACTATCTCTTAGAATATTGCTGGCTGTTTTTACTTAGTGACCATATCTTTAGGATCTATTCAGCTAAGACTAATGAAAAATCCAAAGTCTGGCCAGTCCACTAGAAACACCCATATTTTCAGCAGATTTTACAAACCTGAGCTTTGACAGAGATCTTTCAACTGTAGCTGGTGATCAAAGAGCTTGATTCTCTCATTCATACCTGACATCTGCGGCTGTTGTGAAAAGCTTATGGTACTCCTCTCCCTTATTCTAAAGATCCTGAGAACAAAAATAAAAAGATGAGATGATTTTCTTTTGAGTAAAGGGGTAGGAAAATTTCCCATGACCCCATTATTTTACTTTGAAAGGAATGATCACACAAAGGTGGAAACGAGGGAGAGGAAAATTTCCCATGACCCCATTATTCGTCACACCTTTGCAATAAAAAAAAGAAAAAAAAAAGAAAGGAAATCGTAAAAAAAAAAAGATGATCAAAAGATCAATGCAAAGTATGAGAAAAGAATAAGTCTGGGGAGAGAAAGAGTACCAAATAGGTGGATTACATGGTTGTATTTTCAAGGTATAGTATGGGAAAGAGTCTATAAGTTCTTGGCATTGATGCATTGTTAGTCTCTATGCAATGAAGGATAGTTGATGAAGTTGAGATTTTGTGGAGTTAATCTGGAAAAACTGCAATATGGCTAAGGAGAAGTACATGGTGGTCGATATTTGGATTGGTCAATAAAAATGTGGATTACAGGTTTAAACAGTTGGTGCGATTATCTGATTGAGATTGTGAGATCCCTGTTTTCAACTCTTTCTTCTCGGTTTAGGTTTTAGTTTGTTTGAGGACAAACAAAGATCTAAGTCTGGGGAATTGATATGTTGGGATTTTGACCCATATTAACCTTATTATCTAATTGCTTTTTAGAGTTTTTGAGTTTATTTCAGAGATTTTAGGTAGCTTTGGAGCTGTTATTGGAGTTTGGAGCATTTGGAACCTTTTGAAAAGAAAAGAACAAGAATTGAAGAAAAGAAGGAAAATCCTGCAAAGTATCACCAACTCCAATCGGCGAGCACATGCTCGCGAATTTTGGCCACCAAATGAGCACATGCTCGCCGCCGCGGAAGAGAATTAAAAGGAGATAACTTAACCTAATCCTGCCGACTTTAAAAGGAAGCAGCCGCCCTTCCTGCCGCCTATGCCTTCTGATATAAATACTCCTCTTTAGTTTTAGGTTTTTTAATCATCTTTTACATCCTGCCTTTTATTTTCTACTTTCTACCTTAGTTTTCCTATTCTCTAGAGAGCTTTGTATTATTTTTGGGAGAAGAATCTCTGCAACATCTGGAGAAGATTTCTGAACCCTATTCTTTTATTTTATATCGATGCAGTCTTTTTATTTTATTGTTTTGCTTTCTTCTTTCATTATGCTTGAGTAGATCTCTTAGTTAGGTAAGGTTTTCAAAGGAATTCATGAGCTAGGGTTAAACACAATAGGCTAATAAATCGATGTCTTCACCCTTGTTGTTCTTAATGCTTGGATCGATTTGATCACTTGATTCATTGATGTTAGGTTACTTAGACAGCGAGAGTTGCTAGGTTGCTAGAAGAAACTTTGGTGAGCAATTTATTCATTACCTGCGAGAGTAGATGTATTGGAGAATTGTGAACAAATCAACCTGATCTTAAAGCTTGTCTGCGATTTGCTAGAACCAACGAGAGTTAGGATTCTAGGTTGTTAGACAAAGATATTGATACCATGAGAGTGGATTGATATTATCTTTATGTTTGAGTTCTAGACTTGTGCTTAATCATTGCCTGAATAGTTGTTTGATCCGTTGCTCTGAATTGCCTGCGAAATTCCTTGACCTAACGCTTGCTTAATTTGTTTTACTTCCGATTTTAGATTAGTTTCTTGCTACCAAACGAAACCAAACTATTTGATTTGTCTTAGCTCTAAATCTAGCTTATAAAACCATAGTGTAATACTTGGTCTTCGTGGGATCGACCCCTAAGTACTACTACGATTCTGTGCACTTGCAGTAGGAAAATAGGGTTTAAAACTCGTCTATCAGTAAGTAATCGGGAGATTACTTAGTGAGTTTCAGGACTCACCAAAACACATCAGAAAACAAGCCAAACCCAAACCCTGAATACGCAAGCAAACAATCAATTACAATAGCCGAAGCATAGCCGAAGCAACATAAAGAAATAGCCAAAACATGCATCCTACTAACTATATGACCAACTCATCCTTACACATGTGTGGGCATAGACATCTCAAAGCGCGCCGTATTCCCCCCCCCCCCCCCCCCCCCCGTAAATACCTCCAGCACTTGTTATCAAAAAGATAAACAAGTCGGAACTTCACCAAGCTACACCGAGTGCCCACTCAAGGATCACCCTCGACAATAGCACACCGAGTGCCCACTCAGGGATCACCCTAGGCAAATACCTCGTCGGCTATACTCGGCCCTAGGCTGCAATCCCGTTTCTCCGAGTCTTCCTCCACTTCTTTGTCGTTTGATGCCGTGGAGGGTACTTGGGAAAATATGAACACGCCGCCACTAAACCGCTCCAACGGTTCCGCCTCGGTCTGAAAGATCACACAGCAGTCGGACCGAGCCACACACCACACCAAACCAATCCATTCACTCGGTCCCAACAGATCACACATCCACCGTACTGATACACAGGTTTTAAACCCTATTTTCCTACTACAAGTGCACATAAAACGTAGTAGTATTAAGGGGTCGAATTTCACGAGGACCAATTATTACATTATGGTTTTATGAGCTAGACCTATAGCTAAGACGAAATAAGATTGCTTGGGTAACAAGGAAGCAATTTTAAACGATGAATAAAATTGTATAAAGCAAGCGTTAGGTCAAGGAGTTTCGCAGGAAGTTCATAGCAAGGATCAAACAACTATTCAGGGATAATTCAGCACAAGTCTAGAACTCAAACATAAAGATAATATCAATCCACTGTCGTGGCATTAATAACTTTGTCTAACAACCTAGAATCCGAAATTGTCGTTTGGTCCTAAAATCGCAGGCAAGCTTTAATGATCAGGTTCGATTTGTTCAAAATTCGCCTGCACATCAACTTTCGCAGGTCTAGGACAAATTGCTCATCTATGTTCTTCTAGCAACCTAGCAACTGTCGTTGTCTAGATTAACCTAAGATCGAGAATTGAGTGGCCGGTTCAACTCAAGCAATAAGCACAACAAGAGATGAAGACATCGATTTAATAACCTATTTGTGTTTAATCCATTAACTCATAAACTCCTTTGAAATCCTTAACCTAACTAAGGGATCTACTCAGACATAGAAGAAGAAGAGATAGCAATTGAATTAAAAGAATGCATTAAAATTAAAACTAAGATGACAGGGTTCAGAATTCTTCTCAAGTGTAGCAGGAATTCTTCTCCCAAATCTTACAAGTAGAAAGCTCCTAAAACTCAAAAGTAAAGTAAAGATAAGATACTCCTATTCTAAAAACTAAAGAGTACATATAAAACAGGTCTCTCCCCGGCGGCTGCTCCTTCTTTTTCGCCTTTAAAATTAGGTCAGAGCGACTTTCCTTATTTTTCTCCGGAGGCGCGAGCATGTGCAATAGGGTAGCCAAGTTTGGGGAGCATGTGCTCGCGAGTTGGAGTTGGTACTTCCGTGTGCGGTTTGGCTTCTTTTCTTCAATTAAAGCTCTTTTCTGCTCCAAAGGCTCCAAATGCTCCAAACTCCATAAGAGCTTCCTAGCCACCTGAAATAACCTGAAACACACTCAAAAGACTCTAGAAAGAGATTAGATACTAACGTTAGTGTGAGTCAAAATCTTAATATATCAACTCCCCCGGACTTAGACCTTTGTATGTCGTCAAACAAACTAAAATCAAGACACAGAAAAGAAGGTGGGAACTCGTAAAACCTCAGTGACCAAAAATAAACCATAACCTGCAGACCACATACTTCAGAACAAGAGATGCACATTCTTACCAAAAACCACACAGCAAACATTACCAACTCAGAATCGTACTTAGCTTTCTGACCCAAAAAGGTTCACTTTCAAGGACATAAACTCGCTACATTCAATTAAGGGGTGGCATGAGCTTCTCATTAAGGGCATTAGTCTAGAAAATCGAGGCTTGGTAAGTTGAGGCCGATTTCAATGGTGGAGCTTTAGAGTGTTTAGAGGTTACCGTGATTTGAAGAAAGTGCAGGATATCGCACAAAACGGCAAGGGAGAATGGACTCATTGATGATCCACAACCTCTAAATAACTCTCCTCTTCTTGTAAGATTGACTTCTCAACTCGGTTCTTCTTCTTCTTTCCTTTCTCTTGCGATTTATTAATGCTGAAGGACACACTTTTGAGTTACTAACTCCCCACTCCTTATCATTGAGTTACTAACTCGTTTTTTTATTTTCGAATGATAAGGAGGGTCTTTACAATATGTGTGTTTCCTTTGAGCACGGAGAGCTTCAATCTATCTGTCCACATACCCCAGCAGGTCATGTTTCGTACTTTTTCTTCATAGGATAGAGCAAGCAGGTGCTCATGTATTGAGAGCAGGTGCTCTGGAGACTTTTTCCTCTTTTGTTCTAACCGACTTCTTTAGCAAAAGTGAGTCAGAGGTCGCATTAGTCCTGTTCTCCCCGACCTTTTTGCACATATCTGCACATGAAAGAAACAAAAACACAAGTGCATGTGGTTTGAAAAGAGGTTAGGGTCAAGGTGGGTACTAGCTAAAAGCTAGATATTCAGGATCAGCAAGAGTGGCAAAAGGAATAAGAAGTCCTGAATATATAGTGTAACTCGTTCCCTAATCCTAATGCCTATAACTAGAAGAATTTAAGTCCAAATTACGTCTAGATAAAATAGAGTCTATGCCTATCCGATGAAACCTTTAAGGGACGAAATTTTTTGGCAATGGAGAAGGGTCCGAATGTGAAGAAGCCTTAGCTCGTCTCTGCACTCTGAATTCTGCGGCAATTGTCACTAGAAAGATGGTCAAAATCGCAATAGGTCTAAAAACATCATAGATCTTGGTCTTAATTCCCACAAATATTTCGATTTGGCTCATGAAACAAACTGACTCAAAAACAAGAAACAAAGTACTGACTAAAAATACTACTCTCCCCCGGACTTACTTCACACCGTCCCGGTGTGAGAATAAGCTAGAGGAGCAACAAAGATAGAAAATAATTAAAAAAAAACTAAGGTGATATAAAACAATGAAGGGAAGGAAGGTGATACTGGTCGTCAACGAGCAGGTGTGTCCTCCGGACTCTCACTCGCAGTGAGGTCAATGAGGCGTCGGCGACGTGGATGTCTCGTGCAGGGGCTCGACGTCGTGGTGGTGGTGTGGCAGCAGCCTCGGGAGAGCATCTGCATGATTCGCTGCATGAGGCTGTTGTTCTTCCGCTGAGAGGCGATCATCCAGCGCCAGTATTCGGCAGAGTCTGGCTCATCGGAGATGGGTGGAAGGTCGTATTCGCCGGCGGTAGCTGAGAGAGGTGTGTCTGCCATGTCCGCATCCTCCATGTGAGGCGGTGGTGTTCGAGACGAGCTGGCGAAGTCTGTAGCAGGAATCGTGCATAGGGGGCCGTCTTCGAGGAGTATGACGGTGTGCGTGATACGGAGGTTATCCAGGGTGGCTAAGCGCGTGATGTCCGGAGAAGGGAGATAGATCTGCTGTGTCAAGCTATTGACACCCCGGTAACGGTAGAGGAACTGCTCGACATCGGCGGAATGGATGATGCGAGAATGGATGAGGTGTTGGAGATCCATCCGCTCCACCTGCTGCACATAAATATCGAAAACCAGCTCGAGTTTGACCAGCTGGAAGAGGTTGGTGAGGAGACTCCTGATCCGTTCCGTCTTAACTCCGGTTCTGTCCTTGATGGCACAGAGCATCTCAGCGAAATGCATACCCAGGTTGCTGCGATATTTGGTTGGAGCAGGTGCTTCGGGAATCAGAGCATGTGCTCTAGACGAGTCGACCAGCAAGCTGCTGCAACCGAGGTACAACATGATCAGCTCTTCATTGTGGACCTTGTTCCCTTTGCCTCTGTTGAAAAGCATGTTACTGAAGATCCGGGCACAGATGCGCAGAGCGGGGTGTCGGATGCTGGACTGGCTGGCAGAGTTGGATCAATATTTCCCATGTGCTATAGTCTGCCAGAACACATCTGCTTCATGAAAATTCTTTGGGAAAGACAGCTCCTCGATCTCGTCGTGGAAGCCATAGAGTTGAGTAAAGTACTCCACTGATACACTAAAATGCCTTCCACCAGCTTTGAAAGAGAGTGTCGCGCCAGCTAGTGTCATATGCGACGGATCAGCGTGAGTGAGCTTGATAGTAGCGAGGCATTGGCAGACGAGATCGGGATACATGACAGCTTCTTCCAGGACGAATGTGAGGCACTGGGCATTCGACAACAATATGCCAACTTGGTCCTTGAGCCCGAGGAGGTCGAGTGTTTGTGAGCAGAGGATTCGGGTCGACGCTATGTTGATCTTCAGCATTATGTTGTAGTATGCTGCATCTCGCTGGTCCCAATGATCCTCCGATTCCGTGGGCAGAGTGTCATCGGAAAGTTTAAAAGGAGCTCCTTCAGGGCGCGGCCATGGGTACAACAGCTTAGTAGGGATCGGTGGTGTTGCTTGTGCTGATTCCTTTCCTTTGCGGTGTGAAGAGTGTTTCCTAGGAGCCATCGGTACCTGCGAAGGAGACATACATTAAGGAGGATAAGAAAAGAGTAAAAGCGAGAAGATATGATCAAGGGTAAACCGAAAATAGATTCAGCCGTAATCTTCTTGGTACAACTCCTATCAATGGTCCATTGAGCAGGGAACGAGGCAGTAATCAGTTTGAATCGCAAAGAGTGAACAGCAGATCGACAAACGGTTTCAAAACCACCATTAATGGCAAGTTCAAGGTTTCAGAGTTTTGCATGTCAATCAAATTCCTCAGACAAAAGTAATATAGGATGCAATCAAAATCATGGACGAAACTAAACACAATCGCAATCCAGTATAAGCGAAAGAGACTAGTAAAACCTCGAAATTTCTCTACCCATGGCGGACCGAAAATCAGGAAATCGGGAACTTACCTTGCTCGGTTCGTGAAAGCGATACGAGAATCGGAAAGAGGGAGAGAAGGCACACGGATTCGACCAAAAATAAGAAATTTGGTGGAGGTTTGAAAAAGAGTTAAGCAAAAGGTTGGGGTATGGAGCTTAAAACCATCGAGAGAGAGATGGAGAGGTGGAGAAGAGAGAGGGAGAAAGAAAAGGAGAGTAGGGTTTTAAAAATAATAAAATGCGGTTTTTTTTAAAATAAAAAATCGAATCAAAAACATTTTTTTTTTTTTTAAACCTTATCAAGAACCCAGAAAACTTACCTGCTCCGATAAGACAGAGCGAGGAGGTGCTCTGGAACATGGAGCAGGTGCTCCCTTGTGAGTGGCTCTCCATTCCACCTCTTTTTGTCGGCATATTCCTCAGTAACCGCGGTCCTTCCAGTCCTAAAATTAGAAAAGAAAACTAAAACTAAAAGTTAGTAGCAAAAGAAAAATAAAAGTTAGAGATACTTACAGGTGGGTTACCTCCCACCAAGCGCTTGGTTTAAGTCGTTAGCTTGACTTGGCGAGCCTATTAGGGATGGGAAGGATCGCCCAGGGGAAATACTTCCCCTTGTGCGAGAGATGAGTCAGCGAGGTATGGCTTAAGACGCTGACCATTGACAACAAATTCTCCTCCGTTGGTGTCCAGCAACACCACAGCTCCATAGGGTCGTACTTCCTTTATGGTGAAGGGACCAGACCATCTTGATCTTAACTTCCCGAGAAATAGCTTTAGCCGAGAGTTGAAGAGTAGAACTTGGTCGTTAGGAGCGAAATTTCGAGCCAAAATGTGCTTGTCATGGTAAGCCTTGGTTCGCTCCTTGTAGATTTTGGAGTTCTCATAGGCCAGGTGCCTAATCTCTTCTAGCTCATGCAGCTGCATCGTGCGTCTCTCTGTAGCTGATTTGACATCTCGTGTTCCTGCTCCTTGTGTTCCTCGTGTTCGTACACCTGAAACACACAGATGAAGGAAAATCAAATTAAGTAAAATCTTACACTAAAAATTTCGCTGAAAGCCAAAGGTAATAATTTGGTCCCCGGCAACGGCGCCAAAAGCTTGATACACAAGTTTTAAACCCTATTTTCCTACTGCAAGTGCACAGAAAACGTAGTAGTATTAAGGGGTCGAATTCCACGAGGACCAAGTATTACAATATGGTTTTATGAGCTAGACCTAGAACTAAGACGAAATAAGATTGATTGGGTAACAAGGAAGCAATTTTAAACGATGAATAAAACTGTATAAAGCAAGCGTTAGGTCAAAGAGTTTCGCAGGAAGTTCATAGCAAGGATCAAACAATTATTCAGGTATAATTCAGCACAAGTCTAGAACTCAAACATAAAGATAATATCAATCCACTGTCGTGGCATCAATAACTTTGTCTAACAACCTAGAATCCTTAACTGTCGTTTGGTCCTAAAATCGCAGGCAAGCTTTAATGATCAGGTTCGATTTGTTCACAATTTGCCTGCACATCAACTTTCGCAGGTCTATGACAAATTGCTCATTTATGTTCTTCTAGCAACCTAGCAACTGTCGTTGTCTAGATTAACCTAAGATCGAGAATTGAGTGGCTGGTTCAACTCAAGCAATAAGCAAAACAAGAGATGAAGACATCGATTTAATAACCAATTTGTGTTTAATCCATTAACTCATAAACTCCTTTGAAATCCTTAACATAACTAAGGGATCTACTCAGACATGGAAGAAGATGAGATGGCAATCGAATTAAAAGAATGCATTAAAATTAAAACTGAGATGACAGGGTTCAGAATTTTTCTCAAGTGTAGTAGGAATTCTTCTCCCAAATCTTACAAGTAGAAAACTTCTAAAACTCAAAAGTAAAATAAAGATAAGATACTCCTATTCTAAAAACTAAAGAGTATATAACAGGTCTTCCCCCGGCGGCTGCTCCTTCTTTTTTCGCCTTTAAAATTAGGTCAGGGCGACTTTCCTTATTTTTCTCCAAACTCCATAAGAGCTTCCTAGCCACCTGAAATAACCTGAAACACACTCAAAAGACTCTAGAAAGAGATTAGATACTAAGGTTAGTGTGAGTCAAAATCGTAATATATCACGGACCTAACCGATTCTCAACACTTAGCACCGGTAGAAGGGACTTGCTCTGGATCCATGATCACGACAGCCCTTCCACCGTTACTCACCATCAACCGCACCAATCCGCCTCACTACTCAACACCATACTCCATGGTTCCAACTCGCCAAAATGCAAACACCCTTCATTGTGGCACACCTGCACAAAACGTTAATCTCTATGCCACGGGAAGCCACCACACAACTCACGCCAACCCATACTCCGTCAACGCTTCCACCATTTAACACCTTCTTATACGGTTTTACTCACCACCGCACTTAGCTCTCTTCACCGCAAGTATGCCCTGTATAAAACGTTAGCACATACTGTGGGAAGCACCTGCATGTTAGCCAACACAAAGATCCGAGACCAACAAACGATTCACAGATATCACACGAGCAACACATGCAATCAACAAGCAACACCAAAACGCGGATGAAAGAGCAAGAAAGAGGGAAGAATCCACCATTGCCAAGCCTACAGCACAGCGATTACTCGCCATGGTGCAGAACAGGACAACGTTGGGCTACCATGTACTGAAACCCACCGAGAAAAGACGGAAAGAAAGACCACCGAACCACCGGCTAAATCCAAGCACTCCCACAGACCTAGATTTCTATGCTGGCTTAACTCTCTCTCTAGCTTTCTAACTCACAAAATTTTGGTCTCTAAAGCAGGAATGGTCGCTGGGATGGAAGAAGAAAAAGACTGGCTTTGAAAGGAACTTAAGCAATTTCGACAAGGAGAGAAAGAGACCATCCATCTTCGCTGCTCTACACCTTGCACACTAGATCTGTCTCATCACCAATATAGAACCCTAGGCTGCACTAACCGTAACCCCAGAGACCACACTTGGCAACCATGCTGATTTCCCCATTTATCTCTCTCTTATGGCTATTTTCTTTTTCAAGCGGTTGCAAGGACGTCTGGGTGCTTTGTCATCTTTCCTAGGTTTCCTGAGTCATCACATAGAGTCAAGGAAAGCTGTGGCTCGAGCCTGAACATGTAGACTTCTCCTTTGGACTCATTTGGCTGGACTTGTCTCATCTCGCAGGTCTTTGGAGTTTTGCGTGTAACTCATGATCCCTCCATCCAAAACCCGTTCTGTTTCGCCCTAAAGCTCCCTAAAGCTGTCTTATGTGTCTCCACCAAATTTCAGTATATTTGGATGGGTGTAGCTTGGTCGTTTGGATCGATTCGCTCGAACTGTTCCTCCTCAGACCCACCTTGGAATTTTGTGCATAACTTGTGATTCACCCGTTGGAAATTAAATCTGCTTCGACCATAATCTTCTATTAGGTGTATATTATGCCTCCCAGGAAGTTTCAGAATTCTTGGATGGACATAACTCAGTCTTTTGGATTTTCTTGCTCAAAGTGTTCTTTCTTTCGGAAGTCTGACTTCTCTGATTTTTCTGTGTTGGATCAGAATTTTTCTTTGCACGAATCGTTCGGCATTGGCTTCCTTCGTGTCCTGTGCATCTACAGTCCAAGTGGAAGAATTTTAAAAAATTTCCTCGACAGTCTTCAAAAATTATCTTGCCTTGTAGTAATTTGATGTCTTAAACTGGGGTATTACACACCCCCCCAGTCTTTTGGATTTTCTTGCTCAAAGTGTCCTTTCTTCCCGAAGTCTGACTTCTCTGATTTTTTTTTGTCGCGTCAGAATTTTTCTTTGCACGAATCTTTCGGCATTGGTTTCTTAGTGTCTTGTGCATCTACGCTCCAAGTGGTAGAATTTTTAAAATATTCCTCGTCGGTCTTCAAAAATTATCTTGCCTTGTGGTAATTTGATGCCTTAAACTGGGGTATTACACCCCCCCCCCCACCCCCGAGGAAGGCCAACTATATTCGCTTAGTACATTCAAAAGGCTCAATGTCAAATGCTACCTCTCACCGAGCAAGCTCACAGAGACGTAGCCAAACCCCTCCAGAAGAATTGGGAAGACATTACTCTCGGGCTAGAGAACAACACTACCGGAACTCCCACCTCCATCAACCCCCCCCCCCCCTGGGTAATACCCCGATCAAGAGCAGAAAATGCATTGAGTCAGGAATAAATTCAAACGAATTATGAGGACAATTTTAAAAATTCTGGGATTTAGCACGTGATGCCCAAAACATTGATGGAGCTATTGCAAGAAGATTCAGTCCATGAAAAATTCTCCAGTGGAAGTTAAAAATAGGACAAGCCGATCTGGCAGACAGAGAGATTTTGGACAAGAAAATTCATAATTTGTGTTCTACCCATCTATAAATTCTGAAACTTTTTGGAGGATCTAAGGACATCAGGAAGAGCATTTCAGTCAAATCATATCAGTTTTGAACACTGGAGTCATCAGTTATGATCGTGAGTTGATAGAAGCTCGGATATGGTCGCAGCCGGTTAAACTTTCAGAGGAATCAGCTAAGGATCGACAAGGTTGATCTCTGCTTAAGCCATGTGTTAGATTGGATCTGATTACCACTGCTATGAGGAGTTGTGGCACAGATTTGTGAGTAAGTAGGACAAGTGTCAGTTGTTAATTATGTGTCTTTTCCTAAGTTAGAATTAGTGTCGGCTAAGTGGCGTGTTTTAAGGTGGGATTAATGGCAATTATGTGTCATCCTTTAGGCATCGATCAGTGGCGACGTCATTAGGTGGTGCAGTTAGTCAAGGATTAGTGTGCAATTAGGTGTCAGCTGCTAGTTAAATCGGTTAACTTATAAATACCCATGTTCACCCTTAGTTATCCTCTTTTAGCAAACTCTTTCCTTGTCCACTAGAAGATCAAAACCGTGATAGAGAAGTAAGTGAAGCTTGTTTAGGAGTCGCTAGGAGTCGGGAGAGTCTTCGTTTAAGGTGAGTTCAGAATTTAAGTAGCCCAACGTTTAATCATGACTTATGGCGTAACGTGAGGTTTCCGAAGTTGGACGGACTAGCGTTGTGTCCTAACTCTGATTATTTGAAGGAATTTATGATTTAGTCGTATTGTGATTGTGTGAGCTGTTGTGTGATGATGTGATTGTGTGTGGTGTGCATGAATGACTATGAGATGATATGATTGGTATCTTGTGTGTTGTGGACTAACGTGGCAGGAGCTTCCCGCGGTGCAAGTTAATGTTTCATGCAGGGTACCGTGGTGAAGTGTGCTTGAGTTACCTCTGAGTGAAAACCGAGTTGTGATGATCTTGAGGAGTGTGATGATGTTGAGTACGGGATGGTGGAGTGATGTGTGATTGTTGTAAGCAACGGCGGGAGGGCTGCCGAGATTGCGGATCCAGTGCACGTCCCTTCTTCCGGGTGCTAAGTGCTGTGAAGATGTGGTGAGGTGTAAAGTGATATCGTGTGGTGTTGTGTTTTGAGGAGTGGAGATGTGTTTTAGTTTGGTGTGGTGTGGAGTCATTCCGTTGGTGTGCGACCGTTCAGACTGAAGCGGAACCGTGAGAGACGGTTTAGTGGCAGTTTGTTTGTGATTCCCCACCTTCCTCCACGACATCGATGGACAGAGAGGTGGAGAAGACTCGGAGAGACGGGGTTGCAGCCTAGGGCCGAGTGTACCCGATGGGGTACTGAGACAGCTTTCCGGAAGAGGAAAGGCGGAGCTGGGCCGAATATGCACTCGAGACATTTGCCGGTGCTCGGTTTTGAGGTGTGATGTTCCGGCTTAACGGTTTGTGTGATAGTCAAATGCAGGGTGTTCACGGGGGAATACGACAAGCTAAGAGAATCTATGTGCCCACGCAAGTGATGAGTTGTGAAGATAGTCAAATGGCCTTGTTTGTGCTTCGGCTATTTAATTTACGCTTCGGCTATGCTTCGGCTATGCTTCGGCTATATGTGTGATATATCTCGTTGATTGACTTTTGATGCATGTGGGGATTTGGGTTGAGAATTTTTATCGTTTATTTCTGAACTCACTGAGTAATCGTTGATTGCTCACCACTTTTCCTCCCCTCTTGCAGGTAACCTTTGAGTAGCTCGTAGTCGTGTGGCGGAACGTAGGATATCATAAGTAGATTTCGTTGGTTTTGTGCAAAGACTCGGTTAAATCAAAGTATGTTATATTTTCTTTTCAGTTTTAGAACGCACCTGCGCAACGTTTATTTAAGTATGTAAGAATTTGTTTTGGAATCATAATGAATGAAATGGATGTTTTGTATGAATTGCTGTCTTAATGATATTAGTCCTAGTTCGGGCTAACACAACTCAAGACCGAGGTACGGATTGAAAAGCCTTAGGCCAATGTTGAGAGGTAATCGGAGTTAGCTTACGGAATGGCTCTGTTTTCGGACTTGTCCTGGAATGAGCCGATTTGTTTGTTAACCCCGAACTGTGGAATCTCTGGAGCGGGTTTAGGCTTTGTGTGTGGTCTCTCGTGTTTTTGTTTGGTTGTCGTTTGGCCACACATTTCTAGATCGGGTTGGAGGTGTTACACCCCACCTCCCTCTATCCCGTTCTCAAGATCCAACCTCTCACCCACTCGTAAAACCTGGGTGGAAATGCCCAAATCCTCGGATAGTGCCTTATCCCGATCAGCTGATCAACAAAAATCCCCCCCTCTAGATAGAGAGGCCACACCTGAACCTATGAAAACAGAGATACCACAACAAGCTCTCAATGTTGCTTTGGGAGAACTCAGAGATGTGATGATTTAATACTCCAACTGCGCAGACCCAACTGAAAGTACGACAATGAAAGAACGAGTTAGACTTGCTGATGAACAAAGGCAATTCGAAGAAACAGCAGTTCAAATGAAAAGGAATTCCACCCCTATACCTTCCTTACCAGCTACAAACTCCACTCAACTCTCCTCTGAGAGAATCCTGGCGATCCCAAGCATGGGGTCATGTGTTACTACGGTAGATCAAACCACTGCACCACCGGAAAAAAAAAAACAAACAGGTCGCAAACCGGGACGTCCCCTAAGAGTTAAAAACAAGGCAAAAAGGATACCAACCTGATGAGCCAAAACACAAAGAAGAGAAGAGTTCACTCTAATATACCCTCCCCTAAACGCCACCTCTTCAAAACCACGGCTTGACGCCCTGACAACCACCCAAAAATACCAGGAAAGGACCTCGATCCTCCAAGACAGACATTCCAGGACCTTCAACTTCCATGACATTAATCCCGGCGATTGAGAAGACACGTATGGATTTTCAGAATCCATCCATCTGCTTCCTTAAAGATATTGTGCTGGAATTGTCAGGGTTCGGGGAACCCCTGACAATTCAACGACTCCAAGAGATCTGCAAGCGATTGAAACCTGATGTAATATTTCTTCGGAGTCAAAAACCCCAACAGATGTTGTAAAGGAAAAATTGACCACTCTTAATTACCAACATCAATACATTGTCCCTCCTCTTACCCCGGCCTCAGGGGGACTTGTCCTCCTATGACATCACTATGTAGACCTCCAAGTTCTGTCTTCTTATGCTAACTATATAGATTCCTCTATCAACTTTGAAGGCAAACAGTTCTTCACTACCTTCATCTACGGTGATAATGATATGATGAGCAGAAAGCAAACTTGGGAAACTCTCACGGATCTTGCAACTGCTAGAAACGCTCCATGGTTCTTTTCCGGGGATTTCAACGATATACTCGATAACCATGAGGAGGGAGGACCCCCACGCCCGGAGGGTTCTTTTGAGGACTTCAGGCCTTTCCTATCTGCTAATGATCTCTATGATCTCCAGCACATTGGAGAAAGCCTCTCATGGAGTGGCATATGAAACGAACAGCTTATTCAGAGCTGCCTCGACTGCGCCCTCTCCAATAGCACCTGGTCTGAAAATTATCCAAAAGCCTGTTGTGAGTACTTTCGTTTTGAAGGCTCCGACTATCGACCCATCATCACATACATGGACCCCTCAATGAAGAAAGGAAGATAAATTTTTCGTTATGATCGCTGTTTCCGTCATAATGAGGAAGTTAAGTTACTCATTGCTCAAACCTGGGTGGAAAACCCTCACCTAAATGTCATGCAAAAGATTGACAAAATCTGTTCAGTGTTGATCCTCTGGAGTAAACAGACCCAAGCAAACAGTCAAAAACGCTTACAAAGGCTAAGACAGGAACTGGAAACCGCAATGACTTCCCCTAACACCACCTCAGAAGCTATCCAACAAATCAACTCTGAACTCAAGAAAGCTTATTTGGCTGAAGAGGACTTTTGGAGACAGAGAAACCGCCAGTTATGGCTCCAATTGGGGGAAAAAAATTCCGGGTTTTTCCATGCTTCCACCCGAAGAAGAATGGCAATCAATAAGATAACCGTGTTAGAGGATGAGAATGGGATTCCAGCCTACTCTGACTCCAACATTACGAAGGCTTTCACGACATACTTCAAGAACCTGTTCAAAACCCAGAATGTGAACCCTGAGAAAACAAATGATACGGTTAATATGGCCCATAAACCGGTGATAACTGAGGAAATGAACCGAAACCTAGCTACCTTACCCTCAGAGGAAGAAATCAAAGAAGCCCTTTTTCGGTTCACCCAAACAAAGCACCTGGCCCCGATGGCTTCTCTGCCAGCTTCTCCCAAACTTATCGTGGGGCGGGATATCATCCGAGAAGTCCACTCCTTCTTTCATACTAGCTCCATGCCTAGGAAAGTGAATGAGACTCTGGTCAGACTAATACCAAAAAACACAAGTCCAAAATGCGTTGCTGATTATAGACCCATTGAACTTTGCTCAGTCTACAACAAAGTCATCTCCAAGATCATAACCAAGCGCCTACAACTGATCCTTGACTCAATAATCTCTGAGAACCAATCAGCATGCGTCCCTAAGAGAGTCATCACTGACAATGTCTTAATAACCTATGAAGTGCTACGGTATCTGAAAACCTCACAAGCAAAGGTACATTGCTCTATGGCTATCAAAACTGACATGAGCAAGGCATATGATAGGCTAGAATGGTTCTTTATACAAGCAGTACTCAAGAAGCTATGTTTTGGAGAAATCTGGGTAAATTGGATCATGCAATTCATTGAGACAGTCTCATATTCGTTCATCGCTAATGGTTCAGCTAGTAGCTATGTTAAACCAACCCATGGAATTAGACAAGGTGACCCACTTTCCCCATACATTTTCATTATGTGTAGTGAAGTCCTTTCTGGGTTATGCAATCATGCAAAGGAAGAAGGAACCTTTAAGGGAGTTAGAGTAGCAAAAAACTCACCATACAATAACCATCTCCTTTTCGCGGATGACACCATGTTTTTCTACAAAGCCTATGCCCAGAACTGTAAGGAGTTGAAACGAATCCTCCATCTCTGTGAATCTGCATAAGGCCAACAAATCAATCAGCAAAAATCTGCCATGACCTCTACAAGAAAACCCCCCTTTGGATAAGATCTCAAGTATAACAGCTCTTGCATATAGGGAAAGATGGTGGTGTTGGAAAATACCTTGGCCTCCCAGAACCTTTTGGCCCCAGGAAGAGAGATTATTTACCTCTATTGTGGATCGAAGTTGCCAAAGAGCCACAAAATGGTCCTCAAACTTCCTATCTCCAGCAGGCAAGGAAGTGCTCTAAAAAGTGTCTTAGCAGCTATCCCCTCCTATGCGATGTCCAGCTTCCTACTACCCAACTCCCTACACAAGCGCATACAGTCAGCTTTGACTAGATTTTGGTGGGAGAAATCAGTTGATAAACAGGGTGTGTGTTGGGTAGCCTGGAAGAAAATGGCCCTAGCAAAAGGCTTGGGTGGACTGGGTTTCAGAGAAGTCCACAGCTTCAACATAGCTCTTTTAGCCAAAATAGGGTGGAGAGTCATTAACCAGCCTAATTGCCTACTATCACGTATCTTCCTAGGTAAATAATGTAGCTCAGATCCACTCCTAACTAGCCCATTACCTTCTTCTGCATCACACGGCTGGAGAAGCATTATCGCTAGATTGGAGCTCATAAAGGAAAATTTATAGTGGACCTTTGGAGACGGTTCATCCATTAATATATGGAACCAAGCATGACTATCCACATAAGAAAGAAGCCAACCTAATTCCCCCCTCCCCCCTTGAAAGCTTTCAACAAATAGTAGTAGCAGATCTCCTTAACCCGATATCTCATAACTGAGATATACAGAAGATAGAGAAAATTTTACCTAGGTATAAAAGCCATATCTTTAAACTCAAACCAAGCATTACACTTCTCTGATCAATAACCACACCCCAATATTCCTGAACAGAATCTCCACATCGACTGGAAGAAACAACTATGGTCTGTCAACACATCCCCAAAAATCAAATCTTTCCTATGGAAATCTTTGCAAGGTGCCTTATCGGTGGGAGCAAACTTACAACTTCATGGTATTCAAGTGGAACCCAAATGCAGCTAGCTACTGCCATGAGTTGGAAAGTTCCTATGCCCGTTTGCACGGGAAACTTGGCAAACTGCCCCCTTTGATAATCCCTTCAATTTCCCACCAAACCTCTCTGTATCACAAGGACTTGATACCATCAAAGCCCTTCTCCCACTGCCACCAATTGTACTTGCTAAAGGTTGCCTTTCCTACTGGATTATGTGGATGCTTTGGACCTCCCGTAATATAAGGGTCTTCGACAGCCGTACCCTCTCGGTTTGAGAAACACTCTCTAAAGCCATCATTGCAGTGAGAGAATGGACAGAAGTACAAATCCAGGTACCCAAACAATCGACCACCAATCTACTCTGAACAACTCCCATAAGCAATTCAAACCAGCACGAGATCGAGTTAATCTGTCACACGAATGCTGCGTGAAAGGCTGAAAGCAAAAGTGCTGGACTTGGTTGGATATTCACATTCACTGATGGATCGACATCCCAAGACTCTAACACTGCAGTGCAAGTTGAATCAGCCTTTGTTGCAGAAGCTCTCGCAATCAGAGCTACTCATCTCAATGCCAGTCATATTGGCGCAAAAGGAATCGATTTGAAAATATTTATACATGCTAGATTTTGAATTTTGGGTATATATATAGTGATTATATTTTGGTTTATAGTTTAAGATTTATTGTTTGTATTTAAAAGCTTTAAATTTAAGATTTACATATAACTACAAAAAAATTTGTGGAGATGTATATAATTAACAGCAAAATTATATTATATTTATATTTTTTATAATATTGTATTTTTAAAAGTATATTATGACTGTATGTTGAAATAATTCCAGAGGTTTTTCTTGACTTTGTCTGTGTGTTTCGTATCTAACAAAATGATTTCTTATTTCCACAATTTATTAGTGATTAATTTCAAATAGCAGTTTCGTATTTGGTTATGGATGCTAAAGAACCGATCCAAACAATTACCGATTAATTCTGAGATTCACAGACCAACCAGTTCTATCTGAATTCCGAGAGACCAATTCCAAAAGACCAATCCGAACGGTCATCCAGCTTGTTGTGGAACTCGGAGACTATGTTAAACCCTGGTGATTAAGGAGACTCGAACCCACCCAAATGGTAGGAGACTACCAGCACAATCTTTATCACTGGACCACGAAGTGTTAGTTTGTAATTGTTTAATATTTTTACTATAAAACCTAACCTCTCAGCTGTTGCTATAAGCAGTATTTTTGTAATGAGAAAATGATCACAACCCGACCAGATAGAAAGACGTTAATAATAAATAGCATACCTTCATACCATACCAAACTGAACCATATCCATGTATGTCCCATACTACATTAACATATCGGGAGGATGTGATGAAGAAGCTATATATGTGCATATATCTATATTTATCCCGAGAGTAACATCCATCGTAACTCTCCAACAAGTAAAGAAGCTATATAACACTTGCAACACTATTAAACACAGACTTATGGCTATTATATCGGTTGTGATGTGAGTACTGATGATTAAGGGTTTAATAGAGAGCTTCCCTCTTTGATGAGCACAAACACGCTCCCGCCATCGCCTCTCGAGATCCTAAGGTCTTTGTCGAGATAAGTCGTGAGCAGCCACGACTGCGTTCTGTCTCCAGGCAAAGAGAATTTCAACGGTGGTTGGCTTGAAATGGTTCTAGCCACTGAAGAAGCCGTGTCTTGAACAGATGTAAGTAATCCTCTAATGGGGTTGAGATCGATTTTCTGACCAAGAACCTCGACGAACTCCGGGATTTCAATCGAATCCGTTAGCTGAGGAGTCCCAATAACGCCTTGCTCAAACTTGATCTACAAGAAACAGAAAACCTAATTAGGTTATACAAATTGGGTATATGACATAACATTTGATATGTTTTAGGTGATGATTTAATAGTTAATTAACCTGGACGCGTTTTGGACTTCGGATTTCGAATTTAGCGTTAGTGCTAATCGATGTTGTGGAAAGTGGACCAGCGAACCGGACAGAGTTTTGGACAGTAAAGCTCTCGGAATCAATGGTTTGTGAGATCTCATCCACTTTAACCAACGGTTCGATTCTGCGTGAGAGCAATGGGAACAGACCCACAAACGATGTATAGCTGCAATAAATCACCATTGAAGATTAAGTTCTTCATTCATTACAATAACAACATAACTGACCAAACAAAACGTAATATAGCCAAACACGTGAACATGCGTTCAGTTTCGGACATTAAATATATTCCACAGAAAAATTAACTGACGCAAGAAAAAGAGATTCGGAGTAAATATTATTTACTTACGCGAGAATCCATTTGCCGTTGAGGAGAAACAGAGCTTCGTTCGGGGCTGGATTAGGGTTTTTGGATTCGAGCTGCGTGATGAGCTCACTGATCTCCGCTCTCGTCTCGCTTGATGCCCTAAGACCTCGATCTGTTCCGTACAGAGAATCCGCTAACGTTTTCTTTAGCCGCTCCGTCTCCTCCACGTACTCGATGGCTTCTTCAGCTACTTTCTCAGCCACCGATAAGTTCGATCCTCTCTCAGGCGAATCAGGACCCCACTCGTCGTCTACGTCCGTGGCTCGGACCTTGAAATCTGGTCGAAGGACGGCGATTCCAACCTCCGACCGCCGGTTAATTGAACCCATCGGCACTAGAATCGGAGACTTGGATTGAAAATTAAAGGTGGAAGAGGTTGGAACTAGGGTTTTGCAGGGAAATTGGGTGAACAAAGGTACCGTCGCCATTTTTTTTTTTGTCTCTCTGTTCTTTCTCTTACACAAAACAAATGAACTCAAACCTTACGAAACTGCAAGTCGTGTTTTTTTTTTATAATCGTTGAGTGTGGATGTTAAATGACATATATGCCCTCCTCTTGTTAAAACTGATGAGGAATAGACGCAGTCACGACAGGGATAGTGTAGGTATTTTGATACAGCAGATGCACTTAGCTATGGTGTTGACACGTGGATAGTAAAGACAACCGTTAAAGAATCGACCTGGCCTCGTGTGAAGCGTGGATTATTTTTGGTATTGACCTGAAATTGCCGAATTTATGAAAAAATCCACGAATGTGTGGTAACATATTTTATTGTTTATTCCTTTTTCTAAGAGTAGAAAATAATTTGGAAAGATTCGGATTATCATCCCGATATTTGTGTGGGGGAGATTTTTGTTGTGCAAACCAAACATTTTTTTTTTTTTTTGGTTTGCAAAACACCCATGCAAATGTTGTGATGTATGTAGAAGCTTCGGTAACGTACTCTGCTTTTTGGCCGTTGTCTTCTTTTAGTATGCCCAATCGTCGGTTTTGTGGACGATAAAGATTCGTTATAGTTCTAAGCTCAGACAATCGAAGATTTTGAACTCGTTAACATTTCTCTGTCGAAGAATTTTGTATTTCTCCTCGTTAGATCTTCTTTCTCGATCGTTCTAAAAATTGTTTTTACTCTCACTATCCATAAGACACGTTTTTATGAACTGTGACTGTTACAGTAAATTGGTTTAGTTAACCAAGTGTGATTACAAGTACAATGTGTTGTTGTATTAAACAGTGTATTACACTATGGTATAAAGCTATGTAATCAATTCAGATTGATTTAATAAGAAAGTTTGTTACATTTCAGATCGTCTTCTTCGTTTCTCTGCAAATACTAACATAGTATCAGAGCAATCGAAGCTCAAACTTCGATCGATTCTTCTCTTTTCTTCCGCTCATTGACCTCGATTTTTCGCTCATTCAGCTCGTGACTTGTTATCTTGGCTATTCCACCGAGAAACAAAAATTGAGGTTCGGAGTTGTTTCAATGGTGATCGTTTGCAAATCAACAAGTCGCACTGGTCGGACAACCACAGCCTCAGCTCGTCGAACTTCTGATCCTGAAGCTTCGCCACCTTCGTCACCAACTACAGGTTCACCTCGGAATCAGTCAACTACGTTGCCGGATTTTCAGACGATACCTCCGGACAGCATACATTCGCCCTTTCACCTCACGAACGGTGACAGGTTTATCCATCATCTCTGACACTCTAGATGAATCAAACTATGAGAACTGGAGTATTGCTATGAATATCGCCTTAGATGCTAAGAACAAACTAGGATTTATTGATGGATCTCTAGTAAAGCCTAGCGAATCACATGCTGGTTACCGGATCTGGTCTCGTTGCAACTCGATGGTGAAATCTTGGCTTTTGAACTCAGTTTCTAAGCAAATATACAAGAGTATTTTGCGTTTTGGTGATGCTGCAGAGATCTGGAAAGATTTTTTAACCAGATTTCACATAACAAATCTTCCACGATCGTATCAGTTGTCTCAGCAGATATGGTCTCTCCAACGAGGAACAATAGACCTTGCAACCTATTACACCATGTTGAAAACCTTATGGGACGACTTGATGGTGCAAATTGTGTGATTACTTGCAAACACTGTAATTGCTGCAAGACCACAGAGAAAAGGACAGACCATACGAAGGTGATCAAGTTCTTAGCCGGCTTGAATGAATCATACTCCGTCATCAGGAGTCAGATTAGCATGAAGAAGCATCTCCCGGAACTTTCTGAGGTCTACAATCTTTTGGATCAAGACCATAGTCAGAGGAATATCATTCCAGTTACCAATGCGTGTGCTTTCTATGTTCAAGCTTCGGCAGTTGTTCAACCCTCTGTCAATGCTACTCAAAGCTCTTATCCTCCGAAAACCAACAGACCAGTATGTGCTCACTGCTGTTACAATGGTCATACTGTGGAGACATGTTATAAGATACATGGGTATCCCACCGGTTTTAAGCATAAAAGCAAGCAACAAGAAGACAAACAGTCTAATCAGAAGGCTCAGGGATCCGGAAAACCGATAGTTGCTCAGCTCAGTCTTGCCGACACTCCTGATATGATCACGACTCTCACTAAAGATCAGATAGAATGGGGTAATTGCTTACTTCAACTCACAGCTTAAACCATCTGATGCTCAAGTTCATTATGTTGCCTCCACCTCTGGTGGTACTATCACTGCACTTCCGGGTATGGCATTCTCTACCTCTACCTTAGGTTTTGTTGGAATCTTAAGGGCTACTCATAATGCTTTATCTGCGGAATCTTGGATAGTGGATAGTGGTGCAACACATAATGTTTCTCATGAAAAGGAACTATTTGAGGAAATATCTGATGCGTTAAATACATTTGTGACTTTACCTACTGGTCTTGGAGTGAGAATCGCTGGTATTGGTCGGATTAGATTGAACGACTATCTGGTTCTCAAAAATGTTCTCTATATTCCTGATTTTTGTCTGAATATGTTGAGCGTCAGTCAGATAGCAAGGGATTTGGGTTACAGAATCAGTTTTGATCCAGATGTTTGTCTGATACAAGATCCTACCAAGGGGTTGATGATTGGGAAGGGTGATCAAGTTGGAAATCTCTATGTCCTGAACCGCACTGATCTCCTGGATGCCTCTTCTCAACAACCGTTTTCTTTTTGCTCAAATGTTGTTCTTGATTCTAGTTTATGGCACAATAGATTAGGGCATCCTTCTATGTTCAAAACAGATACAATCATTGGTGTACTTGGATTAAAACATATTAATAAAGGACCTTTTCATTGTGCTATTTGCCCTCTTGCCAAACAAAAACGGCTTCCTTTTGTTTCACAGAACAACATGAGCAAGAATGAGTTTGATCTTTTACACATCGATACATGGGGTCCCTTCTCTGTCCCCACTGTAGAAGATTATCGGTATTTCCTTACCATCGTTGACGACCATACTCGTGTCACCTGGATCTACTTGCTCAGAACAAAGGATGAGATTTTGACAGTGTTCCTAGATTTTCTGAAAATGGTTGAGGCTCAGTATCAGTCAGTGGTGAAAGCAGTCAGATCAGATAATGCTCATGAATTGAGATTCACGGCATTGTTCAAACAGAAGGGCATCATTCACTATCACTCATGTCCTGAGACACCTGAGCAGAACTCGGTTGTGGAGAGGAAACACCAACATATTTTGAATGTTGCGAGATCTCTTATGTTTCAGTCAATAACTCCATTAGAGTTCTGGGGAGATTTTGTTCTTTCTGCAGTCTTTCTCATCAATCGACTGCCTTCTCCTCTGCTGGATAACAAATCTCTGTATGAGCTCCTTACACACAAGAAAGTCGAATACAATGGTCTACGTGTTTTTGGATGTCTGGCTTATTGTTCTACATCTTCAAAGAATAGACATAAGTTCCAGCCTCGCTCATGTCTCTATCTCTTTCTTGGATACCCTGCAGGGTACAAAGGATATAAACTCATGGATTTGGAGACAAACAAGATTCACATCTCTTGCAATGTGGTTTTCCACGAGGACATCTTTCTTTTTGCACCAGGTCAGTCTGAACAATACTCTTCTTTCTATGGTATTCCGAATGAATCTCCTGAACTGGTTAGGATAGATGATGTATCTACTGTTGATATTGCTTCTTCTAGTGACGTAATTTCTCCTATTCCTGAGAATGATAAATGTCAATCGAAGCTACCTTCTTGCTTATCTTCAAGATTATTACTGTAATATCACAGAAGCAGAGACAGAAATTCCTTATCAGCTTTCGGCATATATGTCTTATGACAACCTCTCTTCAGAGTATAAAGCGTACATCTGTGCAATTGCTTTGCATCCTGAACCAAGTTCTTTCACTCAAGCCAAAAAGTTTCCGGAATGGATAAAGGCTATGAATGAGGAGCTCATTGCTTTGGAAAGCTCATAGACTTGGTCAGTATGTTCCTTACCTCCGGGAAAGCACGCTATAGGTTACAAGTGGGTTTTCAAGGTTAAGGTGAGTGCTGATGATTCTTTGGAACGATACAAGGCTCGTTTAGTGGCCAAAGGATATACACAACAAGAAGGGATAGATTTTGTTGAGGTTTTCTCTCCTGTTGCGAAAATGACAACTGTGAAGACTCTGTTGGCTGTCTCGGCTGAAAAGAACTGGAGTTTGACACAGTTGGATGTTTCTAACGCCTTTTTAAATGGTGATCTGACAGAGGAAATATACATGAAGCTTCCTCCGGGATATACACCAAAGCAGTGGAAAACATTACCTCCAAATGCAGTATGTAAGCTGCATAAGTCGCTTTATGGTTTAAAGCAAGCCTCGCGACAGTGGTTCTTGAAGTTCAGTACTACTCTCCGAAAATTGGGTTTCAAGAAGTCCAATATCGACCATACTCTGTTCATCAAGAATACTAATGGCAAGTACATTGCTGTTTTAGTATATGTGGATGATATTATCATTGCCAGTAATGATGATTCTGAAGTTGATCAGCTGAAGAAAGATTTAACCTCACTTTTAAGCTCAGAAACTTGGGTCCTTTGAAGTATTTTCTTGGTCTCGAGATTGCTGGCACAAGCAAAGATATATCTGTTTGCCAGAGCAAATATACCTTAGGTCTTTTAGAAGACACTGGACTTCTTGCTTGTAAACCATCTCCAATTCCAATGGATCCTAGTATCAAGCTAGCTCAAGATTCTGAGGAATCCGTTTTGGAAGATGGTAGTGTTTATCGACGTCTAGTTGGTCGGTTGATGTATCTCACCATCACAAGGCCTGACATCACTTACGCCGTGAACAAGTTGTGCCAATTCACATCGTCTCCTAAGGCATCTCATCAAAAGGCAGCTTTCAAGGTCCTTCACTATCTTAAAGGAACTGTGGGCTATGGTCTCTTCTATTCTGTTGACTCAGAGTTAATCTTGCAAGCCTTCACGGATGCTGATTGGGCATCTTGTCCAGATTCACGACGTTCTTCATCTGTATATTGTATGTTCCTTGGCACAACTCTGATTTCTTGGAAGTCAAAGAAGCAACAAACCGTCTCTCATAGTTCAGCAGAATCTGAATACAGAGCAATGGAGTTTGCTTCTCGAGAGGTCGTTTGGCTTTTTAATCTGCTTGCTGAATTACAGGCTCCACAATCTGGCCCTGTTGCTTTCTACTGTGATTCAGAAGCAGTTATTCACATTGCCAATAATCCAGTCTTTCATGAAAGAACGAAGCATATAGAACTGGATTGTCATCAAGTGCGTGAAAGGATTTAAGTTTGTCTCATCAAGACACTTCATGTTCGTACAAACAATCAGATAGCTGATATATTCACAAATCCTCTTTATCCTACTCAGTTATACTCTCTTGTGGGAAAGATGGCACTTAAATCTATTTACTTGTCATCTTGAGGGGGAATATTAGAGTAAATTGGTTTAGTTAACCAAGTGTGATTACCGGTACAATGTGTTGTTATATTAAACCGTGTATTACACTATGGTATAAAGCTTTTTAATCAATTCAAATTGACTCAATAAGAAAGTTTGTTACATTTCAGATCGTCTTCTTCGTTTCTCTGCGAATACTAACAGTGACACACACAAAAAAAGTCCAAAAGAACTTGTTATATAGGATTTTTAAGTTTTTTTTTTAACATCTATTTCATTTTACATATAATATTCAAGATTACATAAGAAACTACAAGAAAAAATAAACACAAGACTTTTTAAAAATAATAATACAAAAGAAAATAAACATAGCAATACTTTTTTGGTTATGCACATAACCATCTTAAGCACCATTTTTTGTTGTATAACATTGGTCAATTTCCAATTTAGATCTATAAATAGTCTTTGGTTAAGAACCCAATATATTGATTTTTTCGAAAGACATAAAAAATGAGATTGCCAACCTTCAATGATTATACGAATATCACCATACAACAAAGAGAGCACATTTTTTACTCCAGCTCATCCTCTCGTCCATAACGATTTTCCAGGATCCCAAATTTGTCGACCAATACGCCAAAAAATTTGACGGATTTTGTACTCGAGCAAAATTTGAGGTGGCATATTGACGAGCGGTGCACATCAAATGACAATGGAACCAATGACACCACTAAGGCAGGAGAGAACACGAGCCAATATCAGAAGTACGTTTCCATAATAACCGCCAGCCAAAAGAAAAGATCAACTCGTTATACTCTGGAAACTGGAGACAACCAACAAGAAAGTAACAACCAGCATTGGCCAGCATGCCCTCAGAAGAGGATGAAGCACCGCAGAAAGGAGTGACATCCTTGTTGCGAGTCATCGTTAGAAAAGGAAAGAACTAGTAAGCTTAACAAAGCAAAACCATAAAAAGAGAAGGGAATGGGTTCAAAGCTAGATGATCGAAGAAACACCCTCGAACAAGCAGTTGGAAAGATGGATGAGGAAACCAAAGACTCTCCTCAGTTTTTTGTAAAAGCAGAGGAGGCGAACAGTTATTTGAAACCGTTGTGGTTAAAACATGAGTTGATAGTTGTGAGAGTTGGTCATATCCCTCTGGGAGAATCACCAAATATATGTCCTTCAAGGACAAGGGATAACAATTCCAGAAAAATCTTTTTGTTAGGATAATGGTGTATCATCCACGAAAGAAGGCGACATCTCGCCTTCTTCTTGAAAACAAGCCAAAGAGTTCGGAGTAATTGTCTGAGACCAAATTTACCACAACTAATATGTGACATATGTGTGGCAATATGGTCTCACAATTCTACCTACTTAACATGGAGAGGCTTCCAGTATTGTATCCAAAAATCATGTTGAAGCCATAATGGAGAGTCCGCTAGCCGTTCGAGTACCATTGTCTTGACAACCGGATTTTACGAGAATAGAGGTAGAGAAAAACCATCCCACCACTCTTTCTCGTTTATACGAGAGGAGAGAGTAGAAAAATGGAAGAAAAAAAAATAAATCAAAAATAAGAACAGTCTAATCTAAAACTAAAGCAAAAGGGCACTAAAAGAGCTCTAACTTAACTCCTCCCGATTCTTGAAGATAATTAAAAACTTTTTAAAAGACAAGGATTCTGATTTAGGGCCAGTGCCAGTGCAGTGTTTGCATTGCCCTAGGTAAGTTTAAAAATTATGCATTTTCATATTTTTTTATTAAATATCACAAAATGATAATAATTTAGAAAAATATATTAAATTTTTATAAAATAATCCAACTCCATAAACTGTTTACAAGAAAAAAAGGAAAAGAGTAAAAACAAAAACCACTTATTATTGAATATAGCTGTGGAAAAACTGAACTACGACATCACTAAGTACTGCCAATTATAAATTATCAAATAGCAATAGTCGGAAGAGAAGATAACTTTAGTGCTTAACCAAGATGATACGAAAGAAAAAAAATCTATTTTTCTAATTTTCTTATGAATAATTGATCATCGTTTGTGTTCTTGACGAATCTTGATAAGTTTCAAAGGTTAGATACAATTACTCGTGGTTTTCATCTTTGATCATATACTTAAGAGCATCTGTGCAAATTTAAACATTTATCTGTCTTTTTCTTGAGAGCGATTACGATATTTTTAGATAAATTATGAAAAGGGTATATCAATTATCAGTTACAGTTTTCTTTTAGAGGACGAGACAAATATATATATATTATGATTAAATAAATAGAAGATACATTTGAAGTTAAAGAGTTCAAACATGATCAGTGCTTGTCTTTGAGTTTAAGAAGTGAAAGACTCTAAATCATTTAGAGAGTACTGAGCCGAAAAGTGGGAGCCAAGTTTTCCGAGCGAATTATTTTTCCCATATTAGTTTATTAATTTTTTTAATAAGGATTTATTGGCAATTTTCTACTTCCCCAACTAGCCTTAATTTGGAGACGACACACAATCGTTCATCTTCTTCCCCTCACTTCATATTCTTCCCTAAAAATTAATAATGATCACAAAATGATCCCATTGGGAGGTCTCAAACTTCTTCAACGCCATAAAGCGTTTGAAAAGGTTACCACAGATGGAGACAGCCAACGCATAGTGCAAGACATTAGGGATGTCTACACCAGCCCGTTACGGGACCCTAATAACGACTTCAGCTACGGAGCCTCTAAGCTCTGTCAGTTCATCAACAAGGCTCTGAAGCATGTACATCCTGACTTGGAGACTGAGCCGACCATGTTTGCAGCGGGAGATATGAGTTCTATAACTCGTTCTGAGGATGTTACAATCAGAACAATGTTTCGTGTCATTAATTATGTTGATCGCAAATTTAAGGGGGGAACTTATAAGGCGACCTCGATCCCGACCCCTCCTACTCATAGGAAAACAACTCCCGAGGTACTCACTACACTTTAGGAATATATGTTGGGAGATGCTATTGATAGGGGACTGCCAGGTATAATACTGTTGATCTCTGCCGACTTCGACTTCGTCAATAGTCTAGACTTCTTAAGAGAACATAGCTTCATCATTCTCTTGGCTTGTCACCAAGAATCTCATTCTATATTTGCCGACCATGGTCATTGCACTCAGTGTTGGTGCAATGTTTTTTATTGTCCTAGGCGAAATTATAATAATATAGACAAATATATATTAAGGTTTTATAAAACAATCAAACTTCGTAAACCGTTTATAAAGAAGAAAAAAGAGTGAAAAAGAGAAATCAATTAATATTGAATATAGCTATTTTGTATTTTTCCTGCAAAATCAAATATAATAGTTCAAAACTTCAAAATGCAAGAAGACGTTATGTGCAAGAACTGTACAACAACATCACTAAATATTGCCAATTATAAATTATCAAATAGCAATAGTCGGAAGAGCAAATAACTTTAGTGCTTGACCAAGATGCGTAGAAAGAAAAATCATCCATTTTCTGATTTTTTTTTTATGAATAATTGATCATTGTTCATCTCTAATCTAACAAGTAACAAACATATGATCAATTTGTCATTCGTTATAATTTTCTTCTTTCTTGTTGTTACAAAATATTTACAAATAATAAATCACATACATTATCACCAAAATGACGAAGACATTGACGAACCCGATGAAGGAGAATAACTAAAGTATGAAGAATTGAATTCTGTAACTAAGAACTCAAAAAGGCAAAAGAAAATTTTGGAGCAAAAAGGAAGATTTAGTTGCCAACTTTGTTGTAGAGTTTAAATTATTTTCTATAATAGAATTACACTAATAATGATTTAACAATTATTAAAAAGTCCAACAACAACAATTATTTTAACAAAATAAAGTATATAACTTAAAAAATGTCCTAACAAAATGTATGTCATAATCCTTTGTTTCACTGCCTTGCTCTCTTAGCCGGGCCTGTTTAAGGACAAATTTTTCAATATAAACCCATACACATACTTCTTTAATCTTCGCTCTTAGTTGATTGATGTTTAATTTTAACGTCGTAAAGTCTTCGGCACAGAAACCCTTCTTTCCCTTCCTAAGTGGTCTTAATGCCGCTTCTTCCAATTGTAGAACATGGAAACATTAGATCAACACCCGAAGACCTATCTAAAAAACCCTCCGGAGGATAGAGCTCCTAATCTCTACAACAACAACATATGAACTTCTATCTTCTGCTCACGAGTTATTCTATCTGAAAATAAATATCTCCTATAGAAACTATCCGACAAAATTATCACAAATAAATAATATTTTTTACGACTAAATTCTTTTTAATCTGTTATTCAACAAAAATCAAAAATTATTGTTTATAATATTATTTAATAAAAGTTCAAATTTTAAATTAATTTAATAATATTAACTTTTAAAAATAATCTAAAAACCTGTTTAAATAATACTCCCTCCGTTTCTTTTTATTTGTTGTTTTAGAGATTAGTTTCAAAATATTTGTTGTTCTGAGATTTTCTATTAGTTTTTTTATTAAAAACTGTGTGACCAATAAAATCATACATCTTTTTTTATAATTGATTAAATTATTTTTACTTTAGTTTTTCATAATACTTTTTAGAATAACAATGAATACCTAATTTCTTGTGCACTTTATCAAAACAACAAGCATTTTGAAACGGAAGAAGTATAAATTCTGTTCTTTTAATACCATTTATTCTAATTTTAGATTTGATATATTTATATTTTCAGTATAAGGCTTTGAATGGTAGTGTGGGAGAAGTACAATTCACACATACATGTAGTTTATCTGTTTTTAAAATGTCATTCATATTTTTTGCTTTTATGTTATATCCAACATAATAATTGTGTACCGTCCATTTTTTGCTTTTATGATCTACATAATTTGCAATGTTTGAATTACTTTCACTATTCAAAATCTAAATCTTTTAAAAAATGAAAATTACCATTCAAAATCTAAAATATTTTTAAAAATGAAAGAGACGGAATATTGATTTACTTTTATCTTCAGCAATATTCCAATTTCCAATAAGGGAAACATGGATAACGTAACTAAATTTGTTATGTGAACAACACTCTCGTGAATCTCTAGGCACTACCCTCACTGAAGTCACGTGCAACGGACTTACTATCAGCCGTACGATAAATTTTCAATAAATGTCGAGGATCTCGATGATCAGACGGTTACAAATGGGACACGAGCCTCGATTAAGCCACACCTCTCGAGAACACACTCTGCAAAACGTGTGTCCACATGGGATAAACGCCGCGCCTTTTTTCCTTCCCATGCACACGCAACACACCGAATCACTACCTTTAACCGTCGACGCCGTTTCCTTCCCTTCGATGACCACTCTCTCTGCCGTTTCCTCAAACAATCTAACTAACGACACTCGTAACGGCGTCATTTCCTCCGCTGGATCTCTTTGGTAATGTCTCTCCGCTGCTAACGCCGTCGCTAGATTCATTCCCCGGTTTAACGGACCCGGTACAAGATCCGACTCGGCGACAACTCCGGTTTCGAACGGTTCGTCTCCTTCTCTTGCGCGAGTGTTGTTAGTTAACCGGAGACCCCAGGTGGGCCCACAGCATCCAATACGTTTGAATCCTAGCCGTTCCTTAAGCGTCCGTTTTCTTCTTCTGGTTCGATCGTGGCAGTCCATCTGGCCCCGTAGCAAATCGAGAAATGTCGTCGTCTGAGGCGTCTCCGTAGGAGACTGAGTAGTTCCGTTACCGAGTTCACTCATTATCGAGTGACTCAGACTCTCCTTTTTTTTTCGAGAATATATATAGAGAGAGAGAGAGAGTGACTGTTTTGGAATTTGTGTATCGTAGGGGTTTAAAAAGCTTTTCAGTTTCTTCCAATACAAATTTGATATTATATTAATTGGATATATAAATTAATAATGGGGCCTTCAAATTGATATTAACACAGATTAACGTAGGAGTAAACGTTTCACTTTTCAAATTTGAAGCTTTTTTTTTAACGTCAATTCTGAATTTTATTACGATACCAAAGTATAAAGAGTACTATAAAGTTGAATACAAAACATCGAAATACAAATTATTGCATAAGCAGATATATGCGCCATATGATAAAAACGAAATATTAGAAAAAAAAATCTGAACGTTGCTTCTTTCCGAGGTAAGTCTTCCATGCCAACAAACATTGTATGCTGTTATTTTTCTTCTCTAGTCTGTCTTACTCTAATACAATCTGTATGTCACATTGGCATCGCTTTTTTTTTTTTGCTTCCAAATCATACCATAAAAAACATTGCATTCGTTACATGTTTTGGAATGTCGACACGATACCAATTAGTCCGTATACGCGTCCTTGATAGTAATGTAAACTTCATTTTGTTCTCCTTTTGACTCCGTGTATCCTTATGTGTAGAAAGCCGCTTCCGATGACATTTTCTAAAGATATGCTTTCTCTGTAACCTTCATGGATAACATGTTACACCAACAACCTTATATCACCTCCACTAAACCCATATGGATCATACTCATCTTCTAAATGAAGTTGTTTTCTTTCTTCCACAATTCCCAGGGTAACCGTAAGCAATATCTTTCACCTGTTTTCTTCCATAATTAATAAAAAGATGGAAGTTCGGTATAGATAATGCCAAAAAAATTTGGGTAAACAACCCAAAATTGAAACAATAACACACTATCCTTTTGAAAGAATGATGAAAAAGACCCTCATACATGAGTTATTCTTATTAGAAACCCTCGAAGAGATGGTAATTCCAAAGAGAATCACTTTATTTGTCGAGACGGCGCTCTCCAATAGGGGAGAAAAAAAAACCATCGTCATTAACCAATGAATTGTCATGGCCACTGAAAATATTCAGAGAAACCAGATCTAAATGATGGGAATGATAGAGGGAAAATGACAGACAGAACCAACGATTTACAACAACACAAAGGAAGAAGAAAGAAATTTAAGAGAAGAAAAGGGATGACCGACGCCGGAGAAGCCAGCGCCGGCCGCAAACGAAACAAAAGTGAGGACGCTGTGAAAAGTCGCCGGTGGAGTCTTCGAAAACGGTTATTCAGATTATTTTTTCCTTCTTACAAAAAAATATGTGATTAGTAAATTTGACTCTGCTTTATGCACACTTATATTTCGAGAATATTACATCTATATACATTTCTCAAAGACACTTTCTACTCTTGACATATTTTAACCGTAGTTAAAGTTCAACATAGCCTTTTTTACTCATCAAATTTATATTTATTTCTTCATCATCCATCTTCTCTTACACAAAAGAAGCAAAAGAAAATTTAAAATCTGAACTGGAAAAGTACAACCTATCGGCTGAAAGTTCAGGTACCGCTCGGATTCGGATCGGATTTTCTGCTTTAGCCTTATAGGATCCATTCGAGTTTTATAAATTTTTGGGTCGCGTATGGTTAGTTATTTTTTGAGTTCGAATCTATTTTGTAATACCATACAAGTCCCATTTTATATTCAAACTCAATTCGGATTCAGATAATGCCACTTTGATCCGACTATCCATTTTTTAAAATAACATATTTTAACTAAAACACACATAAAACTAAATAGTCAAACTAATAAAATATTCTTAAACATTATAAAATATGTATGAACTCATTCACCTTAAATATAACAATAAAAATAAGTCATAAAATTAAATTTTCAATACAACAAATAGCTAAATTATACAAAACTATTTAAAAATAGTTAATTTCGGATTTTTCAGAATACTCGTTCGGGTTTTGGTTCGGTTCAGATATTACTCAAAACCCAAAATACCTAACTCTAAGTCCCCTTTGTAAATTCATCTAGATCCAGTTCAGATCGAGTTCAGATATTTTGAATCAGATTCGGTTGGAATTTCAGGTTCAGTTACAAATGTAATTATATTTACACTAACAAATAGAATTTTATGGTGAAATGAACAACATCATGACCGGTTACTATTTTCTAAACATAGTGAATTCGAATGGTAACATATGTTAATCATATAACTAACACCATTACTATCATCAATATTATTTTATGTATACTTATATTTTCGAAGCTGAATACAAAAAAGGAAAGTACAAAACTTTATGACAAACTTGTTCTACATGATATCATTTAAATGGAGAGCTTCATAAGCATCCGGTTGATCCGTTTCCTCTTTAGAGAAACCCTACAATTTATTATTACTTTGTAATAAAAGGGTTTCTTTATTTAAATGATCAAAATATCCCATTCTCATCCAGCTAAAAAGATTAATAACTTTTATGATATCCAACTCCTTTAGGTTGTACGTTTCGTTTGCACTTTTCAGTAATCATTGAGAGTACACCTCTTCGAACATGAGAAGGAGAGTGGTGAATGCCTTAGATTGGAGATGTCAAAGAGCTCCATGAATCTCTGGTCTGAGATCCTAGCTTTCGAAGCTGCAAACCTCTGGTACTCGTCGAAGATGGAAGACAAACACCATCTCTGTATCTTCCTCAAGCAACCCACAAGACATCCTGTTCGATGCTGTAAACGATGGAGAAAGAAAGTATTACAAATGCTTTGGATCATAAGGGAAAGATTATTAACTATGAGTTTGAGCAGAGAAGAGAAATTCCAATTTTACCTTCCCACTTTTGCAGTGAATTAAGACAGGATGGTTCTCTGTATCTGGTTTTAAAAGGTAACAAGAACTCAAGATTAGATGGTTTGGATGATTTCAAAATGAGGTTTTAATTTGAGACAAAAAGATGTTACCTAGGAGTACTTGTAATGCTTGTCGGATTACTTCATCTGGGATATTAACAAATGGTTCCTGTAGAAAAAAAACAGAGAGAAACAATCATATAATCTGAATAGTATCCAATTTCATATCATTTTGTGATTTGAAGTTAAATTAAGATAAACATTGAAGAAGACTAATCAATTCCATCAGTATGAAAAAAAAAAAATTAATTAATAGAGTAATAATCAATTCTCTCAGTCTCTCACCTTGCATCTTTCAATTCCAAATTGAAACACTTGGATCCCATTTGATTTTGCAAATTCTCTATTCACCTCTGGATATGGCTCAGGGCACAAATATCTAGAACAATACCAAGTCAAACATTCATAAAACCGAAAAATAACCAATAGAGAGAAATATTTATGGAATATTTTCCTCTGACCATTTCACATAAAGCTCAAATATCTGTGGGTTTCTTCTAAAGACACAACCTATGTTTCTTGATGATAAAAACTGTAGCAAGAACTCTGTAAACCCTATAGCTCGTGTTCTTGTAAACTCTTCGTTGTGATTCTTGTAATATAACGATTTTCTAACTAAGATCAATGGAACCAAAACGAAGCAGACCTATAAATATAAGCATCAAAACTGCAGTATTACATGATGGATCGGAGTCTCAAAGACTGTAGGAAGCTGAAACTAACCGGTTCAGGGAAACCTGAACGGAAAATTCCGTTATCAACCATAGCGAAGTTGAGAGGTGGCACGAAAAGCTCACCGCCGCTTCTCTCTTTCTCTGCATCGATCGCCGTCAACGGTGAGTTCTCCGATTGAGGTACGGTGTGAACATCGCTGTCGTAACTCTCCAACGTCATGGTAATGGAAGCGAAGTGAGGTTTTGCAATGAAATTTATTTTTCAAGAAAGGTGGATAATGTTTAGAGATTCAGAAGTTTTTTTGGATTCTTGGGGAAGGTTGAAAAGGATCATAAAGAATATTCCTCTCACAAAGTATTGCCTTATGCGTAAACCCAATGAATAAGGATGAAATAATCAAATAATGAATTTTTTTTTTCCACCAACTTTCCCTTTTATAGTATTTTTTTTTTTTGGTAATAAGCCGGGATTAGTATCCCGAACTATATTAGAAAGAAATACGAACTACAAACGAACAATCCGTGGCCTCGTATGACCATCAACATCCTCTTTCCAAAGCGGAAGAACAACATCAGGAACAAAATCGAAAAAATGCAAACCTAAAGGCAAAGAGAAGGCATAGTTTGCTAATCCGTCAGCTAGAGAATTAGCCTCCCTATACACATTCGTAAACTTGACTAACCAGTCTTGAGAAACCAAGCCATAGCACAGACGTACTAGGAACAACAGCGGATGTGAATCATTGATCCCTGCCCGAAGAAAACCCACTACCACCTCCGAATCCACCTCCACCTCCACCCGAGAAACTCTCTGATCCCATGCGATGCAAAGGCCATAATAAACCCCCCATAGCTCTGCGAGCGGAGCGGAACATATTCCAATGTTAAGCGCAAAACCTGCAACCCAATGTCCTGACGCGTCACGCAGAACCCCCCCTGCAGTTGCAAGTCCTGGATTCCCTCTCGAAGCTCCATCTGTATTCACTTTGAACCACCCATTGGCCGGTGTCGACCAAGCAATCTGTTTTACAAACCTTTCCGTATGAGTATTTTGTTGATGGAGCTTCATGTTCGCCAAATAAACTTCTCGCGACAGGTCGGAGACGAATTTTACTCTATCTCGGCATCTCCCCTCGGCTCCGAAAACATATCCACAACGCCACTTCCAGCTCCACCAGATAACCATAGCAAATAAAGTTGCCCAAGTTTCGCCCTGGCCCAGACCATCCCTCGCCAAATTCGTAAATATCCACTCTAACAAGGACTGAGAGAAGAATTGTTGATGTCGGCTTGAGATAACTAGACGTAACCACAACCCAGAAGTTGCAGGACAATCCCTTAGCACATGAAGAATAGATTCTTCTCCCCCACGGCATAGAGCGCAAGTGCTATTTTCTGTTAAGTGTCTTCTTCTCCTCTCTTGATTTGTCATTATAGCATTATTTACCACCAACCATAAGAAAACTCGAACGCGCTCCGGGACGACGGCAGACCATATCCGATTATATAGAGCTGACATGTTTGGCCTCGGTACTCTGTTTTGACGAAGAAAAACAGAGGCAGACTTAACAGAGAACTTCCCATCCATACTTCCCCCATGACAATCTATCTCTGGCTCCGGTAATCTCGTCAATCACCACCGACGCCAAACACAATCTTATGTCTCTCGGCACATAAGTATTTTTGTTTGTTGACAAGATTAAACAAAGAGCCAAGATTAAAACTAATTTATTGTGATGGTCTGAAAGAGGGGGGGAGGGGGGTCCCGGGTTCAAAGTAAGTAAGCAGAAAACAATGAATCTATCGTATGTTTTTTTTTGTTTTTTTTGTTTTGGTTTTAATCTATCGTGTGTTATCGGATAGATTTTATTAAAATCGTTATTAAAATCTTGTGTCATCATCGTTTCATTATGGCACCAAATAGGGTTTGGGTCTATGAACGCTAAATTTGATCCGCATTTTAAAAGTGCAAGATTATTTCTTTTGACATAAGTCACATAACTTTAATTTAATGGAAAGGAAAAATTTTATTTTTAATCTTTTATTTGTTTGAAATTTTTATTTTTCTTTGATCATGAGTCTTTTTTTCCGGAAAACATTTATTTATAAATGTGAAAGTTTAAAATGTGTTTACAGAAAAAAAATCTAATGTTTATAAATGACTACTAATGTTTAGTACAATTTTTTAATCCTTTTCTCATGTTTTGACTAAAATCATTAATAAATTTCACGTATCCAAAATTAGATGGCAAAAATAAAGTCTATCATTCCAGTTATATAGATTTATGAAAAGTTGATAAAATTATTTTTCAGTCTGTAGATTTGTTAATGGGACTGTAGATTTATTTTTGAAATATTAGACTTACTTTTGTATACTTATTTTTTTGATATGGTACACATATTTTTACTTGGTACATATTTTTATGTGGTATATTTAATTTTCGACGGTATATTTAGTAGTCAAATGGTAAACTTATCAATTTAGACATATTTTTATGTAACGGTAGATTAATTTTGGACTAATAGATTTATTATCAGTGGTGGTACATATATTTGAATATGTAGTGATGATAGATTTATTATATTTGATGGTAAATTAATGGTATGTGGTAGATTTATTTTCTATACCATAGACTTTTGGATGTTTTTATATGATGATAGATTTGATTTTAGTAATGATAAATTTATAATAAAGTGGTAGACTTTTTTCTTTTCTTTTTTGCCAGAGATTTATTCAATCTTTTGATACTTGAAAATCTATAATTGTTGATTTTTTTGTACTATGGTGGTAGATTTATTGTGGTCAATTTGTATTAGTGATGGTAGATTTAGATGTATACATTTAATGATAGTAGACTTATATGTTTATATACAATGATGATGGACTTGTCTCTTACTTATATATAACTAGTATTTTCCCCGCACGTATGTGCGGAGTTAAATATTTTAACATGCATATGGGCAGAATAACAACTTAAAAAAAAATTATTTTATAAAAATTTGTATTATGAAAACTAAATTTAAAATAAATTTGTTGGATTTTAAAATATTATGATAGAAAACCGTTTAGATTCATATTCTCATGATAAATATATATATGATGAATACAAAATCCTTACACATGTTTGATTATGTAAAACTTTTACAATTTTTAAAATATAGTAATTAATCCACTTTTGCACGGAGAAAAATTATATATATATTGTTTTTCAATTTAATATCAAATTGTTTGAATAAAAGCTACTACTAAAATATGATGCATTTTAGATAAAATGTACTAATATAATACGTAGGTCCCGAGATGAAATGACATGAACATATATTTGTTGATTATATAATATTTTGCCTAGATTTTTTCTAAAATTTGTTGTGAAAATTTTAGAATTTGGTTGTAAAATCTTTGTGTTAAATATTTTTAAATTTTGAAAAATCTAAATAATTTGAATTGGAAATCTTCTAGTAAAATTTTCTCATTAATATAAAATTTATTATTTAAATTGTACATCCATAATTGTTTAAATTGATTGTTAAGATTTAGTTTATGAAGTATTATTTACTAAAACGAATTTGAAAAAAAAAATTCTTAAAACAATTTCCTGAGAATTTTTTATTTTTATTTTTATTTTTAATACATAGAATGTATTTTAAATATTTATTTTTATTTTATTAGTAGTTACTTTCTATAAATATAATTGTTATTTATTACAATAAATGAATAAATATTTAATTTGATTTTTAGGAAATTTATTAATGTTTATTTCCAAAATAGAAAATCTTTAATGTAATTGGTTCAATACTTTCCAAATAATTTTTAAACAATAACTCAATGACATTCTCTGTAATTAAAAGCTTTCTGTTCAGTATTTTTAAAAATATACCTTGAACATAATATTAGTATAGATACATACAACGAATTATTTCTAGTGAAAACGCCGATCGATATAAGCCTATCATCATTTAGAAGCACGTAAATATATAAGTCTACCATTACTAAATTGAATGTACTTTATCAAAAGTATATTTAAAAAAAAAATTATTCATCACTAATTTAATTCAAACGCAAACATCAGTCGCAAACGCCAATCGATTAAACTTAAATGTAAATCATAAACGCTAATCTTAAATGCCAAACACAAATGCATATTTCAAAAAAAAATTCATTTTTATTAATTTTTATTATTAATATTTTATTTTTATTTTTACTTTAAAATTGACATTATTTGAGTAAATTGAAATTGTTGAAGATCATTTTAGTAATTAACCTACTTTATCAGATCATTCTAGTAATTATCTCTAAAATATAGTATTATAAAATTTTCACTGTCCTAAGACAATGTATACACCTTGAACCTTCTTTCCTCGAAAGTGAAGTTGTCAGTGTCTAGAAAGACAAATCATTTCTGTAGTCTTTACGACTCCGTTACAGACATGGACATGGTGCGTTTATGAGAAAATCAACCAGTTGCCAAGTTTAGTGTTTTAAAATTCCAGAATAGTTTGCTTGCAATAACAATTCTGAAATTTCAAAGGAAAGAATAGTAAGTAAGCCAAGTTTCTCTGTGGTCAATGTTGACGTTTTCTCACAGTTTGATTTCCTAGACCGGCAAGATTTATTGGGACAACATGGTAGCAAACGGAGTATTCAAATCATATTTGTCTCAACCAGTGGTCCATATGCTTCAAGTAACACGAAAGCAATGAAATTAAGTAGAAGAAACAGTCTCATGCTTCTGGTGCTTCTCATATTTTGCAGGAAAAATATATTTATAACTTAAAAGATAACGGGCTCAGAATTACATAAAGTAAAGTGCCAGACTTTTCCTAAATGACAGGGACTCTTGCCGTCTAGACTCATGCATCTAAGTCAAGTAATTAACTGTACAAAGAAAAACAAAATTGATTTCTTATGGTTAAGTCAAGTAATTAACCGTCTTCAATACTTTTCTTAGACATCATGTGCGCGGTGTTTTTGTCATAGCCATTAGCCATCAACACTGCAAAACAGGGCATGCATTTGCTCTAGTCGCCTAAGTCAAATAGAGAAAAGTCTAAAAGCAAAAAAATTCACCAGTCTTTATGAGTTTTCTTTAGATACCATAAGCTGAAACAGCAAACTCATCCATTAGAACTCCAATTTCACATAAACAATCACAAAAAAAAAATACTTTGCTAAGGTTACTATGCCTTTGCCTTTATGCCTCCTCAGACTTCACACTTTGCTATATAAGTATCCGAAGTTTTAGAACTTTAAAAGCAACACTCTTGTTCCTAGGACGGAGAAACCTTTTTTTCAAACAACACCATGATTGCTTGACCCAATAAGCTTTAAACAGAGCACAAAATGTTACCTAACCCGATCAAATGTTCAGAAGAGCTCACCATAACTTCTCTTATAATTACCGTCTCGTTATCCTTAGCCATGACACCCTTCGTTCTTTGTTTGTATAGGCAAACAGAAGTAACAACAAAAGTGCCACTACACCTGCACTGACACAAATCTTGTTAGAAGTGACCATCACATTTATCATTTCAACATATACAACTTGCTTCTACACAGTCTTCAGCAACCTCTAATTAAAATAATAGCAGAAGAAAACTTGAAAAATCACTATATACTTCAGCAATGTACAAACAGTAATCTTCGATTCAGTTTTATTCATAGACCAAGTAAACTGGACTGGATTATTTCATATAGTTTAGCCCCACAAAAATGCAAAGGTGGTAACACATTCGTACATCTTCTCTGGAAACAGATAATAAACAGCCAAAAATAAAAACCACAGATTATGACAGATAATATGATATAGGCCTCAGACTAAAAGCCTTTCAAGTAAATTGCAAAGTTTATAGAAATACCCATAAACACTTCAGCGTCTTGATGTGCTTAGGGCTTTAAAGAACCTCTCTCTGATTATGATGAGCTCCGTTGTGGCTTCACTCATTTCCAACCGGTTTGTCGGAGAATCTTTACAACACCGAAGTCCCACGTCTAAAACCACTGTTAAGCACTCAGCAATAGGGAAACCCACTCTGAGATGGCTGTGATGAATTGATTCGTCTGCAATGTCCAATACTCGCTCTGGCAAAGCTGACTTGATGTAGTTTTGGAGGGTAAAGTCTCCCCCAAACAACTCATTGGTTGGTCTTTTCCCAGTGAACATTTCCATAAGAAGAACCCCAAAGCTATATACATCACCATGTATTGTTGGCTTCCCTCCCATTCCATATTCTGCACCATAGTTCACATAAACAAGATTGCAGTAATAAAAGAATACACTAACTTTTTTCATTAAAATGTTTCAGATGTGTGATAGCTTCACCTGGTGCGGCATAGCCGATGGTTCCTCTAATGCCAGCTGAGCTTAGTTGGTTGAAATGAGACTCCTCGTCAAGTTTGAGTACAAGGAGAGCGAGACCAAAGTCGCTAAGATGGGCAGTTAAATCACTGTCGAGAAGGACATTGCTTGGCTTGAGGTCACAATGAGCTATAGGTTCATAGCAATGAATATGAAGATAGTCCAAAACAGAAGCCACGTCAATCGCTATGTTAAGCCTTTCAAGAAGTGTCAAAGTTCTTGAGGGCCTATGAATCTCTTCCACTTCCTCTGGGTGCAGCCACATATCTAAGCTTCCATTTGGCATGAACTCATAGATTAAAGCCCTGAATTCGTTTCCTTGAAAATCAATACTAGAACAAACCGTTAATAGTTTCAAAAGATTGCGATGCGTTATGTCCTTCAAAGATTCACATTCTGCCATAAAGCTCTTCATCGCTCCACGTCTCTGCATCTTTAGAACTTTCACTGCAACAACCCTGTTCTCCTTCGGAAGCGATGCCTTGAACACAGTACCAAAACTGCCTGAACCAATCAAATTCCTTGAAGAGAAACCACCTGTCGCAACTCTGATCTCTCCATAACTTATCTTCCGGTGGAAGTCCCCCAAGGCAGAAGGAGTTGGATTATCGGTCTGAAGATTCTTATTTCTTTTTCTGAACCAACGAAGAGAAACTGAAGCTATGAAGAACAACAAAAGAAAAGCTATACCATTGCTGACCCCAATCACAAGTTTCTTCAGAAGAGACGGATGCTTTGTTTCCATTGGTGCTATCTGAAAGCATGGCTTTAGATTCAGTTCCTTGATGCCTCCACATAGATCTTTGTTTCCAAATACCAAAACTATAGTAGCATTCTGAAATTTTCCTTGTGTTGGGACCTTCCCCTCAAAATGGTTAATGGATAGATTGAGATACTCCAAGGAGGAAAAGTTTGTAAAATATTCAGGTATACTTCCAGAGAGATTATTATTCGAGAAATCAAGTCTTTTGGCGCCCATCAACCCTTTTATATTTGGAATCTCACCATCAAAAGAATTTCCTTGTAGATAAAGATTTTCCATTGAGAGACAATTTCCCAAGGCTTGTGGGAGTTGGCCGGATAATTCATTATGCGCAACAGATAGTGTGGCAAGATTTTGTAGCTGTCTAGGTAGAGAGCCACTCAAGAAATTATCTGACAAGTCTAGGTGAAAAAGGGACTGAATTTTCATAATCTCCTGAGGTACAATCCCATTCAACTTATTAGAACTGATCCGCAAATATAGCATGTATTTGCACTTGCCAAGACTCGAAGGAATGGTTCCTTCAAAAGTATTGTTGGACAACTTGAGTACCTCTAACTGAGTGATGTTACCTATTGAAGATGGTATCTCTCCTGACAGTCTATTTATCCTTGCAGAGAATTCCACCAATCTGAAAAGCTTTCCAATGGAACGTGGTAGTGGTCCAGTCAACAAGTTATCTTTCAGAAGAAGTTTCTGTAGGCTTATGAGATTCCCAATATCATAAGGAATGGTTCCATAGATGAAATTTGTTCTAAGGCCTAAATTCTGGAGGTTGGTGGACAGGTTTGTAATAGAGGTAGGCAAGTCACCTCCAAGCCTATTTTCACCAACATATAATGTATCTAGTTGGGTACAATTAGTCAAAGCCTTAAGAAATTCAAGATCTCCAGAAGAGTGACTTCCCAAAGAATTACCGTTAAGTCCTAGGTATTGTAAATTCTCTAGTTTCCCAAGCTAGAAGAAATACTTCCTATCATTTTGTTCCTCTCTATTTCTAAGAATTGAAGTTTAGAGACATTGGAAAGTGTTTTTGGGATGAGTCCTGTGAAATAGTTATATCCCATACTTAACAATTGAAGATTTGGTAGTAGATTACCAAAATCAGGCTTTAGGCTACCAGAAAAACCATTATAAAGGATGTTCAAGAACCCAAGTGAGGAAAAATTGTAGATGGAAGGTGGAAAAACGCCTGAGAATTTGTTCGCTGCTAATTCAAGATACACCAATTGAGTCAACCTAGCTATATCATCAGGAACTCTCCCTTCTAATTTTTTTACTGCAAAGCTAACTCCCATGAGTGATGTCAAGTTTCTTAGAGATGCAGGGAGCTTCCCTCTCAGGTTGTTTCCACTAAGATCTAAACTAACAAGTTTACTCAATGATCCTAGTTCTGAAGGAATACTTTCTCCAAGATGATTTTTGTATAAATAAATGTCCAACAATCTAGAGCAATTAACTAGATCGATTGGAATCTTTCCTCCAAGAAGATTAATGCTCATATTCAATTACTCTTGTGTTTGTGGCTGCATGTAACTCCTTTCCAATTGCAGAGAGATGATGAGTGATTCCAAGAGGACAAGACAACTCTTTTGTCTTCAGAAACTTGAGATTTGAAGGCCAGCAACGCTTGCCTATCAGTTTCATCGGTAAAACCATATGCTTCAAGTAACACAAAAGCACTGAAAGAAACTAAATGAAAAAGTCTCATGCTTCTCTTCTTTTTTATTTTTTTTTCTGGGTTAAATGATTTTTGTGCTTCTCATATTTTGCATGAAAGTGAATATATGAGACGAAGCAAATGCTAAATGTCTTTATCTTGTTGTTGTGGCAATGAAACTTAAAAGAAATAAAGGAAATACTTTGGCCCACAACCACATAGAGAAAACTGCAAGACTTTTCCAAAATCCCGTGGACTTGTAGTTAACCTTCTTTGCCATCTGATTCAAGTACCCCACTAGTCTCGTGTCTTAATATTTTCCCAAATGGGTTAGTGGTTGAAATTGACCAAGTTATGTGTTTTGTTATTCCCTAATGGTTTTTTCAAGAAAATAGTAAAATTTCTAAAAGATATCGCCAGCCAATAGTGTCCCGTTTTTGGTGGGGCACAAATGAAAAAAAGAAGAATTGTGCTAATTTTCGTGGAGCAAACTTACCGCACCAAAGGGCCTGGGAGGCCATTATATAGGCATTTTTTTAGATTCAACTAATCTTGGACAAGATGTTTTTTCAATGAGGAAACTTGTAGATTTGAATCTTGGTGAAAACAACTTGAAGGGGAAGCTCCCCGTAACTTGACATCACTCACGCAAGTTAGCTAACTATAAAAGGAGGAATTCCATATGATATAGTTAGATTGTCTCAAATGGTTCTTCACTCAATCAGTTCGAATCAAACCTCTCTCAACAGCTCTGATCTTTGTTTCATGATCTAAAGATGCCATTTAATCCAGAACAATTGATCGAAACGGACATGATGTTAATGCTAGAGCTGACTGAATTCTTTTACATAAAGGGGGGGGGGGGGGAGGGGGGGGGAGGGGGAGAACTGAAAGTTGGATATAACATGAGTAGGGATAGTTTAGATTAGCCCTGGGAATATTATCCGGGATCCGGATCCGGATCCGGTATCCGCTCCGTATCCGCTCCGAAAATTCGGATATCCGGAGGGCCGGATCCGGATCCGGATAATAAAACTTGAGATCCGTCTAAGCCGGATCCGGATCCGGATATCAAAATTTTCAAGTCCGGATATCCGGATCCGGATCCGCATCCTTTAAAAATATTATATTTTTTTATTTTATTAGTAAAATTTTAAATATATTAACATTTATACATAAAATAAATTTAAAATTACTTTTCTAATATTCCAATATTATTTTTAATATTATATTATATTTTATTATATTATATATTTATTTTAAATGTATATAAATAATTAATTTAATATTATTTTTAAATTAATATATATTTTTAACGGATCCTGATAATGAAAATATGGATCCGGCCGGATCCGGATACCTAAAAAAAACCCGGATATCCGGATCCGTCCCAGCCCTAGCTTATATGACTGACTTCAACATTGTTGCTTAAATTTAATTTATAAAAATGATTGGCGTATTGATTTGACAATTTTACAATTAAAGAAGTTTTAAGATTTTTTTAGTGATTCTAGTGGTATTTTATATAGTATAACCAATGATTAAAAAACAATTATATAAAAATCTTATTTTAATATATAGATAGATAGATTCCTTCGTCCCACCACCATCGTTTATGAGACATTTTTCTAATCCTTGGTGCAGCCCAAAAGCCTCACATCGCTTGTGGTTCAAAGAAACAATAACGGGTTTAAATTGGGCGGCATCAAAAATCTTGGTTAGATTGCATCAAAAACGTAACACATGAACTCTTCCGGACTTAAACTTTTGCTTATCCTCAAGCAAAATACTAAGAACAAGGAAGAAATTTGAAAACATAGAAATTAATACATCTTCAAAATTCGTACATTTGAGTATGACCTGCAGACAACGTAATACTTAGGCCTGGACATTCGGATATTCGGTTCGGTTCTGGGTTTTCGGGTAGAGGAGTTTTGGATCCAATGAGTACTTATAAAATTTTGGTTCTGCTTCCATTCGGATCCGGTTCCGGATCCGTTCGGTTCTTAATTTTGAGAATCGAAACCAAAAAATATACCAAATAAATCCGAACTTATTCATCAAAATCTGATAAAAACAAAAAAAATATCTGAGATACTAAATTATACCCTGAAACCTGAAATCCTAGACATAAAAAATAACAGAAATCCTTAAAATATACATGTAATACCAAAAAAACAACTAATACCTTCAATATTTTCAGGTATTCGGGTACCCGATTGGATATCGGTTCGGTTCCAGATATTACCTGATACCCACGGATATCAACAAATAGGAACCATCAGGTATTTTAGATTTTTTCGGATTGGTTCGGATCCGTTTTTTCGGTTCGGTTCCGGTGGGTTTTCGGTTCCGGGTATTTTGCCTAGAGCTAGTAATACTAATCATGAGTAGCATATTTTCACCAAAATCACACCATAATTTTCTTTAACCCCTGGTTCATACTCATCACCAAAATCCCACCATAATTTTCTTAACCACTGGTCCATACCTCAAACCTACAAAAGGTCAAAATTCCAAAGAATGAATTCTTTACATTTATTTAATGATTGTGTGAGCTTCTCATTACATGTATTATTTGGGATAAACGATGCTAGTAGTCAGGGAAGCTAGTTTAATGGTGGAGTTTTTAGGACTTAGAATATTATATAGAAAATGCAGGATATCATACCAAATAACAAGAGAAAAGGATCCATTGATGTCCATAACCTCTAGCCACTCTTTTCTTTTTGATATCCATTTTCAATATTGCATTCGTCCTTCTCAGGGGCTCTTTGATTCTGAGAGACCATGTAAAGATTCTTAGTTTCCACACTTCTTATGTTACGAATTTGTTTTGTGATGAAAAGAAGAGTGTACGAGTCTATGTCTCTCGTAGCAGCACTAAAATGGTTCTTAAAATCGCTCGTCCCCAAGTAAGAATCATATAGTTAGCTGAATACAACATGTTTCTTTTCAGTTTTTCCTGTTTTCAATCTTGCAGCAAACACCCCTAAACTTACTTCACACTGTTTTGGAGTGAAAATATATCAGGAAAGGGATACTAAAAAACGTAAAATCATTAAAAAGAAAAACCAAAATGATATAATACAATGTATATAGAGAGATGATGATACTACACTCAATAGTGATAATCAGAATTGACACTCTAAGGCCGTCCGGATACTGGTTTTATATATACTAGAAGAAAGGGCCCAGGCATATCACGGAATAAATTAATTCATAAATTTATTTGTGAAATAAAAAATTATATTATTATATAATTATTAGGTTTGATATAAATTATAAATGGAACTACTTGAATACATTTTTAATTATATTCGATAATTTGAAGTATGAAAAAATTTATTAAGTAATCAATTCGTTTCTGAACTACCAAACTCTTTAGTTTTATGTTTCTTTCCTTTTTTTTCATCGAAAAGAAAAAAGATATTTAGATAATCCTAACATCCCACAATCATTTTTTTTTTAACATTTGCCTCATATTGATGAGTATATTATGCCATAAAGTATAATTATTGAGCATACTTGGTTGATATTCTTTGTTTTAATGAACATAAAGTTTCCATCTATTTTTTATTGATGAGCTAATAACTTAAAAAAGAGAAAGATATTGAAAAAATAATTATTTTTTATTTTTTTAAAGAAAATTCAGTAGTGTTTGGTAATAAGGATAATGAATATAAATAAATGAAAAACAAAAAAAAACTGAAAAAATCAGGATATGACACCTCACGCGATGTCAAGCCTCTTTTTTCCCATGCTTGGCGGGTTAAATGTCCCCCTAAATTAAGACAATTTATGTGACAAGTTCTATCGGGCTGTATATCTTTGCTCTAAAGGGATTATTTGTGATAGGAGATGTATCAGGTGTGGTGCGGAAGAGGAATATATCATCATGTGCTTTTTGAATGCCCACCGGCGGTACAGACATGGGCACTTTCTAAGGTACCAACGAACCAGGTTATATTTCCTGTTCAGTTTGTGTTTGTGAACATGGATTTCCTTTTCTCGAGGTTACCATCTGAGGTTACGGACACCTATTTCTCATGGATTCTCTGGTATCTGTGGAAGAGCAGAAATGATTATATCTTCAACAATAAGGATCCTAATCCACATGATGTTTTAGCGCTGGCAGAAGTAGAAGGCCGGATGTGGGAGGAGGCACAGATCCAGCTTTATGGCTCAAATCAAAGGAATAATATAAAATCGGGGTGGGGAATATATCAGTGGAATCGTTTGGATCGGAGACATGGTGGTGTTTTGTGGATGGAGCATAGAAAGCAACGAATATCTATTCAGGATCGGAGTGGATTTGTAACAAGCAGGGTCAACCGGCCCATATGTTGGGTATGCACAATACAAGGTGCAGTCACTCCTCGCTTCATGCAGAATTTGAAGTTGTTGATTTGGGCCATGGAATGTATAGTTGAGATACGATACTTTCCGGTAGTTTTTGCGACTGACTGTTCGGATCTGGTTAATATGGTGTCTTGTCCATAGGAGTGACCAGCTTTCTCGACTCATCTCGAAGAATTCAAATTCTGGAAGGAGCGTTTCCTCTCCTTTCAGTTCAGGCTCATTCCACGGATGAAAAATACTCAAGCAGATACACTAGCGAGGAGAGGAAGGAGTCATCTTTCTGAATTGGTGTACATCAATTCCTCACCTCCAAATTGGCTTGCACTGGAGCTGATTATTTTTTTTTTAACCCGATATTATATTAGATTATAAAGTATAAGGATAGTACAATAAGTTTATCAACCAACTAGCTGTAGTTTATATGTTTTCAAAAAAAAAAGACACCTCATCAAAAAAAAATTCAAAAACTTCTCCTTTAATATATAGAAGATATTAATATTGCAAAACTAATGAATTTACCTTCTCCTTTAATATATAGAAGATATTAATATTGCAAAACTAATGAATTTACTATCCTATATACAGATAATGTGTCAACACATTTAGTCTATATATATTATAATTTTTTATGATTATACATTTTCTTAAAAGTATCTGAAAATATGTAATATCATTAATATCTCATAGATCTCACATTTAGTTCATCAAAAGGATGATAGCGGAAAAAAAAAATCATTGTCTTATCTTGGTGGGATAAATCTTCCAAATTATTAATTTTACTTTCAAGTCTTCTCTGATCAGTCAAAATTTGGCATCCAGTAGTTATATGTGACATATAATCATCTGAAATATATATTTTAATATTTAAACTAAAAATAAACATTTACCCCTTATCAAACCTCAAACAATCATTATTAATATTCATAACCAATTTAAATGAACTCAGAATAGTTCTATATAGTATACCAAAGTAAACTGATACTGATGACTTTTGTAGTTTTAACATAGAAGAATTTGATTATAATGGCATTTTTAACTATTAAAAAACTACATTGGATTATATTATGTGGTTATATGTTCATGAGTTCTTAGTAATTTAAAGAAATGCTTCAATCAGAATTTCTGAAAACGAACAATTTGTTTTATCTTATTATTTTTTGGTAATTGTAAAGTACATTAATCGCCATATGTTATGTCCTTGCTCATTTCTTCTTGGTTCTTCAGAGCTTGATGCTGCACAAACATTATATTAGAAATATAAAAGTTAAGTTGTAAACTAAATTCATTTTAAAAGAAAACTTATAACAGTTATATATATATATAACATCGACTAAAGGTCTAAACTTGTAGTTAACAACTCATTTTTGAATCTCATAGTTTAAAATTTTTAAAATATTTGATTAGTTTAGAAAATATACATCCAAAATACCTTTCACAATCTGTTTTGGGATCAAATGGTACAGCCTTAGGAATATGACAGAGTTCTGGGAAGCCTGTAAGTTTTATATATGGAAATGACTCTATAACATCATGAAAACACTTGCAAAGGGCTTGACGAGCCTCTGTCGTCTCTGCTTGTTTGTTTACATCTAGTATAGCTTTGCAACACGCATCTGTTGGCTTATTAATTTCCTGCAAACATGTTTTGATCACCGTTTCTTTTGCTGTTTCACATGTCATGCTATACACCATTTTAGTATTCAGAACTGGAGATAGAACGACCATTAAAACTAAAACGATCAAACTTGATTTGCTCATCTTTGTCTGATGATGATTATTAGAAGTTTTTTTGTGTGTGTGTTTGTTTGGCTCATTTTATAGAAGGTACTAGTAAGACATGTATACTTATGCCAAGATTAAAAAACATTGATTCAAAGTTGGTTTAAAACAAAGATTTTTTCTGCATATACCAGAACATTAAATTCTGAAAACAGAAAACAAATTTCAAAAATCAATAATAAACTTTAATGTATAAATGTTCTACTTCTATAGTAAACAAATGCATTATATTCTATATATGTTCTTTTATTAGAATGCTGCAATCTTCTTCCTCTCTTCTCCTCTCTTCATCTCGCTCTCCTCTTCATCTCCTCTACTCCCCTCTTATCTCCTCTACTCTCCTCTCATCTCCTTTTCTATTCTATTATACATCTATCAGTCTTTGTACTGCTTGTTAAATTTATAATATTTATTCTGTATTCATATTTTTATAATAGAAATATAGTATAGTATGATATTGACTAGTTCATTTTTATTATTATTGTATTTGTTGATTGTGTAGCGACAACAGCTCAGATGATCTTCTACAAAAGAAACTGATCAATAATACTCTTCATTGATCAACCATACTCTCGAATACGTGGTTTGACCAATTTGCCCTTAATGAGTTGACTTTGACCACCTCTCTCTCTTCGCTCTCTCTCCTCGGGTTTCTCTCTCTCCCCTCTCTCATCACTCGTCTCTCTCCCCTCTCTCTCCCCCTGAATTACCCGAGCTCTCCGCGCCTCCCACGAAGAGAGTTACCAGACGACCTCCGTTCGCCGTCGGAGCACCGCCGGAGCTCCGCTGAGCTCCAAATTCGAGGTATGCGTTGGCTAATTTTCCCTTTTTTGGTTATAGGTAATTGAGGAATAATGAGGAGAAATTCTGGATGGATTTGGTGTTTTTCTGGGTTGAATATGACTCCATATTGACTAGAAATGCATTACAGTGGCTAATTCGTTGGGGATTGTAAGTTATTTGAAATGTAGAGTAGATCTGAGTAACTGAGAATCGGGACCGAAGCTGGATATTTTGGGAAAAAGGTATAACTAGTAATACTAGAAACACTGGACGACGATGTATAACTGGTAAAACTATGGTATAGCTGCGAAGAAAAAAACTGTATTGATTTAGTTTTTGTGGCATTTTTTTGGGCAGGTGAGGATGAGCAACAATGTGAACAATACATTATAAATGTGAAGGACGCATCAATGGTCTAGTGTTCAAGACATCAGTTGAAGAGATAACTATGCCGATGATAGAATCTAGGTTATACAAGAAGCATGAGTTAGATGAAAGTAAGATTAGATTGCAATTGAGTTACATTGCTAGATTAGGTGGATGTGAGGTAACGTCCTATATTTGTGATGGTGAGGATCTCTTGGTATATCTAACGCATTTTGATAGTGAGAACCATAGATGTGTTTTGGTTGTGGAGTTGCTTAGTACACCGGAACCGCCCGTGCAACAATCGAGGGCCGGAACAAGCTCTTATGGTAAGAATTATGAGCGTGTTGATGATGAAAGCGTAGAAATAGGACCCAATGCCATAATGCTGCATGTTGACAACGGAGGTGGAAATGAAGAAGAAGAAGAGGATGATGATTCTGATAGTGATTCTGATAGTGATTCTGAAAGTGATTCTGATGATGATTCTAATGTTGATGGAGATGATGGTGGGTGTAACGGTGTGGAATCATCTGATAGACGTGATTATTATGTTGAGGCACCACCTGTTGTTGAATGTAGTCAGAATATAGAGGCATGGGAAGACGGTTTGGATTTGAGTATTGATTAAGAATTTCCTAGTAAGGATGTTGTTGTGGATGTGGTTCATAGAGGAGCATTTGTTAAATCTTTCGGGTATGTCATTAAAAATTCTGATACGAAGAGATGGGTGGTCAAATGCATCTTAGATACTTGTACGTGGCATGTACGAGCAGTAAAGATCCCAAACTCGAATGTTTTTTTGATTAATCGTGTAACCGTGCTACTCAGAGTGAACAATGCAGCCGTAAGAGGAGAGGATCAGTACGACTAGTTGCAGCTATTGTGAGTGAGCATTATCTCGGGATACTGGACTCTCCAACTCCTAAAGAGATCATGTCACTTGTGAAGAGGGTAGTTGGTGTAGAGGTATCATACTCCACGGCTTTGAGAGGGAAGAATAAAGCAGTTTCTGATGTTTTTGGTAGTCCGGAAGACAACTACAGGATGTTGTATCGTTATTTGTACGTGTTAGAGGAGCTGAATGAGGGTACGAAAACAGCTATGGAACTGGATACGGTGGGAAAATTAAGGTATTTATTCATAGGGTTGGGAGCTTGCATTGATGGGTTTCAGTGCATGAGGAAAGTAATTATGGTGGATGCAACTTTTATGAAGGCAGGATTTGGTGGTGTACTTGTTTTCGCCGTAGCTCAGGATCCAAATCGTCACATATATCCCATAGCAGTCGGTGTACTAGACGGCAAGAACAATGCAAGTTGGCTCTGGTTTTTCGAGAAACTGAAAACTGTTGTCGAGGACTCTGCGGATTTGGTATTTGTGAGTGCCAGAAATCAGAGCCTCATCAACGCTGTCGCGAGCGTGTATCGAGAAGCTCATCATGGGTTTTGCTTATGGCATTTGGCGCAAAACGTGAAAGCTAATGCTCCAGGCAGAAGCAAGGGCGATGTCGCAGAAGCATTCCAAGAGTTAGGTAAGGCTCATACGGTGGTTGAGTACAATACGCTTTATGAGGTTTTTAAGAATAGATATGCTGCAGCGGCAACATATGTGGAAAAGACCGCTGTGCTAGAAAAGTGGGCAAGATGTGTTTCTCCAGTTGCTAGATACAACCTCGACACAAGCAACTCTGTGGAATCTCTAAACAAAACTTTCAAGGATGCAAGGAAGTACTCCATGATACCCATGCTTGACGCGATAGTGCGAAAGTTTTCTGATTGGTTTAACGAGCATAAAAACGAGTCCGTTGGAGAACCGACTGCGAACAAACTGGTTCCTTTCGTTCACAACTTCTTGCACGTCAATTGGCCTATAGAAGAGAAATTACCTGTGCGGGAGGTAAATGGTTGTGACCTTGAATACGAAGTCACGGGAGATGACAAGAAGCCTTATTTGGTGGTCTTGACCAGTAAAACTTGCAGTTGCAGGTTCTTCGATATTCATAAGTTTCCTTGTCTTCACGCATTAACTGCTTTACTATACTTCAAGAAACATGGGAGTCGCCGTGATATCCGCATAGAATATTACGACTTGTGTTAGAAATACTATTGCGTGGACATGTGGGTATTGGCTTATAGCAGATCGATATACGTGGTGCCCGAAATGTCTGCGTGGATTGTAACGGATTACATCAAGGAGAAGGAGATCATACCTCCGGATCGCATCAAGAAAAAGGGTCGTCGAAAAGAAAACAGATTTCCATCAGCGGGAGAAAGGCGCCGAAGGGTAAGGACTAAGAGGGGAAGGACACAGAACAAATCCAAGCGCAGAAGGACACTTGCAGGGTTACTTTGTGGAAAAAACTTTGAATGAGGACTGTGGAACTCGTTCTGTTATTTTGTATTGTTTTATGTCTAATACTGCTAAAACTATGAATGTTGTGTTTGAGTTGACTTTTCAACGTTCTTTGGAATGAATGGTATGCATCTTTGGTTTGAGTTGACTTTTCAAAGTTACTATACTATCCAAAGAAACTATATTAGTGCATAATTCTGTAAATAAAAACGAGATGGATTAGTTTATTTTCTTAGAACTACAATTTATATGTCAAACAAACATAATAATTAACAAAAACAACTTATTTTGTTAAAATTTCAACTTACATGGTTTTTCAAAGAAACTTCCTTATACATTAAGAAACTCTTTCATAAGGAGAACCAACTTCTGAAGTGAAAAGTTCGAGAATATCATTTTCGAACATATTATTGCATAGGACTATGATATTCACATGGAAAACCATGTACTTGAACTGTAATACTAGAAATTATAAGTTCTACGTGGTGTAACATTAGGATAAGGTGTTGACATTTCTGGGTCCAAAAATGCTAAATTATGTATAACCAGGAACATGGTATTACTATGTGTATTTGTTGGGCGGGAAATTTTTTTTTTCGGAGAAGTGTGTAAATTTTGGGAGGGAATTTGGAAAATTTGGGCGGCAAATCCAAATATGCCAAAAAATAAAATCAAAATAGTTTTCAACACATTTCCACATTTCCCCACATTTATTTATTTCAGTCCACTTTCTCTTCCGAAAATCTAATATCATCCATCTCTCCCATTCGAACCTCCCACTTTCTCTCTTTGCACAAAATCTCTCATCTTCCCATCTTTCTCTCTCTTCCGAAAATCTTTCATCCCTCATTCATCTCTCTTTCATCTCTCAAATGGAGAAGGGTAAGGGAAAAATGAGCTATGAGACCATAAGGAAGGAGGTGGAAGAGCTGAGAACACGCAGTACGAGGACTTCTTCGAATACGATTCAGAGGAGGAAGAGGAGAGGAATTTCGAGGAAACACGAAAGGCGCTTAGGCACAATGAGATGGCTGCTTACGTTGCCGACGCCCAATTTGGGATTCCCACCAGATGCCCATGCGGTGGATGGATGAAGGAAGAAGTATGCAAAGCTCCTAAAAGTAAGCACGATTTCGATACCTGCCCAGGCCACAGATACTGGACATGCCCCAAATTTCAGGTAAAATATCTGGAACTTCAGTTTTGGGTCCTTTTTTGAGGAATATCTGCAATTTCAGATCTGCTCTTTTTTTTTTATAGGATAATGGACTCCACTTTCGCCAGCCATGGGTTTTCGGAGTAGAAGGAGAGGTCTGACACATTGGAAATACAGTTCAAGTGCAGAAAAAGCAGATTGAAGACATGACAAAGCAGTTTCAGAGCCAAGCTGAAGAGATAGCCCAGCTGAAAGTCGGTCAACAGTTTCCTTAGAAATTGTTGTTTTATTGTCATATTTTGCAATTTCCTTTCATGAACTTATCGCTTTAAATTGTTGTTCAAGACTGAACTTATTTGCTGGTGGTGGTTGAAGACTTAATGTTATCTAGTATCACTTTGTCATAGTATCACTTAGTTTTATTTAGTATCACTAGTGTTACTTCGTTTTATTTAGTATCACTAGTATTACTTTGTCATAGTATCACTTAGTTTTATTTAGTATCACTAGTTTTACTTCGTTTTATTTGGTATCACTAGTATTACTTTGTCATAGTATCACTTAGTTTTTACTAATGTTACTTCTTCCTAAATTCACTTAGCTTAATTTCGATAATAAAACATAATCCCAATCCCTAATATAAAACGAGGTTCCAAAATAACATAAAACAAGGTTCAAGTGCCAAAATACATAAAACCGAACAAATGAAGTTGAAACAAAGGTTCCGAAAATAAAACATAATTGGTTCAAGTGCCTTAGTGTTGCTGCGCTTTGATAGTCTCTTCAAGTGTCTTCATCCTCCCATCCATTTCATGGATCTTGTTGTTAAGCAAAACCAACTGCTCAGTCATGTTCTCCATGGCGTCGACGACATCACTCAGAGACATTCTCTTACCTCGGTTTTTTGGCCTTGCTCCTTCCTCCACAACAATTCGTCGGCCCTTCACATCTTCCTCCTTCATGTCTTCAAACGCCGCAGTGAGTCCAGCATCTATACGGGTTTCCCAACTTTCCACAATAGGATCGTGCTCATCATCATCATCCTCCGGTTCCATTATCGTATCCAACCTCACCTTCTCCTCCTCTGAAAATATCAGCACAGTGTCGATGTCCTGTGAAGTAAAACACATTTTAACAACCAATATTACCAAGTTTCCCAGTTAAACACATTTTAAAAAAGCTTGACTAACCTTGTTGTCACAGCCGAGCTTTTCGTAAACAGTCTCAAGTGGCCATCCTCTCATCCCGCATTTCTTCCACTTCGACCTGCACATCCTTGGGCAATCCTCCTGAGGACTTCGCACATCTTCTCGCAAGCTCACTTTCAGTTGCAGAATGGCCTCCGTCGGCAATATCTACAAACACACACATATAATTAGACATTAATGAAAAGACAAAAAAATGCAAAAGATTAAGAAAATATCTTACCTCTAACGGAATGCAGAAACCAGGTAAAGAGATTGCACCACTATCCATCCCCTTCTCAACCAAATGATCCATCACATCCGAAATAGACTCTATCATGCGATCGAAAGAAAACCTCCCCCAAGGAAAGGTCTTACACTTCTCCAAATCACCTGCCTATTTAAAAAATACATCGAGTACGGCTGTTGCCTTGTCTCCGGTTTTGGTGGGAGCGTAGATGATGCTGCTCAAGAAATACAACACCAACATATTCAACCTTTCTCCACTATCATCCGCTTCCATATCCTCAAGCTTAATCTTAACATCATCCCTTGAAACCTTCTTCTTATCTTTAAAATACTTCTCCTTCAGGTAATACTTGCTTCTTTTGTTCCAGAACATAGGGTAGTTGCTGCAGTTGAGTCCTGAGATTACAACATGCTCTTGTAACCCATACCGGATGGGAACCCCATTGACCACAAACCAAGCATCCTTCTTCCTCTTGATCTTGGCAGTACGCATCAACATCATCCACAGTGGTTGAACCATGTGATTGCCAATCGGCATGTGAAGAATGTGGCAGAACTGCGGATTGCTCGAACCACTGACTTTCCGCATCAGTCAATTTTAATTTCTCAAACGTCTCCAGAACTTCTTCCAATTAACACCGCATGGGTAGTTTAGTGCTCTTCCAATATTGATCCGGCTTCGAGAACATCTATGATCGCATGGCACCCTGCAACATAGATAATACAATATAATTACCAAACTCAGAAAATTAAACTAGTATTACCAAATAATACTACCAATTTCCCGCAATTTTTTGAATCCCTGCATATCCTGCAATTCTTCTCATATAGTATTACCTAATAAACCTACTTTTACTATTTCCAACAATCGAGACCTTTCAAATTCGGATCAAAATTCGGGAACAAGGGTGATTAGCTTACATTATTCAAGGGAGAATCAGCCTCGCTTTCAACTGGGGAGCCTTCTTCTTCTTCTTGTTCAGAGGCGTCGCCGCATTCTTCTTCTTCTTGTTCAGAGGCGTCGCCGCCTTCTTCTTCTTTTTCTTGTTCGGAGGAATCGCCTTCTTCTCCTTCTTCTTGTTCGGAGCCATCGCCTTCTTCTCCTTCTTCTTGTTCGGATGCATCGTCTTATTCTGCCTCCTCCGTCGGGACAGCCTCCTCCGTCGGGACCGCCTCCGCCTCCGTCGGGACCGTCTCCGCCTCTCCAGCCGAAACCGCGGTCGCCGGTTCCGTTACGACAAACGGACGAGAAGGCTCCGCCGTTGTTCCTTCTTCTTCATTCGATTTTGTCTTCCTCTTCTTCGCCGGCGGCTTCTCACTCGGGGCCGGGTTCTTCTTCCGCATATTTCTCTTCCTTGGTGCCATTTTTTGCTTGCCGTCAAACAGACTTCGTCGCTGTTAGGGTTTGGGAGGAGGAAAATGGTGTTTTTGGGGGAATTCCGGTTTCGTGAGAGAGAGATGGGACGGGACGTTTGAGTTTCTAAGGAAGAGAAGAGAGAGAGTTTCGAAGGGAAGGGGAGAAGGGAAGACCAATTTTTTAAGGTCTGGTCCAAGTTGAGGTAAACCCATTTCAGGCCCAATGTCAAATCGTAAATCTGATGTATTTCATCTGGTTTTATGGTATTTTCCATTGTTTTCGATTTAAAAGAAATTGTTTAACAAAATCGATTTATAACGAGAGCATATGAGATTACGGGGACCGTTTGAGGAGCATCTGAGCCATTTTCCCGATTGTGTATAAATCCATATTTTCTATCTTTCTGCTATGTTATTCTCTCTTTACTTCATTCCATCCCTTTAACAGAACAACAAATACCTTGCAGTAAAAATCAGATCGTTAGATATTAGTATAGTACACATCTATTAGATTATACTATTAAATTGTACATATATATTGTATAGTACAGAAATGCCCTCTTTGGGACTTGATAAGAAAATAAAAAATAAAAAAAAATATTTTTTTCTCTCCTTTAATCGTCTCCCCTCCACCTCTGACCTCTCCTCTCCAACTCTCAACCTCTCTTCATGTCTTTCTCCTCTCTCTCCTCTTCATCTATTCGTCTATCTCTCTCTTCTCCTGGGTCAATACCAGTGATGTAGAGCATGATAATCCTGTGGGAAGGCCGAATGACATAAAATGGTATAACGGAGCAGTTATATAGTACATCCGTTTGGGGTGTGTCAGTGTGTGTAATAGTATAGAAATGTTCATACGTGTGAATTCACTATTGGTTCATACGTGTGAATTCACTATTGGTTCACCTTCCATACTATTTGTTCAACTCGGAATTGCTTTCTCCTCTCTTTTCTTTCCAAAAACCCTTAAGTTTTGAAAATTGTATTTCCCCTTTAAAATATACAACGTTTAGAGATCTCCTTAATTTTGTTATTCATGTTTCTCGAATCGGTTTGTGGAAAAACAAAATTTGGTGAATTAATGTCTATGTTTATGTTTTCACATTTTAGTATATTCTATAATTTGTTTGGGACAACGAGTCTATTGGAAATTCGGTGTCCAGCTACACGGAAACTTTCATGCCGTGGCTGCATACACGGAAGTTTGGTCTCCGCTTTTAGCTACACAAAACTTTGGTCACCGTTTTTAACCACACACTATCTTTTATTCTGTGTTAAACACCATAATTTTGAAATCCGATTATTAACCGAATTAAAATCAATCGTTAACCAAAAACCCAATTAAAACCAGGTTTAGAACCAATGATTTCGGTGTTTAACCATAATGAACCAATTATACCGAGATTTTTTAATCTAACCGAGATTTGTAAACTAACCCAAAAAAAAAAACATCAAACCGGAAAAAAAAACCCAAAACCCGATTTTTATGTCTCCTCTCTCCCCCAAATCGATTTCAGCGTGTTTCCTCAGGAAAAAAACCCCAAATTTTACTCTAGAACCCTAATGTAACATCTGCTTCCTGAGGAAACACGCTGAAATCGATTTGGGGGGAGAGAGAGGAGAGATAAAAATCAGGTTTTCTTTTTTTTCGGTTTAATGTTTTTTTTTTGGGTTAGTTTACAAATCTCGGTTATATTAAAAAATCTCTGTATAATTGGTTCATTATGGTTAAACACCGAAATCATTGGTTCTAAACCTGGTTTTAATTGGGTTTTTGGTTAACGATTGATTTTAATTCGGTTAATAATCGGATTTCAAAATTATGGTGTTTAACACAGAATAAAAGATAGTGTGTGGTTAAAAACGGTGACCAAAGTTTTGTGTAGCTAAAAGCGGAGACCAAACTTCCGTGTATGCAGCCACGGCATGAAAGTTTCCGTGTAGCTGGACACCGAGTTTCCCGAGTCTATTCTATAATTAAAAGGTGTTTACGTATCACGTTTGGAAATCACAATCACGCTTGTCAAAAAAAAAAACAAAAAAATCACATCCACGCAGTACAAGGTCAAAATCGTCTGGGTGGATAATTATTACTTTCTTTAAAACATTCATTACATGGTTATTTATTTCTTAACCTTTTGGTGTTTTAAAAAAAAGTAAAGTCAAGCAAATATCGTCTTCTTCAGTGTGGGCTTTACACTACTGCTGTTAAGAATTTCTCTGTTTTTTGTTGTTTTTCTTCTTCAATTGTAAGTACCCCAGCTAAATCTCTTCTCGCTCAGCAAAACCCCTGTTTATGAATATTGGTGCACTTAATTTTCTTCTCATCATTTTCCTCTGACAAAGAAATCCTCCATGAGCTCACAGTTCCTTCCTTTTTCTTTATTTCCTGCAGCCATTTTTAGCGCTGAGAGCCGAATTTATCTCCCTTGGCCCCGGATTTGAGGTATGTCATTTGTGCATTTTTTATCCGAAATTTCTATATTTTGAAGAAGACGCATCACCTACCTTTGATTTGTCTTGTCATTTTTATTTTGGGCCGCTCAGAAAAATTCCAAGCATCATTTACAAAATCTTGAGAAGATATGGACATGATCAATGGATTGACTGATGATTTGTTAGTGAAGATATTATTGTTTCTTCCGACAAAAGTTGCCGTCTGCGCTAGCATTTTGTCGAAACGATGGGAACATCTTTGGATGTGGCTGCCAAAACTTGATTTTGATGATGGTTCTTATCCAAAATCTAAATGCCAGAGGTTACAGTGTTTTCTCGAAAGAAACCTGCCACTGCCATTACATGATAAAGCTACGATTAAGAGTTTGCGACTCAAGTTCCAGCGTTATTATAAAACTGAAGAGGTCAAACTGTGGATTGCAACTGCAGTTTCTCAACACGTACGTGAGCTGGACATTTCTGTTCCTTATCATGCGGATAATCAGAACATTTTACCGAGTAATCTGTATAGTTGTGAATCGCTCGTGGTCTTGAAACTCAAAGGTGACATTCTCTTGGATGTTCCTCGAATGGTTAGTCTTCCTTGTCTGAAAACTCTGGAACTTCGATATGTCGTATACTCTAATGAAGAATCTCTTCAGTGCCTTCTATCTATTTGCCCTATTCTTGAAGATCTATTGGTGTACTATCGTTGTGCTAAAGTTGGCTATATGAGAAAGTTCAGTATTATTGTCCCGTCTTTGCAGAGTTTATCACTCTATATACCTGATTCTGACGAGTTTGATATAGATGAGTTTGTGATAAATACTCCTCCAGTGAAGTATTTCAAACTTGAGGATACAATGTCTGAAACTCACTCATGTGTAATTGAGAATATGCATGAACTGAAGGAGGCATATGTCGATGTTCATAATGAGTTATCCAATATCAAGAGTCTAATCAGATCAATCAAATCCGTCAAGAGTCTTACATTATGCGTAAAATATAATGATATGGGGGTAAATCAGTTTTCCATCTTTCAACTATAAAAGTCTTCATTTTTTGAATCTTATACTTTTTCCATGTGCTTATAGAATGTGTGCGATGACGGTTTTGTCTTCGATAAGCTTGAACATTTGAAGCTATGTGCATGCCAAGAATTCGGTATCCTTGTCTCGATTCTCAAACATTGTCCCAGCTTACAAGAACTAGACTATTTTGGTATAAAAGTAAGATTCAATATTACATTTCTTTTCTTAGTGTCCAATGCATAGTGCGTATGGTTTCTGGTTATAACCTAATTCTTCTGATTTATCTCAGGATCATTGCTTTGATTTTGTGTTATGTTGGAAAGAACCGACTATGGTTCCTGAATGTTTGTGGAATCTATGGATTTTCAACTGGTTCGGATCATCATATCTACCATTTCTGAACGATCTTGCTGCTTATATCTTGAAAAACGCTTATTCCTTAGAGAAGGTAACAATCTCATCAGATTGATTGTTGTGTTCCAAAACTGAAGATGATCAAGGAGTTGACACTTTCTTCCCGAGCTTCAACAACGAGCCAACTTGCATTTTTGAGTATTGATACTCAACTTTTAGATAAAGAATGTATTGCTCTTCTACTTTCCTCTGCTCGTATGTATGGTTTTATGTGAAAGAGAAGTTACTTTCAACTTTTATATATAAAATTTGTAATATTCACATGAAGGTTCAGTTTTGGCTAACTGAAAAGTAGTTTTGTCTTTTATGCTATGATCATTGATCAAGAATATGAACTTGATTCATCTAATAATGCTAGTGTTTTCTTAGTTGTATTCCAAGAATAATATGCTAAAATAACACCAGAAGATGGGGTGGCGAGGTTGTGGGATTCTCTTGCTGCATCTCAATTCCAGAAGGAGAAACATCAAGATGATAGTTATGAAGATGATTCTTATGGACAAACCCCAAATATGGTGCAAGTGGCCAAAGAACTTAAGAACATCCAAAGATCTTCTTTTCCTTCTTCTGCTTCCGGTGAAAGTGAAATCATTATCGCCTATGCCCAAGACGTTTCTTTTTCTTATTCATCTTAATCTTCTTCCGCTTCCGGTGAAACCAAAGTTAGACTCTGCCCAAGACATTTGTTCTCCCAGACCAGACTTTACGAATTGCTTCAATGGATTATATTGAGGTGGTTTCGGTTTTCAGAATATATTAGAAGACTGTAGTGAAGACAAAGTTGATATTCATGTATTGTAAGGTTATCAACTTTCACGTCTGTTATATATGTATTAAGCTGCCTTTTTCGATTTGATTCTTTGCTCAGCTCTAATAATTAGGTACTAGTACATATTTTTATGAGTTGTTAGTAATAAAAAAGACATGCTCAATCAGAATTTCTGAAAACGAACAATTGGTTTATCTTATTATTTTTTTGGTAATTGTAAAGTACATTAATCGCCATATTTTATGTCCTTGCCCATTTCTTCTTGGTTCTTCAGAGCTTGATGCTGCACAAACATTATATTAGAAATTACAAAAGTTAAGTTGTAAACTAAATTTATTTTAAAAGAAAACTTATATATATATATATATATACATATATAAGCATCGACTAAAGGTCTAAACTTGTAGTTAACAATTTTCTTTTTGAATCTCATAATTTAAAATATTTAAAATAATTGATTAGTTTTAAAAATATAAATCCAAAATACCTTTCACAATCTGTTTTGGGATCAAATGGTACAGCCTTAGGAATTTGACATTGTTCAGGGAAGCCTGTAAGTTTTATATATGGAAATGACTCTATAACATCATGAAAACACTTGCAAAGGGCTTTACGAGCTTCTGTCGTCTCTGCTTGTTTGTTTACATCTAGTATAGCTTTGCAACAAGCATCTGTTGGCTTATTAATTTCCTGCAAACATGTTTGGATCACCGTTTCTTTTGCTGTTTCACATGTCATGCTATACACCAATGGCGGACCCAGAAAAATATTTTACTGGGGTCAAATTATATATTAACATTTTATTATAGTTGAAATATTAAATGTTGAAATAATAAATAATAAATATATTTTTATCAAATGCTTAGCAATAAATGCTATAAAGTATTTTCAAATTTTCATCATTATATTTTTCATTTTACAAAAATAAATCAGAACACATATAATTTTCTTTTATTTGGTGAGTTATATATATAAGACCATAAAAATAACAAATTGATAGAATGATTTTCCAAATGATTGATTCATTTAAATAAAATAGCATTTTATAATTGAACCGATATTCAAAAATATTAATAACATCGTTAAAAAGAAAATATTAATAGCAGCTCTCAGAAAAAAAAATCAAAATATATTAATATCTATATCTATGATGGAAATAAATAAATCTAGAGGGCCATATTAAATATTTGGATTAATGAGTTATTGTAATTGTATATATATAATATAATAAAGAAAAAAATGAAATATGGTGTTATGTAATGATGTCATTCCTTTAGTTACTGGATTAATAAAGTTGTCTTAAGAAAATGAACTGGGTTCAATAAATTGTTTTGATCAAATAAACCATAACTTCCTCAAGTATAAATGTTCATATATAAAAAGTATCTCAAATTTTACCTGGGTCAATTGACCCCCTGTTCTAAAACGTAGGTTTGCCTTTGCTATACACCATTTTAGTATTCAGAACTGGAGATAGAACGACCATTAAAACTAAAACGATCAAACTTGATTTGCTCATATTTGTTTGATGATGATTAGAAGTGTTTTTGTGTGTGTGATTGTTTGGCTCATTTCATAGAAGGTATTAATAAGAAATGTATACTTATGCCAAGATTGTTACTTTTGCAAAATTTAATAAAAAATGGCTTTTGTTTAATACAATACAATAAAAAAGATATTGACAGTAATCGAATTAAATGCGAAGAGATGTGGAAGATCCAAAAGTTGAAAATATTGAATAACAATGGGTTCATCAATATTTACTTTTTGATAAAAGTTTCTCAATTAGTTAAAACTATTATTATTAAGAGATCTTAAAAACCTACTAGTAAATTTCATGAGATACGAAAAGTCATAAGCACATTAGTTCTATATCAACAGTGAGTTACAAATTTTTGTCTGGGACAATTACTAGAATGACATGAATTTGACCTATAATTACTAATCTAACATATTCAAAATGAAGTTTACTAGTCTAACACAAATTTTTTATGCAAAAGACAGAATAACCAAAATTTAAAAATTGTTTACAGGTATGCCATATATATAATTTTAAAATATCATTATCATATAATCTTATTTCCTCAATATCATCTAATTTTTGAAGATAATACAAAGATTAAAAAAAAAAGAATTTTTACCTAAAAAAATAAAACTACCCGATATCCCTAAAATTGACCTAACCCCCCAAATTGTTCATCTCTCCCACCACAACCGCCGTATCTCGCCGGCGAGGTCACTGTCGGCTTCGGTCAAACCCTCCTCCATAGCGCTCTCTCTCTCTCTCTCTCTCTCTCTCTCTCTGCGAGACTACAGTTCATCTTCTTTAGTTCTGGGGCTCGAATTTCATCTCTCTCGAAGACTACAGTTCAGCTCTTTCTCTCTCTCTCTGTTGTATCTGTTCTGTGAATTTTATTTTTCTTTCTCTTACGACATCCATAACTTTTGCAGAAGGTGATTTTGGTTTTGATTTGTACTTCGATAGAGGTTTGCTCGCTCTTGGAATCGTGAGTTCACTGTCGCTCTTCAATAGAGTTCAATGTCGGCTTCGATAGAGGTAAGCTTTTTCTATGCATAGTTTTTATTAATCAGTATCCATGGGGGAAGGGATGTTTGTAGAATTTTGTCGCAGTTAATTGGATTTAGAGACATAATTTCTGGGCAGTTTCATCAACTATGATGCTCCATTTTTCATGTTTGTGTTGGGTAAAATGCCAAGTTACATAGCTTGACTAGTTTAGAGATAATATACGTATCATTTGTGTGAGGTTAAATTCATAAGTTAAAAGCATGTAATCGTTAGCCAATTAGATTTCATAGTTTTGTTTTTTTCTACCAATAGCATAATTAAAACCACACTACAAAGTACAATAAAGCTATCTTTCAAAATTTAAAACTACTGTTACTCAATAAAGCTGTCATCATGTAAGTAAAAAAACTACGGCTATACTGTTAATCTGCTATCAAGTAATACAAAAAACTGCCGTATTTATATAAAACTGCTAACGAAAATATGTCATTCGCTAAAAAGTCTATCGTATAAATAAACATGTCACTTCATGCATGAAAGGTTTATTTAAAATATTTTTATCCAGATTTTTTATTGAGGTAAAAATTTCGGTTTAAGAAAAAATATAATGGTAATCTTCGTAATTACGTTTTTTGGTATCAAAGAAAAAAAGAGTAATTTAGGTATCAAAAATACTTCAGTAATTTTAAAAAGATTAGTGTCAATCTAATAATTATATAATTTTATGTCATTCTAGTAATCTTCCCTTTTTGTTTTTGTTTTTATTTGTATATTTTGAAAACTTTTTTTTTTTGAAAACCTTTAAAAACTATAAAGTATGGTTTCCTGGATGGCTGGATGCCATTTTGTTTAGTTGGAAATTAATAATCATCACTTTTTAAAAAACAATTATTCAAAGATACCAAATTATTGCTTTTTGTTTGTTTATATGTCACTTACTTTTTCTTATTATGTTTATTTTTATTGTTTATAGATTACTTGGTAAAAAAGAAAAAAAGTTTATAGATTACTTATTTATTTTTATATTTTTAACTTGCATATTTTTATTATAATAATTATAACGGTTATATTGTATGATAAAGGAAACTTGTAGTTTCGAAAAAATATTGTAGTTTAGACCAAAAAAAAAGAAACTTGTAGTAGTATATAAAATAACTTATTATTTTCTTTAAATAACTTGTTCATTTTTTATTTATATTTTGGGGTTTTCTAATTTAAGTTTTTTTTTTCCTTATTACAATTTCTACAATAAACATCTATAAATTTTCACAATAATTAATGTCAAATCTTGCATTAATTATTATTATTAAAATATTATAAAATTATAATAATCTCCTATATATTATTTGAGGATCCTTATTAAAAATTAATTTTTTCATGTATTTATTTCAAGTTTGCCATGCTGATGTGTCAAAAGGAGAGAGCTTCTCAAACCACTAATATAAAAAGTCTTACTTTACTAGATAAATTACATGTAATACCATTATATCATTTTATCACTTCTATTAATTTATTCATTATCACTATTACATAATACAAACTATGATATAATTACAATACATGTTATTCATTAATTCACAAAATATATAACTTTAATTACATATTTGATCAATATAATTAAATAATTTTATATTAATATATATTTAATTTTTATTAAATAACTTTTACATGAAAATAATATATTATATTTTTGTATTTATTTATTCGTTTTAACTTATATTTTTTTTTAAAAAAAATCATGATATAACTTATATTTATGAATAACAATAATAATTATATCATTTCATAATAATTTATCTTCATAATTTTATAGTATATATATTTATATTGCTTTATCTTTCAAGTACAAAATAATATATATGTAACATGAAAATTATAAATAATTTTACTTTATTAATATTATATTAAAGAACTAGCTATAATAGAATAATAAAGTTTTTTTTAAAAAAAACCACTTAAAAGCAATTTTAATATATAAGGGGGGGGGTTATTGGGAGATTGATTTATGTAGATTTTGTGAATTTTAAAAGTTAACAGACTTTAAAAATTTACAAAGATTTTCAAAGATTATAAAAATATGTGCATCCATATTTATTGCATCTGTGTATATTTTTCATAGAATGTTGTGGATTTTTATAGGCTCATATTAAATTTTTTTCACTGCTATTTATGTAAAGTAATTGCATAATAACATTTTTATCTTTTAAATCTGGGTTCCATCATTTTTCATATGATGGTGTTATATCGTCATAGTACAACCATTTTAATATATAACTGGTTTACTTTATTTTTGTTGATATGATAAATTTGGGTTCATTCATTTCCATCTTGATAAAATATTGATTGTGTTAAATAGAACCTGAAAATTGCAAAAAGTGTTATGACAGACAAGTGCAAAAAGTTTTGATAGATGCTTACGTGTGTGTGTTAGTAGATGCTTACTAGGTTTGGACCCGTGCGTGGACGCACGGGTTGTTATTTTTTTAATTTTTTTTAAATGCAATTTATAATATAAATTTAAACATATGCCAAGTGGAAGGATACAATGCAGGAAATATATGGTCGATGAGTTTTAGATACAATCGATGGCTTTAACAAACGGAACATTTTATTATTCTGGATAGCTGATTTCGTATGAGTCAGATACGGTTTGGGTTGACAACGTTATTGTTGTTATTTGAAAGTAGAAATTTGTTTTGGGTTGAGAATTTGATATTTGATTTGATATGTTAAAAATTTCCCTTTGATCGTATGCAGAAGTCATTACTTCGATTGAGAATATAGTAATTTTACAATATTATTCGAAATAACATTGTATAATTGATATAGTTTAGATATAATCATTGGATAACATTTTCGAATTGTGGTTCACGTTAAACTAAAATCTGTTATCTCATCGATTTGTTCTTAGACATAACGAACATATGGAAAACAGAACATGGCAATAACAAATTTTTTTGAATTACTTGTTTTTACTCTACATAACATCTTATTCCATTGCAGCACCTGTATTAAAAATAAAGAAATTACTAAAAGTTAGTATCAAATAATGAGAAATAAAATAAACTTAACACTGGGAAAGAAAAACAACTAACCATTCATTGATTTTTGGACTTTATGGAATATCTCTTTGAAAACAACATTCTTCGTTTTATGCTGCGGCTTTCCGTCTTGGTCAAGTATAAGAACTTTCAAAGCGGCTTTGCATGTGACTCTCGAGAGGGCAACATAAAACTGTCCGTGCGAAAACACAGGGCGAGGAAGATACAACCCAACATTAGATAGCATCTGACCTTGGCTTTTATTTATAGTCATAGCGAATGAGACATTCAAAGGAAATTGTCTTCTACGCATCTTGAAAGGAAGCTTTGGATCCGAAGGTGTTATGGTAAGCCGGGGAATGTGAACCTTATCTCCCACTCTCGTTCCTGTAATAACCAATGCTTCCACTGTCCTTTCGTATAATGCCGTGATTTGAAGTCTTGTACCATTACATAAGCCTTCTTTAGGACATATGTTTCTGAGCAACATAACCGGGCAACCGACCTTCAACCTCAACAAATGCATAGGTAATCCAGATAACTTAATGCTATTCAGAAATTCTGTAGAGTAAATTGGATTATCAAGCGAACTTGCGTCGGATGGGTCTATAGAATCAGCACTGAGATACGTCCTCTCATCTCCTGAACAGAAATATAAGAATATATTTGAATAGCTACATTTTTAAAAGCAAAATAAATAGAGCACCGAACACTAACCTCGCAATTCTGATAACAAATACTCATTGATCTGGTTTACATCATGGTTCGTAGGACATAGTAGGGCTCACTTCTGTAAAAAAATTGGATTCTTCGGCTTGTCTAAGTCCTCTCCGTATATAGCTGCAACTATAGCTTGAATGAGTTCAGCTGCTTCTGCGATAAGGAACTCATCAGGTATATCGATGTCTGCCTCCCCATCATTTTCAGTGATTTTTCCATCACCGACATCTAACAACCACTGAGAGAACGCTTGAATATTTCCGGCTTCCTCTGGACTCATATTTGCTAGAAGTCGCATATTTTTCGTGAGAGTCAGAACTTTACAGTTCTTCCACAGATGCGAGGAACAAAGCGAAGCCCGGACAATGTCTTGACGACTACCACCCGTAATAACTGGCAATACCTGTCTGAAATCACCTCCAAAAACTACAACCTTTCCACCAAACGGTTTGTCACTTGCGCCTACAACAACATCTCTCATAGTTCTATCTAAAGATTCGAAACAGTACTTGCTCATCATCGGTGCTTCATCCCAAATGATCATAGATGCTTCCTTTACTAACTCTGCAAGTTCTGTTCCACGCTTCATATTGCACATGCTGGTCTCATTAACATTGATTGGAATTCCAAACCTCGAATGAGCAGTCCTACCACCAATCAAAAGCAAGGAAGCTATACCACTGGATGCTACATTAAGAGAAATAAGACCTCTTGATCTAACCGCAGCTGAAAGTATCTCCCATAATTTTGTTTTCCCGGTTCCACCAAAACCATAAACAAAATAAGCTCCTCCAGTATTGTTCAAAACAGCACCAACAATCTCATCATAGATTTTCCTCTGCTCATCGGTTAGTCTATCTACCCATTCACCAAGAAATGCATTCAACTCACCGGGATTATAATTCCTTTCCTCCCGTATTAAACGGTTATATCTTTCCATACCTTCCAAATCTGGTTGAGGCATTGACTGAAAATTGGCGAGTGAACTTCCATTATATGCTAGCTGATTCTCTATCTCTATAAGACAAAGATTTTTTTTCTCTTCATCACTCAAACGAAGGTCTGCATAATAAATACAACGTTTAAAAAATTAATATAAATATATTAATACCAAAACAAACAACATTGTTTATAATGATAGTTCAGTTACCTTTTTGATTCCTTAGATTTCTTTGTAATCGCTCGATGTCATCAGATAGATGTCTCCATGTAGCTTCCCAAACGGTCGCAGGCGAAGTTAGAGAATCAGAAAGAAGCATGATGACATAAAGTTTCCTCGTGAAGTGGCCATGTGCCCAAAAAGCTGTTTCGACAATACTTTCAATGTACTCTCTGTCATCTTCTAACAAACCTTTAGCCCAACATGCTTCCTTAAACGTTGGATGAACAACGTCATCAACTCTTTTCATGTCGTCAAAACTTTTTACTCCTTTAGCCGAATTCAAAAGCATACGCATATAATATTGTTCCTCTAATTTTCGAGGAATGTAGTTAATCCTTCCAACAGTGAATCCTTTCTTCCTTTCCTTGAAAATCATATTCTTCTTGTTCCACGTAAATTTGTTGGGGATCTGTTCATATGTGCAATCTTCGGCCAGCTTTTGGATTATTCTGTTTTCATCATTATTGAGGTCAAACCAAGAAAGAAGCTGGCTACATTTCGCAGAAATACGCTCTAAGACACTTTGTGGTGTTTCATTCTCTTTGTAAATTATGTTTTGTTGTCCAGGGAGATGAAACTGAAGCTTCTCGACGGGTGTACTTCGGTAACACATCGGGAATGCAAGAATTCTCCAAGCAGCTTCACATGAAGATACGTACCTGATCAGGTGTTTAAATCATCATTCAGTACGTAAATTTGAAGGGATTATTATAAAACAGTATATTAGGTATATATAGATGTTTAAAAGAAAATAAAAAATTACCTGAAGTCGAAAAAGTCTTGAGTCTCGTCTTTAGGGCCTTGTTTCTTCTTTGCCGGTTCCACAGTTACTGTCGCCATATCGGGCCCTTTATGAATATACTTGAATAAGTATTTAATAGATCCAGCTTGATTGCACCATTCAACATTGATGTGCGCTCGATATCTTAGAGACAGTGCTCGGTTATAAGTGACAACCCATCTATTGTCCAGCTTTATGCCATATTTTTCGATGTATCTATCCGTGTTCAGTCTTCTATAAACAGGGTATCCGTCGTCGTCAACTGTTGTGATATCCTTGTGAGACTTGGGGAAGAACTTGGAACATTTACCGTCGACCATACAGGAAGCATTGTAGTTGGCAGCGCCACATGGACCATGCATCAAATTAGTTTTCACAACGTCATATAGTTCTTTATCTTTAACCGGGTCTGGTATCTCTGCGGAAATAATTCTATCGATGTCACTGGGACATGGAAACTTGGATTTCTGGTCCATAAAGAGTAGAATATGAGCATGGGGGAGTCCTCTCTTTTGGAATTCAATAGTGTACAACGCTGAATATAAAAAAAATGGTAAGCACTACAACTAAAAGAAAAAAAAAACACAACAGACAAAAAAAAAATACAAAGCTGGGTTACGCGTTAATGCCACACGACTTTTCCTAGTAAGGATTTCTTCTGAAGATCGTCCATCAATCTGTTTAACTTCATCTTGAACATTCTGCATATAATTGCTGGTCTATCTTCTGGAAGTAACTTGGCTTTATTAAGATGTGATGTTATCTCCGGCCATTTCGGATTACATGTAAATGTGATAAATAAGTCTGGAAATCCGAAATGCTTACAGACGGCCATAGCATCCAAATAATGCTGCTGCATATATCGAGGTCCATAAGAAAAAGAAGATGGTAGAAACACTCTGTTACCCTCTTCAGCAAGTTCTGTGGCAGCCTCAGATGCCTTCTTGACTGAATCAGCATTAGTTGACCGTAAATTATCCTGGTTTTTCCTAATATAAGACATCTTATTTGACTCGATAGTAGTCCAACCAGCTACCAAAAATTGCTGGTATAGTCTTCTCGAATGCAGTAGTATGTGTTTATTTTCTCTTTTCCTCTCTTGGATCCGAAAGGCGAAAAACTGCCTCATACTAATCCCCTTATCATTTTTTCTTTCCCGCTTCTTGGAACCTGATGCTGCACCTTTCTTAATTCCAACCTGAAAGCCATCTTCCCCGTAAGGGAATAACAGAGGATATTGTAAGTCTAAATAACACGGATCTATCTCACTAATCCGTTTAAGCTTCCCATTATTTCGATTCTGAATAACAATATCGCGTCTGTCCATCCCTTCTTTATCCTCATCGACAATCAATGCTGCCACTTCATTTGTTGTAGGCGTATTCCAAGTCCTTGGATCTTTTCCACGGGCACATATAATCCTCAGCACGTACTCTTCTTCCTCATCAACATCTATCCTATCTATGGCTGTCCTTAAAACTTTCACATAAGGGTTAACTTCATCGAGAAGTTGAATAAGTGTCTCAAGAACACTATCTCGCAATCCTTTCTGTTTAGTTTGTTTACTCTGCTTAAATTTTTTTCCTTTCCTGCGAGTAGATAAGGAAGTATTAGTTTTGATATTTAAGATCACAACTAAAGCAGTTCATAAACAAAGAAAAAAAAATTAAAAAACAAACAACAAAAACTTTACCTTGCTGCAACTTTCCGGTTCTGGATTTCATTCTCGTCTACAATATATAGCTGAGAAAATTTTGCAAAATCTGTTCTTTCTGGTTTCAAGCTACCCATTAGATGATAGTTTTCTCCTTGTAAGCGAAACATGGAGGGACCTCTACCTTTTATGACAGAACGATCAACTCTTCCACCAAGCGAAGTCATCGAGAAAACCATGTTGTATATTCTAATAAGCGACCGAAAGTGTCGGGCGTTACTAGTATCTTCAGACACCATTCTTTGTATAAAAACGGGAGATGCTTTAAGATAAGGTAATCTCACATCTCCTCTAGAACAACACAGTGAAAATTCCGGGTTCTTAGTATGACGGCGCCTGTTAACTCGTTCATTATACCAGAAAATAGCACCACAATGACAACATTCGTAAACGGGATCACCTTCATCAAGGTATTCTGCAATTTATTTGTCACACATATTAAGACGTCCAACTATCTAGTAGTAATTTAATTTATTGTATCTGATGAATTATATATAGAGTTTTAATAAATTAATGATTACCATGTAAAGTCGTCGATGATTCATCACTATCAGATGTGTACTCATCCTCCGAATCACTTTCTTCTTGACTACTACAATCCATTATCTGCTCATTGGATTCTTTTTCGACATCTGCATGATGCTTGGCAATTACTATTTGTCAGTTTTTTTGTTATTTGATTATTTAACTTGCAACTTCAATATAAAGAAACCTGATTTATAAAATTCAAAGACATCGTCATCGGAGTCATCATCATCACTATCAGTATTATGCCCAAACAACATTCTGTATATATCGTCGGTTGTAGGTATTGACTCCACAAACCCTGTTATTGCATTTATATTAAGTATCAATAATTATGCGAGAATTGCTATTCATTAGTCAACATGTATTGTTACCTTTAGATGGCTTTCTGAGTTGATCAGAATTTTGACTTGAGTTTCCAGCGTCAGTTAGGCATTCTCAAAATTCTTGAGCTAGCCTTCTTGCTAATGTAATCTGCGGTGCTGACAATCCGGGTGTTTTTGAAATACCAACACCTGTATATTTTTAACAATAATTGTAAAATCATACATGGTCAAAATAATAGATGTGCTTAATAACAAATGAAATAAGCATCCTAATAGATGAAATAAAAAGAAGATAAAATAAACTCATATTCAATTTTATAGTATATGATAAAAGTTATAATTTGCAAACTTACACTGAGACAATGATGGTCTGATTGCTGGAGAAGTAATCGGGGACATATCTAATGGATTATCAAATTGTTTTTAAACATTTTCCAGGTGTAAGTAAAACATAGCGAAATTAGTATATACACAGATTTGAATGGAACAGTTACATAAAAAGCAAACCCCAACTTACTGTACTCAAAATCTGAGTGTGTTCCGGTAGTCCACTGGCAGATACTGCGGTTTTTGGCAACTAATATTAAAATTTTCAAAATCAGTATTAGACTTATTGTAATAACGCTTTAAAGTTAGAGAGATTAGAGAACTTTTTGTTTTTTGTGATAATGCAGTAAAAAAGTTATCTACATATATATGTATATATATTTACATGGAGTCAATTCTCCCGTAGCTGTAGTAGTCTCATATTGTGATAAATCATAGCTTGAGACAGCTGATATAAAAAAAATATAATAAATATAATTTAGTGTCGTCATGACTAACGACAAATGACTAATGAGCATTATTACCTGACGGTGCATTTGTAAATGTGGAGGAAGCAAATGGGAAAGGTGTATACGAAGAAGATGCATAATTTGAAAGGGGAGAGAAATTTATTGATGACAATTCCGGTGTAGCAGGCAATGCAAAACCTGAAGGTATACAAATACGATTTCTGTTATCTACTATATAATATACTGTTGACAGTAGATAATATACAGAAAAACTTTATAGGATTGTCTATTTACTCGGTGATGTGGTAGTGGCAAGTACTCCATTACCAAACCGCGTGGAATTATTTGGTTGACAATCTCAGAGGAAGAAAGATACAAAATTTAGATTTATCAAAAAAGCTGGTAAATAATAAGAGAAAATAAATATATAGTGTAAGGAAATAATAAAACAGTTTGGTACAGTTACCTATAACTGTTTGATACCGTGATAAATTATATCCTGAAACAACGGTATTAGTTACATGACATTTTCCAAATAGAGGTAACAATAGTGTTAATAAAGCGTAAATTAAAAGTGTTGATTGATAATACCTAAATTCGATCCCGTGGAAATTACAACTGAAAATGGAGAAGGTATTTGCGAAGAACATACAACATTTGTAATATCGTTTAAAACCCTATCTCGTGCACTTGGTGGAGTTTGTAAAACTTGATCCACTTTCAAGTTCTGTCCTGACTTTTTATTTTCATTTTTCTGTTGGGCCCGTGGTCTTTTGGATGTTTTTTTTCCGGTGGTGGCTGGAATGCTATCAGCATCATCTTTTCTTTTTCTCATCGGTCCAAACCTGGGTAAAAACTCAGTTTCTAAAGCTTTTTAGTTTCAATTAGCATAGAAAATCGAAAATGCAAAACTTACACTTATAGAAGAACTTTTGGGGAGAATGCTTGGATCACTACTGTTATATTGGTAATAGGTTTTGGAATAATGGGATTAACTGTTGTCATAGCTGGAAGATCGTGGATCGTTGAGAATAGTTGAGAATATCGTGCAGAAGATATTATATTTATTGAATTATTATGATATATATCTAAAAGTATATATGGCCATAAGCATTAAAACAAAAATCTCAATCACGTACTTATTATGGAAATCATTCATTCGATATTTTGTATATAAAATTTTTTTATTACTATAAGTTAGTAAAAAATATAGTTTATAAAATATTTTAATTACGATATTCCATAAGTTTCAGATGATGTGGTTACTGATATTTTTTTAAGAAAGTATTTTGAGGAATTAAATGTGGTAACTCGGATCGTGTAATAATTTTTGTTTTTTTTTGGTGTGAAGTTGAGAATTGTTGAGGATATCGTACAGAATATATTATATTTTTTGAAATATTATGATACATATTTAGAAGTATATATAGACATAAGCATTAAAAAAAGAATCTCAATGACGTACTTGTTATGGTAAAAATTATTTCGAAATTTTTGTATATAAAATCTATTTATTACTATCATTTAGTAACAAATATAGTTTATTAAATCTTTTTATGAATAAGTTTCGGGTGATGTGGTTTATGATCAATTTAATAAAATGGCATTTACAGGAATTGAAAGTGATAACTATTTGAGTATTATCTCATCTTTGAAGTTGAGTATAACAAATGCAATGTTTTGCTAATATATATATGGGTTAATATTAAAGTGAAGGTTCATATTTATCAAATTCTGACTGTTAGAACAAAGTTTTACACGTAACTTAATTAGTCCTACATAAATGATTCCACATATAGAGAAAAAATTACGTGATAAACACATAACTCGCACGATATCGTGAACAAATCGAGAGGCTAGAAACATAACTAAAATATAATGAAACAAATAAATAAAGTAGCAACAAAACCAAAAACACAACGCCAATGAAAAATGTCTAACGATAAGTCACGTAGTCGGTGAATAGTTTATTAAAAAAAAAAGTAAACGGTGCTTGTTTCTTCAACATGCCGGATTAATCAGTCTTCGCTTTTCCGTTACTCTCCGTTAACTCCTTAAAATCTAGGAGCTCATTGTTATCCAAATCCACGTTGAACTTCTCAGGCTCTCCTTCTAGTTTTATCCTTTTGATGCACGACATATCCTTGCTGGTACATGAAAATTGGTCTTGCGCATTATGTTTCGAATCATTGCTGCGTTTTGAGGATGGAGTTGTTTTGTCACTGCGTGGACAGTCCGACTTCTCATCACTAATAGTTATAAGCAAGGGTCCCTAAAGTTATAAACCAACATAAAAATTAGAACAATCTACTAAATGATAACATAGTAGAATAATGGTTGAACATGTAATTAGATAATGTAAAAATAAGACCTGTTCTGATCCAATAACGGAGGATGTTTCTGTAGCACTTTCAATTCCAGAAGATTTGCCGGATTCTCCGATCATCTGGTTAGGTGACCAGACTTTGAGGACCTTGAAAGCAATTTGTGTGTCATGTATATTATCCGAACCAATAGCTACACAAAACTGCCAAGTTGACCCAACAATGTTCCGGAGAGCTTGTGGCAAGCTAGTTGGATCCATGATCTAAATAAAAGGGAAACATTGATCGAATGCATCAATACGAAGCACTAACAATGTTTCTTTTCAAATTTGATTAATATGATTTTCATGATAAAATATACCGGAGAGATTGATCCATTGAGGAGTTTTGCACATGATTGAGTTACAACCTTCTGTGCATTGGTATCAAACAGCAGACATCTCATCTGAGATTTCTCGTCCGCCACCACTACATGTAACATGTACCTTGTAGAGAAAGGCACATTTTAAAAAAAAAAAACATTTATACATGAAATAATCGCAATCGAAAAATGAACAATGCATGTGAGAAAACAGTAACATACCTTGGTGTAAGCTGCTTAACCCACATGTTGCAAGTATTGCACCACTATGTTTCCTTAACCTGAGGATGTTCAAGTTGTTCCTTCCATTCAACTGTCTTATTGCAACTCTTACATTTGAAGTGATACCAACAGTAATCGGTATCAATAGCAAGGATTGTGCAAATAACCCTACTTTTCCCAACCATCCCAGACTGCTGAATTTGCCAATATTGAGAAGGGGATAGTCAGCAAAATTTTCCCTGACCACAATCAGTGTGTCCTTATTCGAAATAAGGTTATCCACATGTAGAACTAACTCGTCTTTAGGTAGACTGAAAAAGTTAAGTAATTCTAATTAATAACTTACTTGAAAAGAATCATACTACGTATAATTAATATAGTAAGATGATAACACTAACCGTGATTTGAATTCAACAACTTGCGGGATATTTGGATTGATCTCAAGTATAGTAGCATTGAAGGCATTGGAAACATAATTTTCACCTTCGTGACAAACAAACAACTAAATTAATAAACAAATCTAAACTCTTTTTGCTAGTTAATATTAATAATAATATTAAATTACCATCCCACTGCTTGACTTTCGCGTATTTCACCAGACAAATAACTTGTCCATCCTCAGCCCCACAACATCCAGCGTAAATCTGATCAGCATAAACTCCCCATAAGGTCAATCTTAAGTAATTATCCCTGCAAAAATAATAGTAAAATCTGAGATCAAATACTGTTTTCTAACATGAACTGTCCATCATTAGGTAAGTTAAACATAGAAATTACATCGAGTCTCTTAGCTGCGCATCGATTTTAGGAGTTGGTTTACTCATTGCCTCAACGATGCTCTTCTCACCAACATTAGTAACTTGGCCAACAAAATCTGTATAATAGATAGTCATAACTAAGCTGTATTAATGTTTGTAATACAAAATCAAACTTCGAAATAGAATTATCTGTTGCTTAAAATAACTTACCAACCAAAAAATTACAATTGAAGTTCGGGTCAGTCAATGCTGACAATGGAGTCAAAGTCAAGGGTTCTTCAAGGGCGATTAGATCAATTTCATGCACCTTTGAGTTGCTTCCAAGAAATGCTCTGAATGAATGTGTTGTTGGCCTATAAGCACCAACTGTTTTCTTGACCGTCAAGTTTCGAATTTCCTTCCACCCAAACTTTGTTATTTCTTTTCCGAACCTCTGAATCTCGTTAGACCTCATAGATCCATGCATCTTGGTTCCCTTCACGAAAGTTAATAACTAATCATTTGCATGAATAAAATAATGGATAGCAAATATAATAACCATGGGTTCATAATATATAAAACACGACAAAAAATAATCATGGATTTAAACAACTTGAATACGATTGTAAATATAAATATGTCATAGTGTTAAAAGACCATAATAATATAGATAACGTATAATAAAAAAATACATTGCTATATCATCGTCAATATTATTCGAAACATTTTCACATCAGGTAATATAATAGTTAAAATAATATTAATACAGGTAATATTAGTCTTTTTATATTAAGATATGAACTCGATGCTTCATAACCAAAAACATAAACAAAGAAAACTATTTATAATAAAACATAAAACTGAAAACGAAGAGAATGGTTATAGATTATAGAGTTTACTTCTTCATCCATCATGATAAAATCCAAGGTGTCACTGAATGATGCGTTTCCAGCGTTCCATGAGTGTAAAACCTTAACATGCACCCTCCATGAAGATTTCCAAGGTTTGATGCTATTTAGCATCGACAATTCCATTTCTGTTCCTAGCACTTTCTTTGGGACGGAAACTTTTGCCATATTTTTTTTTTTAGCGTAGAGATTTAAGTCTATAAAATTATGAGTGAGGAATGGGTCCAAGATTTTAAACACAAATAAGGTTGTATATATAGCAGATATTGTACTAATGAAACTAGGTAAAATCCGCACTAATATTTTATGTGCTAAATACAAATAAATATCTATTATATATATGGAGGGTAATTATGAGTAGAAATAAGGAACTTATTAAATATCTTCCAAAAATGATTAAACTGAATATACCTTTTATTTATGAAAAAGAATATCCAAGAATATTAGGGTATATACGGTAAAGAAAAGAAAATTTTACAGTTATCAGAGATTTAGTAATTAAAACAAAATTTGATACGAATATTTTATGGTTATCTAATATGTCTTTTAAACTAATAATATAATATATGCACGGATATTTAGGAAACAAATAAGATTTGTTCATATCTTATATGTTTCCTAAATCTCGGAATTGTTTCATAAATCTCCGTTCATATATTTTATTATTCGTATAAAAAAATAATCCAATAATATTAGGGTATATACGGTTGAGAAAGGAAAATTCTATAGTTATCAGAGATTTAGTAATTAAAACTAAATTTGTAACGAATATTTTATCGTTATCTAATATGTATTTAAAACTAACAATTTAATATATGAACGGAGATTTAAGAAACAAATAAGATTTGTTCATAACTTACCATAAACGAATACGTATAATTGATAAATATACATAGTAGTTATGGAGGTAAGAGGCATGTATTGAAAAATATGCCATAAGTGAGTGTAATCCCTTGTAAACACGAATAATGACCTTAAAAATAAAAACTGTTCACTACAAGAAAACATTGATATTCTGACGGATTTTCCGAGGGAAAATGAGTTTCTCGGAATTTTCTGACGAAAAACCGAAGAAACTCCGAGAAACATGAGTTCCTCGGTATTTCCTAGGAATTTTCCGAGGAATTCATTTTCCGTCGGAATTTTCCGAGGAAATTCCGAGGAAACAGGGTCCGTGGGAAAAAACCGACGGATATTTCTAAGATACCGAGGAAAGTTTGTACCCGTTAGAGACCCGGTGGGGCAGCCGTTGGGCGAGTTCAATAATTCCTAGGAAACCTGATGTTTTTTTGGAATTTTATAACCGAGAACGACGTTTTGCGGATCGAATTACACATATATAACCTTCATTGAGTGTCCTAACTAGATTATGAAGTCAAACCTTAGTGTTTTACACAATAACAAACACTTTTACGATTGCTCGAACGAAAATCACACAACATAAGATAAACACTTCTACACTTTAACAAACGTTAAAGTAAATACTTACTATTATTTTTGAAATTTTGTTATTTCATGGTTTATGATCATCTATACAAAGTATCCTCAATGGTATGAATTGCAATTGTATTAAAGATGAAATTCCGAAAAAAAAAATCCGAATTTGAAACCTCAAACCATGTTTCCTAGGAATTTCCTCGGAAAATTCCGAGGAAATTCCTAGGAAATGGGGTTTTATAACCGAGAACGACGTTTTGCGGATCGAATTACACATATATAACCTTCATTGAGTGTCCTAACTAGATTATGAAGTCAAACCTTAGTGTTTTACACAATAACAAACACTTTTACGATTGCTCGAACAAAAATCACACAACATAAGATAAACACTTCTACACTTTAACAAACGTTAAAGGAAATACTTACTATTATTTTTGAAATTTTGTTATTTCATGGTTTATGATCATCTATACAAAGTATCCTCAATGGTATGAATTGCAATTGTATTAAAGATGAAATTCCGAAAAAAAAATCCGAATTTGAAACCCCAAACCATGTTTCCTAGGAATTTCCTCGGAAAATTCCTAGGAAATTCCGAGGACAATACATAAAAAACATATTTCCTTTAGGATTGAATTTTAGGTCTCAACATATTTCCTAGGGTTTACTAACTTTAGGATTGAACTTCATATTTTAGGTGGATAGTTTCGGATTTTAGGTTGTTATATGGATAGTTTAGGATTTTAGGTTGTTAGATGGATAGTTTAGGATTGAATTTCGGATTTTAGGTTCTATTTTTTGTTTTCTTTGCAATTATTTGTAGTTTTAAAAATGTTTTTTTATTTTTAAGTTCGTTTTTTACTTTTTTTAAATAGTTTCTCAATTTTTTAAAATGTTTTTCAATTTTTAAAATCGTTTTTCAATTTTTAAAATCGTTTTCACTATTTTTAAAAACGTTTCTTGTTTTTTACAAACATTTTTCAATGATTTTTCAAAACGTTTTTACTATTTTTAAAATCGTTTTTCTGATATTAAAACTTTTTTCCTGATTTAAAAACTATTTTTATAAGTATTAAAACATTTTTTTGATTTGCTCAAAAACGTGTATATGATTTTAAAAAAGGTTTTTACTATTTTTAAAAAACATTTTTCAAGTTCTTAAAACGTTTTTTCTGATATTAAAACTATTTTTATAAGTATTAAAACATTTTTTTGATTATTAAAAACGTGTATATGATTTTAAAAAAGTTTTTACTATTTTCAAAATCGTTTTTCAAGTTTCCAGGAACAATAAAACATATTTATAAAATTTAAAATTTTTAATAAAACTTTTTCTATATTACAATCATGTATACTAACAAATTATAATTTTTTAAAACGTTTTTGAATTTTTAAAATCGTTTTTCAATCTTTAAAATCGTTTTCACTATTTTTAAAAACGTTTCTTGATTTTTACAAATGTTTTTCAATGTTTTTTCAAAACGTTTTTACTATTTTTAAAAAACATTTTTCAAGTTCTTAAAACGTTTTTTCTGATATTAAAACTATTTTTATAAGTATTAAAACATTTTTTGATTATTAAAAACGTGTATATGATTTTAAAAAAGTTTTTACTATTTTCAAAATCGTTTTTCAAGTTTCCAGGAACAATAAAACATATTTATAAAATTTAAAATTTTTAATAAAACTTTTTCTATATTACAATCATGTATACTAACAAATTATAATTTTTTAAAACGTTTTTGAATTTTTAAAATCGTTTTTCAATCTTTAAAATCGTTTTCACTATTTTTAAAAACGTTTCTTGATTTTTACAAATGTTTTTCAATGTTTTTTCAAAACGTTTTTACTATTTTTAAAATCGTTTTTCTGATATTAAAACTTTTTTCCTGATTTTAAAACTATTTTTATAAGTATTAATTTTTTTTATAATTTTTAAAAACGTGTATATGATTTTTAAAAAGGTTTTTCAAGTTTCCAGGAACAATAAAACATATTTATAAAATTTAAAATTTTTTATAAAACTTTTTCTATATTACAATCTTGTATACTAACAAATTATAATTTTTTTTTTTGATTTTTTTATATTTTTAAACTACAGGTCTTGTGATGATCAGACCCCGCCTCCTCGACAGCGTCGTGGTCGTGGCTCATATAGCCACTCTTGTCAGGATTCCCGCAGCTCCCACCAGACATCTCCCTCTCCATTTCCGGAAGCTCCTTCTGGCTCCCGTGCTGCACCCATTATTCCTCCGAACTTTCAGGGTCCTCAGGAACTGACGAGGGTTGCGGAGTTTGTTCGACAGCCGGGTCGTCACCATCTTCTGTTTCTCACTCCGTATCCCTCTGGACCGGGTCAAACATGGTTTGATCGATCTTCGAACGGGATCAGCTCATGGATCAACCGTATGATGTATCTGTGTTTGGACGTGGGACATCCGACTTTCACCGACTTCCCAAGAGCCAAACAAGTTCTATGGTTTGAACAGTTTGCGGTAAATATCCTTAATTTTTTGTAAATTTATTTTTTTAATATAAATTTTCTACTAATTGTGTTTTTTTTTTCAGCAAGAATTCAACTGGAATCCTGATTATACTCTCTTTATCTATTATCACTTCGTGCACAAAGTTATGACCAATTATGCGCATCAAATTCACGAGTGGAAGAAGAAGTGGCTAGTGAACAAGGTTTGGTTTTTTATTTTTAATTTTTTTTAAATTTATTAAATTATTTTTTAATTAATCTAACAATTTTTTTTTTAAAAGATCCCAAAGTCGATGAACCTCGAGGTCTGGCAGCAGTTGATTGAGCATTGGAGTAAGGATGACACGAAATCGATTTCTTCCACCAACTCCACCAACCGCAAGAGCGATCGTAAAGGGAAGGGCGTCTACAAGCACAACTTGGGTGCTCAGTCCCAAGCCACTCTGAGGGATCGCATGGTAATTTCATTCGCTTTTTATTCTATTTTAAAATTTTTGAAATTTTAAATTCTCATTTTTTCTTCTAATTACTAATATTTATATTGATATCAAGGTGGATGCAAATGATGGTGAGCCGGTTGATGATTTTACCCTAATGAAGACGGCGTATACGAACAAGAACACCGGCCAGATTGATGATGGTGTTGTGAAGGGTGTCGTCGACCTCATCCACAGTCAGCTGGAAGAAGCATCGTCTCAGCTTCAAACCGAGGACGAAGATTCGACGGGTTTCCAATTGCCTCGGGATCAGATCAACGAAATCGTTGAAAAAGTAAGTTTTTTTAATTAAAATTTTATTTCATCTTAATTATTATTTACATTTGTCCTATTTTCTATTTCAGTCGGTTCCAAAGAAGAAGGGCCGAATGTTGGGTTTGGCTCGTCGGTCCCGGTCGGCTACGTCTTCTGCTTCAGCCCCGCCCTTTGTTGATCCCGAAGCACTTGTGGGTCAGTTGCAGGACAAGGACTTACGCATATCTGTGTTGGAGACTCAGATGGCGACTCAACAGGCGAGCTTCGAAGCACAGAGGAAGCTGAACGAGCAGATGATGGAGATGATGAGGACGTTGCACCCGAACGTCGATTTCCCGACCCTGCAACACCCGAACACCCAAAACCCGTAGCTTTTTTTCTTCAAAAACTTGGATTCTTTCTTTTTCTTTGTACTGAATTTTAATTTTATATATTCCAAATAAAATTTATGAATTTCATTTTATATTTTCAAATTTATTTTTCTAATATTTATTTTTTTTTAAAAAAATAATTTTTTTTTTAATTAAATTTTAAATAATTCTGACGAACGGGGTCCTCGGAAATTTCCGAGGACTTTAGTCGTCGGAATTTTCCGACGGAAGCCGTTCCTAGGAAAATTCTGACGGACCATTCCGTCGGAAAATTCCGACGAAAGGAATCCGTCGGAAATTTCCGATGGACGACGTCCTCGGAATATTCCGACGGCGGTTTCCCTCTGAAATTTCCGACGACCTCTCCGACGTCCTCGGAATATTCCGACGGCGGTTTCCCTCTGAAATTTCTGACGACCTCTCCGACGAATGTCCATCCTCGCTATTTCCTCGGAATTTGTTTTCGTCGGAATTCCGTCGGAAATTTCCAAGGAAATTCCGAGGAAATACAAAATTCCGACGAGTTTTTTCCTACCGAAGAATTCCTCGGTATTCCGTCGGAATACACTAATTCCGACGGAATACTGAGGAATTCTTCCGTAGGAAAATGCTTGTTTTCTTGTAGTGGTTATATTCTAAGTTGTGACACTCAAATTCAAATATATAGTAAGTAATAGCAAATACAAATAAGAATTCTGATATCTTTAAAAATACGGTTTTAGAGATTGTGTACATTTAAATTTCTATATCAATTAGGTTGTGCAGATGGAATTGGAGAAAAAATTATTAAGATGGTTCAGTTTTGTTTTTTTAATATTCAACCATTTTGTACTTATAAATCTATGTCATTTATTATTTTTAGGCCGGTATATGTTAAAGTAAAACATTCTAGCATCCAAATATCATTCCGGTATTTGCTTAAGAGTCCATAAAATATTAAATATCCTTCTTATATCATAAATTGTAAATTATTTATTACATAGTCCCAATATAAAGAGAAAAAATATTCCAAGCCAGAGAAGATAACAAAGAGATGAACATAAGCAAGCTTAGAGAACATTCGTTGAATCGTCTCTTATTAAGAACATCTATCAAGTGGTGCACCTTAGTCCCCTGGTGGCTGTTCTTTGAACTGAGAATTCAGAAAATAACGATTAAAACAGTTGATATAATTATTGATAAAAAACTTTTGTTTACAGATCACTAACCATGAGGAATTTCAACTTTATTAATAGTTGTGGAGACAATAAATTTAATTGCATAACGTTGTTCTGTTTCAACCATCTGTCCGTCAATCGATGTGACACTAAAATCTTCTATTTCACACCACGTTCCTTCCACTATTAGGTGTTCAAAAAAAGGAAGAAACCGAGGAACAACCCTAGCTTGGATGGTGCTTTCCTAGAAAGATATCAAGCAATATGTTGTGCTTAAAACAGGAATGAAAATAAATAAAACTTAGGTAAAATTGAAATACAAATGGGAAATTTAAATGTTCAGATTACTCTGTAGTCGGCAAGAATCATAAAAAGGGAAAAACCTTCATGCTGAACATACTCCTTCCATTTTTTTTCAATTCTAACCCTAATTCTCCAATCAGTTTCGGAGGGATTTAAATCTCCTAATACGTTAAGGAAAAACATTTTCAGAAGTAGCCGAATTGTTTTGGTTTCTTAGAATACAGAAAAGTGAAGTAGCAATATATATATAGAGTACAAAGAGTGGTGATGTTGTGTCATTTAGGTTTTTATGGAAGTAACAAATGGAGCCATAGTAGATTGCGAAAATATATAAGAATATTCTTGCGTAGTAGATTGCGATCTTAGCATAAATGAAAACAATCAATTCGACATTATAATAATGTTAATGAATATCTTGTTGAATAATTTTTTCCAATTTTTTTTTTTTTTTTGACAACAAGATGAAGAAACTAAGAAACTACATATTCATTGTGAGCCAATGTGGAGGAGCTGAATCGATATGCACCAATTCTGAAGGATGACTCCTTGCTGTCCTCGCCAATTTGTCTGCTTGCTCGTTCTCTTTTTGGGGGATGAATATAATCCTAAAGTTATCGAGACGATCTTTCCAATGTTGGAATTCTTCAAGATGAATCGAAAAGGCTGGCCACTCTAAGGGAGTTGAGACAATCTTGATCAAATCCGAACAATCTGTCGCAAAGATAACCTTAGTTGTAATGCACACATGCATTTCATGGCCCAGATCAACGCTTCAAATTCCGCATGGAGGGGGGTAAGACTACACCGTATATTCCTCATACCCACCATATTTGCCTGTTGGCCCAAGTATTTACATACCCAGCCCTGTCCGGAGTAAATATCCGTATCCTTCCAAGCTCCATCCACAAAGCACCACCAACCCCCCGTAGCGATCGGGGCCACCAGAGTCGTAATAGTCTGGGCCATCGGAACTCTACCGTCTTCAGCTGTCTTAAGTGCGTATGCCTCTTCCCAGAGGCGCCCCTCCATTACTGCCATCGCAAGGATATCTTGAGGGCTGCGGTCTTTGCTGGTAAAAAGAAAGTCATTCCTACTCTTCCATAGGTACCATAAGATCCATGGAAAGTATGTTTCCTCTACTCCTTGGGGAATTCTTGAAAAAAGATAATCCATGTTCCCGAACACCGATTCCCCCGGGAATAAAGTGCCATTTGTGGGTACCTTGGACAAAGCCCATGTTTGAACTGCAGGTGGACATTCAAAAAGCACATGATTAATAGACTCCTCTTCTATACCACATCTCATGCATCGCGTGTCACATGTGATCCCTCGTGCTCTCAGATTCTTCATAACAGATACACAACCAGATAAAACCTGCCACATATAATGCCGTAGCTTAGGTGGGCAATTAATCTTCCACGTTTGAGCTAATAATTTATTTATATGAGGACCATATTGAGGCAACAATCTCTCTCCACCAGGGAACATCCTCTCCACTTCATACCCAGATTTCACCGTGTATTTACCAGTTTTTGTGAAGTGCCACCCATCGTGATCTTGCTTCTGAAATCTACTAACAGGCAACTGTCGAATAATAGCCGCATCTTGTGGAGAGATAACCGCATCAATCAATGGAAGATTCCACGATATGGCTGATGCATCAATCAAATCCCTAACCTTCAGTTCTAGGTAGGTGTTAAATTTGCAAGTTTCTGGTCTCGGGCGAGGGGCATGCAACCATGGATCATGCCACACCGACGTGGATGTTCCTGATTCTACCCTTTTGATTAGTCCTTTGCCAACCAGAGATCTAGCAGAGACAATACTCCTCCATCCATAAGACGGAGAGTATGTTCTAATTGGATCCAGTGGACCCGATTTACGATAATAGCGACCTTTGAATACCCTAGCATAATTTTTTCCAATTTTATTTTGTGGAAATAGCTATTGTGATTTAATAACAATTACAATTATGTTCTTATATATAGTTATCATTTAACTCTCTTACGATCTCTAAAGCCAAATGGTGGGGGTTATTTGCACTCACAACTCATAAATTAATTATATAATGACGATTGATAATCACCTAGTATTGAGATATAAAAATTTCCAAACGGGAAATATTTTTTATACAAAAAAACTTAATAGTAGTCAACAAAAACACTTGGAAAATATTGATACAACCCAAAAGAAACTTAAAATCCATAATCCTTAGGCCATCTCTCCAAATTGTTAGGGATCACCCTAATAAATCCTAGTACATGGATGGAGTAGAAACACAGATCACACATCCATGGATCTTTAACTCCTTCATCCCATTCACGCTGCCACCTGTCATTCCATGCACAATGACAAAGCCTAATAATGCTGGAATCAAATGCATCACACCGATCTATATAATCTTGTGGCATTGGATTAGGTTCCCAGAAATTATATAGAGAAGTCTCAACTTTCTTTCTCATCCGCCTAATTAGATCACGACTTGGATTAACTAATTCCAAATCGATTCGGATATCAGGAGAAAAAAGTTTCCTAAGATTGCTATAAAAATATATGGCGAGTTCATATCCAGAGAGAGCTGCTTCACGAATCATGGCTAGGCCTTTTTCCAATTCGTAATAGTGAAAAAACTGAGAACAGCCAAGAATGAACAGAGCAGATATGTTACCGGATTTGTGACATCTTCTGAAGAAATCTCTATATCTATCGCTTAAACCCCAATGATATTGAACGGTGTAAAGATCAACTCCTCTAAAGAAGGATTCATCAGCGGCCACTCTCCTTAAAGTACGTATGGCTGCTATTGCATTGTAGTGAGCCTTGAGGTCTTGCGACACTAACACCATGATTTTTCCTAATATTTCTTCGGGTAGATCGAGAAGACCTATCTCTTCATGCTGATCTCTTCCTCCTATAACAATATTTCGACGAACACGTCTACGCTCCCGATCTTGAAACTCCATTCTATAAAAATAATAGGAAAAGTCTTTCTTTTTGAGAGTTGAGAAGAAAGGAAAGTGTAAATGATAGAGCAAATACTTTTGTAAGTAATTATTCTGAGTTGATCTCAAATATAGAAAAGATAAAAGGTTTCTTGTAGAAGACAAAAATGGCTCGGATTTGTCAGATATATAAAAAAGGGGCTATGTCAGGAACGGGTGCATCATGAGTGGTTACGTTTTGTGTTCTCGAGATCTATACAGTTCAAGTTTGACAACTATTGATATAGAAAATCACACTAACGATTAGCATGTCTCATAATTTAATTATAGGAAAGAAACTTAAACAGTTTATACAAATAATAAAATGTATTTTTTTATATGAAGAAATAAAACGTATGTATAGGTAAAATACAAATGAGAAAAATGTATAATTGAGTCTACTTTGTTATATGTCAGTTAGGTATTAATAAGGGAAGTACAATATGGTGCAGTAGATTGCGAGAATATATCAGAATATTCGTGTTCAGTAAATTGCGCTCTTAGCATTAATGAAAGCAGTTAGCATTTCAATTTATGGAAATAGCCATTATAGTTTCATAAGCATTACAATTATTATGTTCTTAAATTTTGTTCTCATTTACATTGTTCATTTCTTGTTAATATAATTGTGGGGGTTATTTGCAATCAAAACTCATAAAGTAAGGATATAATGACGATTGATAAGATCACCTGGTATTGAGAAATAAAAAAAATTCAAACGGCAAATATTTGTTTACACAAAAAAACTAAATATTATTCGACTACTTCAGTTATTTAAATATTGATAGAAACCAAAACAAACTTAAAAGTCATAATCCATAGTTAATTCTCTCCAACTTGTTAGGGATCACCCTAATAAATCCTAGTACATGGATGGAGTAGAAACAAAGATCACACATCCAGGGATCTTTAACGCTTTCCTGCCATTCCTACTGCCACCTGTCAATCCATGCACAATGGCAAAACCTAATAATGCTGGAATCAAATGCATCACACCGATCTATATAATCTTGTGGCATTGGATTAGGTTCCCAGAAATTATGTGGAGAAGTCTCAACTTTCCTTCTCATCTGCCTAATTAGATCACGACTTGGATTAACTAATTCCAAATCGATTCGGAGATCAGGAGACATAATTCTAATAAGATTGCTAGAGAAATATATGGTGAGTTCATATCCAGAGAGAGCTGCTTCACGAATCATGGCTAGGCCATCCTCCAAAACATTTTTGTGGAAAAACTGAGAACAGCCATGAATGAAGAGAGCAGATATGTTACCAGAGCGGTGACATCTTATGAAGAATTCTCTATATCTATCCCCTACACCCAAAGGATATTGAACAGTGTAAAGATCAACTGCTCTTAAGAAGGATCCATGAGCGGTCACTCTCCTTAAAGTACGTATGGCTGCTATTGCATTGTAGTGAGCTTTGAGGTCTTGAGACACTAACAACATGATTTTTTCTAATATTTCTTCGGGTAGATCGAGAAGACCTAGCTCTTCATGCTGATCTCCTCCTCCTATCACAATATTTCGACGAACACGTCTACGCAACCGAAATTGATGCTCCATTCTACGAAGATAATAGGAAAAGACTCTTTTTCTGAAGGCTGAAAAGAGAGGAAAGTGTAAATGTTAGAGTAAAGACCTTTGTAACTAATAATTTTGTGCTAGTGTCAAATATAGAGAAGATAAAAGGCTTCTTGTAGACAACTAACAGTTTCCGAAGGATTTGTGATATATAAATATTAGTGGCGAAGTCAGGAACAGGTGCATCATGAGTGGTGACGTTTTGTGTTCTCGAGATCTATAAGTTTCGAGTTTGACAACGATTGATCTAGAAAATCACACTATATCAATGAGATTAGTATGTGTCTCATGATTTACTTAGAGGGATTTTGACTTAAATTGTTTTTAAAAAAAAAAGCAAAAATATTGCTTAAAATTCCAGGAAAAATAAGTAATTAACATGAAATGACTTGTTTAAAATAATTAAAACAGATGATACCATATGCGATCCAATAATGAAAATTCGAAAATACAACTTATTGGAAAACACAGTATTTTATATAGATAATTTACCAGAAAAGGGAAATAATTAATTAAATACAATTCTCAAATAGTATCTGAAAATATATATGATAATGACATTGATTGCAATGGATGCGACGGTGCAGTTTGTGGAGGTTGATGACGTATAGTGTTAGACTTTTAAGGACTCATAGGTATATAGGCAGACATCATTAATTTGGAAATAACTGTTCACTTTTAAAGAATTGTTCAGTTTCGGGACGAAATAAATATTGAAATGATTGCTATTTTATCATTTTCAAAAGGAGAAATATCTATATGGTAGATATATTTTGGGGGAAAGGTAGTAGTTTTTATGGGAGCTTCTATTTCCTGATTTGTCAAGGCAGGTTTTGAGAATTAGTAAAAATCGAATAGTGGGAAATTGTTAGTCGTTTCAATGGTGATTAACGATTTGATCTGACAATATTAAGAATATGCAAATTAAGGAGAAGAACTAATTGGATAATATATTAACAATAAATCCAGTTTATTTGTATTAGTTATATAAATATTATTTACATATTATTATTTAGTTGTATTATGTTATATAAGTATAAAATAGAATTGGACATGATATATATTTATTTTTAATATTGGTTGAATGTCAGGAATTAAGATCCCTAATAAAAGATAATATATTGAATATGATTATTAATTAGTTCTGAAGTGGTCTTATTGGATATAATCATACCATGGCAGTTTTATTGTTATGCAAAGAAACGTCTATTAACACGTTTCATTATAATAGAAATTAAATAATTATTCCTTTTTAAAAAAGGAATATAGAAATTGCCTGACATAAGTAATTATGACTTTTACCATGGAAACTGTGAGACGGAAAAGTAGTTTTTGCGTTTAATCTTCAATTTAGATATTCTTTAGTTTCGTTCGCTTCATTGGTTCTATCAATCCACTAAAAAAATCTCTTTGTTTTTCTTCTCCGTCAACCGCTTTGAAAGTTTATAGAAATACACCAGCCATTTATCAATGGAAGGAATTTTACTAAGAGATGCAAGGGAGAATAGGATTCCAAGAGACGATGTAAGGGAACCGAGACCTGTGGGTACGACTTGGGCAATAGGTGTGAAAATACTTAGATTATGGTCTGAGTTGCTAGTAAACGGCGAGTCATGCATGAGAGTGGTGGTTTGTGATAAAGTGGTAAACACAATTACTGTGAATTACATAAATAAGCATTTGTTAAAAAAATATCAATTAGTATAAAACCCTTAGAGGTTGTTCGTGCGATAACAACTTTTAATAGTGAACAAAACGTTTAATTCTAAACTATACATTTGTTTCTTAACATCAAAGTAATTTTTTGTTTGAGATCAAAACTTATTTTTTAATTTAATTATTATTGAACAATAGATGTAATATCTACTATGATGCTGTGTACAGGGTAACAGAATCGGTGGTACGATACCTCCACAACTTGTGGAACGTTTTCAGGATACTTTGGTTGAGGGTGAGTGGAGGTTTCTCATGACTCTGGAGATCGTACCTTCCAACAGCGTCCTTAAACTATCTAATCATAGATTCGAGTTCAGATTTCAAAGAACAACCCAAGTATGGTTCATTAGTCCAATCTCCAATAACCATTTCCTCAACCATCCCAAATTTGAGGACATGTTAAAGGGCAGAGTGCAATATTTAGTACTGACTGGTGAGTCCATATTTGATTGTATTAAGGTATGTAAGGAAAAAATGTTCACACTATGATTAAAGTTCATTGTCTTAATATCACCATATTTCTATATTTTTCTTCTATAACAGATGTACTTGGATTTATATCGGCTGTTGGACATCTAAGGACTGAACATCCCGCTATGCGGAACGAAGAGCCATATACATTGTCCTTCATGCTTACAGATGAGAGGTAAGTGAAATACAAAGCGCAAGACATTACATTGATAATCAATTATCTCATTTCTTACAAATAAAAGACACGTATAAATTTGGTACATATAAATTACAGGGATGAAGTGATAGAATGCACAGCATACGGATCTACTGCTAGAATGTTCCACGATCAGTGGAAGATAGAGACAGTGCGCAGAATGGTCTGTGTTCTAAGGTTCTGGACATTGGAGAAAGAAATAGGTACAAACCAACATCTGCTATAATTTTACAAATTTATTGTTTATAACTGAATATATCAACATCTGCTAAAATACAACTGAATATAATACTAAACGAATATAATATGCTCTAATTGTTGTTTAAAGTGTTAGGAACCGAGTACACAAAGACAGTTTGTGTATCGACATCAGGTTGCTCACAGTTCATGCTTAATCCATGGATGCGAGAAGCGATAGAATTCAGGGGAAGGTACATATGTTTTCTACTTATATGATTTGGCACAAACAGATAGTATGTCATTCTAATCTGGACAAATATTTGATTGCAGATTCATGAGAATGACAGACAGAGGGAGTGTTATAGATCCTTAGGTAGAAAGAATAATCAAGTCGATATATTTTATGACTTGAGATCTCCATCTCACCGTCAATTGTAATTCAAAATGAGCTAAAGGTTCTTTAGATTAATTTTCAAAACCTATATGGATTGTTAATTTTAAATCTCATTTTAAATCCCTGTTGGTTTTGTTTGGGACTAATACTTAAGCTTATTATTCTCTTCATTACCCGTGTTGGTCTTATATTAGCAAACTTTACGTCTGTTTCCACATTTTTTTCATTTTCAAATGAAACTGAAAGTTAAATTGGGCGACAAAGTGATTTAAAATAAATGAATTAGTATTGGCCCAAGTAAAGTATTCGGTAGGAAAAGACGGGGAAAAAATAAGTGTTGTACATTATAAGGATAAGATTATAACACTTCGATTGAACGGTTCCATTCTAGATGAAAATCTAATTTTCAGAACTATTTTATTAGAAACAAATAAGTAAAATTTCAATAACATGGGTTGTACAAAGCAAAAAAAACAAAGTAATCTTAATTCAATCAAACCAACCATATTTTGTTATCATAAAATCGTACAACAATGAAAAAATTAAGAAAGATTCCTACATGTCAAGACCAAAAACAGCTATGGCACAGCTCTACATCTTCAGAATCGTAATAGTGCAACATACTGAATGGTTGATAAGGTGTACACTTGCACTTGTACATGAGGGGAAGGACGTTGACCATTTCGTGTCTCATCGGTGCGAGTACATTGAGTAACTCCAATCGTCCCTTTTGATGAACAACAAAATAAGAAGCGATGCGTCTAACATCATCCCTCGTGATTAGAGACAAAGAGCTATCATCTTTGTGGATGATTTTCCGAATCATTACATATGTATATGTAGCAATATCATATCCACGATCGGCGGCAAATTTTATTGAATAAAGACCTTCGACAGGCAGATCATGAAGAAAAAAATCTTGTGTTCCTTTGATGTAAATGGCACTTAGGTTTCCATATGCAAAACATTTAGACATAAATAGTTTTTCTGCAATGGAATGGTTACACCTTAGATTTAACAAATCAAAAGATGCATAACTGGATGGCACATCACAAAGCTGTTTCACCGATTTACATGTTGATTTCAAATTGAGATAGTCTGCGAAGGAATTTTTGCAAACACGCTTCACAACTTCTCCTAGGATCTCAAGCGGCAAACAAAAGATAGTAGACACTTCCATATTTCTAACTAAAGATGATGAGCTACTATATTGAACAATTTGAATAGCTGGGAGGATAGTAAGATGTTGTACTGGTACGTTGATAACATGGTCATTATAAGGGATTGAGAAAATTAGGGTTTAGCAAAAAACGCACTGATTGCGCCAAAAGCGCGGTGAACTGTTAATGAATACTATCATTAAATTTGTATTTGATTTTAATTTTTTTTGATTCGGCATATTCTTTCAAATCTGTTAGAGAACATTCAAGGAATTTAATCATTTAATACGATATTGGTTGCAAAAAAAAAAAGGTTCAAAATGGAGAAGAATATGCCTTATTATATTCATTATCCTTATTTGGTTTAATCACATTGGAATTGTCTTTAAATGGTTTGATCAGTTTAAATTAAACAGGCATCGTATATTCTAACGGCTCAGATGTCTCGATACTGTGGACGGTCCAGATTTTAAAAAGGGGGGATCCGCGTGTTTTACCGAATAATTTCGGGTTAGACCCGGAGCGTTTGGTTTGAGACCTTCGGGTTTTATTTTTTTAATACGATTGTACCCTTTTATTTGGTCATCAGAAATCGTAATGGCACTGGTATTTTGTGTAATTATAGCTTTAACTTTTGGGTACCTCCATATTTGTACTTCATTTTTAATAGTATTAAGATGTGTGTGTTGTTATGTTTTAATCTCACTTTGTTTTTATTTTATTAATCTTCATATGCAGATTTTGAAAATATCATAGGAAACTCTAATATTTTTAAAGTTATGATTGATGAATAAAAATGTAAAAAATCATTGTCCCAATAACACTAGAGTTTAGTAGAATTGTAAAATCAAAATATACTCAACTCTTTGAATAACAAAGGATTTAACAAGAATTATGAAATAATCATACCAATAACACAAGATTTTTCAAGAATTCAAGAATCACTAAACCAATAACAACAGAATCTCAGAAGTCTTCAAATATTAAAAAATCATGCTCCCACTACCCCCCTAAATAAAAATACTAATTTATATCAACTTACCATGATTATGAGATATATTTATTATGGTATATAACTACAGCTATAATAACTTTCATTGTATTAAAAGTTTATTCAAAATTCCTAAAATAAACCAACATTAAATATTTGATTTGTATTGATATCAATCAGTAATAAAATTTTTGGTAATAAAAAATTATTATGTTTCTAAATTTAACTAATAACATAGATTAAAATAAGTAACTACACATTTAATTGAATAAAATATAGTAATTGTATTTATGCCTATTCATATCAATTTAGTAATAAATTCAGATATACATAATATGTCATAATTTTATACTCAATCAATAATGATAGAAAAATAACTGTTTAGCAATATTATCCTATATATATAGTAAATATGATTTAATTGTTTTACTTTTACTAATATACAATTTAAAAAGATTTTGAGTATGTTAAATTGACATGATCTATATAAATAACTATAAAATTATATGTAATAAATATTTATATAAATATTTTGATTACTACCTAGTTAAGATATATTTTTGAATGGTATAGTTAATTAGTACTTAATTTCACGGTGGAATAATTCAAAGACAACAATGCTAAACAGACGGGAGATAGACTGGACACTGGAGTACGAAATGCCTCCTCAAGTATGAGCTTCTGCTGCTAAACACATTCACCGAAAGGAAACGATGTCGTTTTGGTCTCTCGTTCTTCCATCTTCGCCTTCCCTCTCTGCTCAACGCACCAAGCCTCTCAATGGCTTCGGAAGGCTCCATCGTTCTCTCGTGCGAGCTTCTTCCGATGTTCCCGATTTCCTCTCCGCGGATTGGTACAACTTCTCATCAGCTCCCTTCTTTCGTCTCTCTCAATCCAATCTTAATCAAGACTTAATCAAGATTAATTAGTTTTTGCTTGAACTCAATTAGTATCGAATTTTTTTGATTTGAAGTAGCGAAAAGATCAAAAATTCGATTTTGCATCGGTTCTTATTTGGCTTTGGTTTACAGGTTGGAGAGTCGTAGAAAACGTCCTTTTGGCCCCAGACTTGATGTAATGATACATTCATACACATACACTGTTGACTTTGTATAAAGCAAATCTTGATTTTGTCTCTCTCTGTTATAGTGTATTGATCCGAGTTCTTAGATTGTTTGTAATAGTTTAGTGCGGAAGACGCTGTTCGACATCAGCTTGATGCATTGAAATATAACGACCATCCTCGTTATGATTATGGCATTGAGGTCATGTATCGGGTAAAGTTTCATTACTAACCTTCGATCATAACTACTATTACAGCTTTTGTCAATGTTATGACATCTTTTGTCGGAACAAAAAAAAACCAGTTTGCTGGATTCGACCCGTTTGAGAGATCAACCTATTTCGGTCCTTTCTTTGATCTAGGACAGGTTAGTTTCAACACTTTGATGGTCAATATTGTCAGTCTCTCTAGCTACTAGGGGAAGGTTCTCATGATCCTCTGGCTCTTATTGGTTGAGTACTGCAGTTTGAAAGGTTTAGGCGTATCTTTCACCACTCGTCTTACCGTGTGTTGCTTGGTCATAAAGATAGAGAAATCTTGAGCAGTTTGTTAGTTGAAGAGGTATCATCTCTTTTTTTTTTCTTCCTTTTTTTTCTTCAAAATGTTACAATCATTAAGAAGCTGGTTTATGTACAGAATCGTTTCAAGCAGAGGATTTGGATTCAAGGAAATCGACCTGAGGAAGAAGAGATATTTGAATTCACAATGTTCCAGGTTAGTTCCTGTGTCACTATAGACACTCTAAATGTTTTGAAAATGTTAATACTATTGTGGATTTATGATCTTCAATGATGATTAGATATGACATCAGTTGTGTGTTATGGCAGCGTATAGGCGGTTCATGGGATGGTTATTGGTTAACAGAGAGCTTGCTTCATGATGGAGATGTGTTTTCAGGAGGGATGGCTTACTGATATTCAACGGCTTAGCTTATGTAAAACAGATGCATTATAAACGTTGGGACACGATCTTGTAAGTCTATGTTAATGTGATAAGCGATTATAATTAGATGTTACTGTGGAAAAGCTACTTTTTTTTTTTTTTTTGTAAAAAGCGAACATAGTAGCTTCTTGTTACTCTACATTGTATATGGATGGTGTATATAGCTTTATATAGCTTTGTGTGATCCTTGCATATATTTAGTGTAGACTTTTCAATTAATCCCGTAACTTTTGTCATTCCTAAGCAAAAAAAAGTTTGTGAATCATAGAGGCAACGTTATTTTACAAAAAAAAAAAAAACAATGTATAATCAACGTTTGAAACAATTGCGAGGCTTCCAGACTTCATTCAATGAAAAATACAGCATATACAAACTCTTATCTAGAACTCAATTCGTATATTTTGGAGTGGAGTTCGCCCTAGTCTCCCAGACACAACTATCGAGGAGCCGCTCTTGTCGTTCGATCTCGACGCCGGTGGAGCTTTAGCTCGCCGGCGTCGCCTCCTCCACCCTCTAATCTCTCTTTTCTTTTCTCTGTTCTCCTCTCTCTTCACTCTCTGCTTCTCTTTCAAGTTCTTCTGCTTTTTCATGGTTTGGAACTTTTCTCTTCAATCCCGATCTACGATTCGCCGTTGGCTTTCGGAGCAAGCTGTTTCTTCCCATGCCTCTCTGCTAGTCTTGGTCACGACTTCTTTGGGAGGAGATGCCCGTAGCTTCCAATCATCTACCATCAGAGCAACGTATCTGCTGGGAAAAAAAAGGGTCTCCATTGATGTAATCATGTCTCATCTTCACGGCATGTTTTCTCTAGATCTGTCGGTCGTCTCGAGCTTAACTGGTACACATCCTTACTTACCCTATAGTCCTTTGTCTCCTTCCTCAGCCGTAGCCTCAGAGCTTCCCACTCATCCACTGCCTCTCACTCGCCCAACGCCTCCGACTCTTCCCGTCGTTTCTCTCCCAACCAAACAAAGACCCAAATTATTTTCCCATCATACTTTCAGGGAGGGATTCCTCCCCATAACCAAATCCAAATTCATTGTTCTCCACCATTATTACAACATTTGTGAGGGGTTCCTCTTAATGTTCAAAGTCAAGGCTGCTGGTTTTCATATCTTGTCCATCATTGGATCCTATCAGATCCAAATTACTATCGTTGGTGCCCTTGCATATGACTCCAATTTGGAGCCAATCTTATTACCATTGGCGAGGCTCTCTGCTGCTTTTGGTCAAATCCGAAGTTTCGGATGTTTCAACGTCGGTCTCAAATCCGACTATCAGCTCTCTCGAGCAAACAATACAGTGTTTTGGCTGGAAAGTCTTCATGATTGTCTCCAAGTCTATGAGCATGTCTCATACCTGTATCAACCTATCTGCTTTCAATTTGTTTTCATGTATTTCAATCGATCCGATCTAGTATCGGCTGTAGTTCTGTTTGCCTTTTGAGGCTTTAATGAAAGTTTGTGTTTCAAAAAAAAAACAAACTCTTATCTTGGGTCATAAGAGAGATCAAAAGAATACAAACGTGGAGAGGTGTTTCTCCAAGCGACTTTATTCCCAAGTTTCCTCTCTACACAAGCGGTATCGATGGTATTGATATTACATCAAAGAAGATAAACAAAGTTGTGCAACTCTTCCCAGATTTTGAAACTATATCGTAAAAAGATTATAAATTTGTTATATAATCTATTTTGTAGGCCATGTAGCTTGAGCTGACATAATGATCCCAACTATAACTCCAAATAACCCAAGAGCACTCCCAAAGATCTCAATCACAAGAATCTTGACAAAGAGCGTTGAGTTCTGAGCATCAGACAAAGCACAACTGCTTCCAATGATTCCTACACATAACCTACAAAACCAAACACAGAGATTCTTACAAGGGTTCCAAGAAGAGGAAGAAGAGAGGATGAAGAAGGAGAAGAAGAAGAAGATAAACAGACCCGCATACAAGGTTTGCGAATCCAACGATGATCCCAGAAGCAATATTGCATAACCAGCTCTTAAAGACTCAGCATCATACATCTTTGATGATGGCACACTCTCAAGCTTTGTTTGTAATATAATTGCAACGATCACACCATATATAGCTACGGCTTCACAAAAGATTACACTGTAAAAAAATACAATTCAAAAGTTCTTTAACATATTTTCTAGCATCTACAATTACAGAATCGATACTGTTAAGGCAAACTATATGAAAGCCAAAAATGTGATTTAACATCAACAATTCAACATAAAAGCCAATATGTAACTGACCCTCATATCTAATGTGAGTAAAATAACTAAACGGAGCTGAAAACAAGATACTTAGGATATCAGGTAATGCATATATCCGAACCCACACCCGAAAAACTCAGAAGTTAACTACACATATTAACTATTTTGACCTAACTTCTGGAATACTTTTCTGTGATTTTGGTGAGTTCAAGTAGTTTCTATAATTGAGTTTTCGGTTAATTTAGATAATTTTGTATAGCTTTAACCGAACCGAATCCGACCCGAAAATTAAAAATATCCAAATAAGGCATATGAGTTTGGTACGAAAACCCGAAAATCCGGAAAAAAACTTGATCCGAACCTGAACATCAACCGAAGGCCCAATGCTAATTTTCGTCAATTTCGAAATGCTACAATCTAATCTGAATTTTTTTCTTGAAATTGGAATTGGTTCTTGGTGGAGATACCTGATGAGATTCTTGGAAGTGATACGAGGAGCTTCAATGGCGGCACCGATCAAACTACTTCCCGTGATGTAAATTCCCCTAAATCAAATAGCTTTCCATGAGCACGATGGTTCGTGAATCAAAATAAGAAAAAGAATACTGGGAAGAAGGAAGAAGAGAGGATTTTTACCAGGCGGCGCCGAGAACGGAGACGCCGATGGAGATTGCGATTCCGATCGCGGAGAAAGTGTACGGAGAGATCCTCACCAAAGCAGCGCCCCATGAACTCGCGTGACCAACAGCCAAAACTGACATTTTCTCTCTCTCTCTCTCTCTCTCTCTCTCTCTCTCTCCCGAATATAATCTGATAATTATATCTTTTCTTCTCTCTCTAAGCCGGAGGAGAAAAAACTAAAACAGAGCCTTTGTATGTGATCTGAGATTGGGGAAGTGTGTATCCCGCGCTAATGAGCGCGCGTGAGTTAAAACATAACAGTTAAGTCGTGGTATCTCGGCCTCGTAAGCCAATTTGAAACACTGTGAATGAATAATTAGCCCAAACATTCATATTGTACCTTTGGGCCTCGTGCTTCTCTATATCGGCTTTATTCATTTCCTAATCACTATTTTCTGATTAGTATAAGCCCGGCCCCTGCGATCAGTAACGGAACCGAACCGAACCAAAAATTTTGGTTTTCGATTCAGGTTCGGTTACAGGTTGCAAACCGATCGGCGAGTCTATAAAATAAATTCAGTTATAAGTTCGAACCGGTTCGTTAATCGATTAGTTTAGGTAGTTCGGATAGTTAGTTTCGGGAATCCATTAGTTCGATTATTTGTCATGAATCGAACGTAGATTCTGGTTCTCCCTATATACTTGTTTATTCAAGATTTATTTTTAAATATTTTAATACAGTAAGACCACAATGAGTTGTTTCTTCTTTTAGCAGATAACGTGAAGGATAAGTCAAGAAAGTAAAATCGCAAGAAACACAAGATGTTACTTTGAACCTTATTTTTGTCTTTTTGGAGATTGTGTTCTTTTAATTTCTGAGGTTGTGTTCTTTTAATTTCTTTCAATTTGAGTAAGTTAATTCTAACATCAAGGCGCGTACAACAATTTATTGCTGCTAGTTAATTCTCCGGAATCAGTGAACCGTTATGGAGTAATAATCTCTTTTCAACACTTCATCTACCATCCTTGGGACATGTAATTCAACTACTCGGCCATGGGGAAACGCAAAAGTCTCTTGTACTTCAGAAGTTAGTATTAGGGCTATTGATATATCATGGTTTTTAGTGTTTTTAGCCATGATATAAGTTGTATATAGAGAGTCTTTTTAGTGTTTTTGGAGTCTTTTAGAGTCATTTGCAGGTTTAGGTACGTTTGGAGCTTATTTGGAGATTATGGATCATTCTGGAGTTAAGTAGGAAGTTGTGCTGAAGATTTCAACTCGGAGGCAAAATTTAGAGATGGTGTCGATCGACACCACACCTGGTGTCGGTCGACACCAATTCCTGACGGCAATTTCGAGACGCGTTTTCCAGGCTTTGCAGAGTTGCAAACAGATCCCTGAAGCTCCTAATATTTACAATTAAGTGCCAAACGTGTTTTCCATATTCTTAGACTATTTTTATGGGTTTTTAAGGTCATTGTTTAGACCTATCTATGATTCTAAGCTAGCGAGAGCTTTGGAGAGAAGAATTCAGACTCCTTCAGAGAAGATTCAGAACTCCTTTAATCTCTATTCTTATTTCTTTATGCAATCTTATTCAAACATGTTTATTGATTCAATCTCCATGTCTGAGTAGTTTGCTAGTTAGGTTTAGGGTTTCTCATTAGGGATTTCATGGATTGCTAAGTTGATTGGTTAGTTAGGGATTCTGGAAACTATTTCTTTATCTAGGTTGTGATTAAGGCTTGATCTGAACTGAGAAGTTAGATTATTGATCATAGGTTGATTCTCGCAACGAGAGTTGGTTAATTAGCTAGAAAGAACCTTAGATGAACAAAATAACTATTCGCAAAGAGATTTGGTTTAGGTATTTTGTGAACTTATCGAACTTGAATTTAACGCATGTCTGAGCCTTTGAATTTGCAAAGAGATTTGGGATTCTAGGATCTAGACATAGAAATCTCTGCAACGAGAGTTGATTGATTTGAATATTGTGTTTCGAGTTCTAGAACATAGCAGAATCCTGATTTACTGATTAGCTTGCATTCCTGATTTCCTGAGAATTCCCTGAGCCTGACGTTTCTCCTATCTGATTTTAAAACCGATTTTAGTTGCTTTGCTGTCTTTTAATTACATTCATTCTCATTTAGCTTAATTCGAATACTGAAATCTATTGTGCGAATCTTGAGTCTCTGTGGAAATCGATCCCTAAGTACTACAGCCGATCTCTTAATTTGAGAGAGTAGCTCTAGGGTAAATTTGAGCATATCAAATTTTGGCGCCGTTGCCGGGGACTCTTTGAATTTGCCATTAGATTAGGAATAGAATTTAGACTACACATTTTATTTCTTGTTTACTCACATTCTTTCTTTCTCCTTTCTTTTGTTTCAGGTTTATGCATACTCGCAACACCCGGAGCAACAAGGAAGCTAAACTTTTGAATCTTACGAATCAGGAGTTGAGAGTTAGAACGCACGAACCTTAAGGCAAAGAGATCAGCAGAGATGAATCGAAGAATTATCGTTCGACCTGATGCTGCTGGAATCTTACGAGACCAAGAGGGTCATGCCTACAACGAAAACGGCGACCAATTGATGAACAGGGAAATGTCTTCCAAGAAGATGCTGCTGCGAACCCTGCTAGAGGGAGGACTCTTGCTGATTTTAATAGGCCTGATCTATTCTATGAGAACAGGTCTGCGATTCGTCCTCCTCCATTCCAAAGGAATGACTTTGAGCTGAAGCCAGTGTACTTCACTCTTGTGGGTCAGCACCCTTTCCATGGTCTTCCTCAAGAGCACCCCATGGACCATATTGAGAAATTTGAAGACTTGGTGACAAGCATTAAGCTTAATGGAGTCTCAGAGGATTATCTGTTGTGCAAGCTCTTCCCATATTCTCTTGCTGGGGATGCAGCTTATTGGCTCAAGAATGAGAGTCCAGGTTCTCTAACCACCTGGTCTGATACCAAGAATGCCTTCCTCAACAACTTTTTTGATGATGCAAGGTCTGAGGATCTGAGAACAAAGATCTCTACATTTTCTCAAGGACCTACTGAAGCATTAAAGGCTTCTTGGCTGAGATTCAGAGCTTACCAACGAGATTGTCCACACCATGGCTTTAGTGAGGTTCAGTTGCTGGGTATCTTCTTCAGAGGGATAGATTGGAGATATCAAATGGCTTTGGATGCTGCAAGCCAAGGAAACTTCTATACTAGGAGCACAGAAGAAGCTAAGAAGCTTATTGAGAACTTGGTATCTAGCAATAGTACCAAGAATGCAGACTGTGATAGGAAGAGGTTGGCTGGAAACATTGATGGAGGTCAGATTGCTGAGGTGAAAGCCAAATTAGATTCTGTCCACAATCTCCTTGTGGGTAAGAAGCATGTTCAGTTTGCTGCAGAAGTTGAAACCTTTGAATCAGAGGAAAGGATGTGGATTACATCAATGAAGTTGGGTTTCAGGGACAAAGGTTTGGAAATCAGCAAGTTTATGGTTCTACTCACCAAAGACCTTCTCAGAACAACACTTTCACAAGAACTTATGGTTCTTCATCCTACCAAAAACCTCCTGAGCAGAATAACAAGATGGAGTCAATGCTAGAACAGTATTGGAAGGCCAGACAAAGATGACTGTGAGCTTTAATGGGAAGATGGATGCTTTGTATACTGATCTGAATGGGAAAATTGAGTCTTTGGGTGCTCATGTTAAGAAGCTGGATATTCAGGTTGCTCAAACTGCAGATTCCATCAAAAGGCAAGAAGGATTTCTTCCTGGAAAGACTGATATCAATCCAAGACATCATGTTAATGCCATCATGGTGAGGGAAGAAGAAAAATTTGTGGGTTCTGCAGTGTTTGATGCAGATTTTGGAGTCACAGACTTGGTGTCGATCGACACCTATGATGGGTGTCGGTCGACACCACTCCAAAATCTCGAAATTTCGAGCCGTGACGGACGTTTGTCGATCAACCCGATCGACACCAAAGCAGTGTCGGTCGACACCCAGGAGGAGTGTCGATCGACACCAGAAGAAAATCGCGATTTTTCGGGTTCCGACGGAAAAAAATCGATGCACTTCAACAAAAATTTCGGGTGTCGATCGACACCAGATGGGGGTGTCGATCGACACCAATCGTGTGTTTTTCAATTGCCGTCAGAAGAGCGTGCTGATCATCCCAAAACCCCATCACCCATTGAAGAGAGGGTCTACAAACCTAAGATACCTTACCCGAAGCCGAAACTGTCTAAACAAGAGGTGGAAGAGGCCAGATGCAGGGCAATAATGGACAAGGTGCTGATTGAGATACCATTGGTTGATGCTGTCAAGTTTTCACCTTCAATTAAAAGGTATGTTAAGAGGATGGTTGTGAATGGTATAAGTCCTGAGGAAGCAGCTTTGCTCACAAAGGACATTAGTGCAATCCTTTTGAAAAAGACAGTATCAAGGAAAGAGAGGAAGGTGAGAGTGTCTGAACAGGTCAGTGCTATAATTCAAAGTAGGATTCCAAAGAAGTTACCTGATCCAGGGAGTTTTGTGCTAGACTGCTCCATCTCAATAGGAAGATTTCCTCACTCTCTCTGCGACCTTGGCTCAAGCATTAACCTAATGCCATATTCTGTTGCTGTGAGACTTGGGTTGACTGACTTCAAGCCTACAAGGATTCATCTTGTCCTTGCTGATCGTTCCAAGAGGATTCCAGAAGGTGTTTTAGAGGATGTTCCACTTCAGATTGCAGGATGCACTATCCCCACAGACTTTGTGGTTTTGGAATATGGTGAAGAACCTCAGGATCCTCTTCTTCTGGGAAGATCATTCTTAACAGCAGGTGCTATTATTGATGTCAGAGAAGGGCAGATAGAGCTTGATTTGGGAGATAAGGTCATGAACTTTGACATGGAGAAGCTGAGGAGAAAACCTACCATTGATGGTCAAACCTTTTCTGTAGAGGTTGCCATGGATGAGAGCCAGATGACATTACTGCTGGGTATGTCAAGGAGCTGGAGGCTACTGAGCAAGTGAACAAGCTGATTGTTCAAGAGGAATTGGTTGAGATTTCTAAGCAAGCTGCTGGGCTTGAAGATTGGAGTGGAGATCATCTTTTTAGGGCAAGGGTCGAAGATAAGGGTCCACTTAAAGACAAGTTGATGGAGGATGATGTTTTTGTGATGGAGACACGGATTGCAGAGTTGAATTGCAGAAAAAGTGCAGAGTCCCGAGTTTCAGGTTCAGTGTCGATCGACACCACTGTTGGTGTCGATCGACACCCTCCACAGGCCAAGCCATGACGCCTAAAACTCAGAGTTTTCAGAAGTTTTCTAGTCCAAAAGACCCATCAACTATTGTTAAACAGAAAACTCTACATCTCGCACCTCACTCACCTCCAATAGAGCAAAGTATGCACTTCCTGTTCCTAATTCTAAACCTCCTGATATCATCATTAAGAATTTTCAAAGTGCAAAAGCTGTCTCACAGTTAAACACCACGAGATTATCGTAGAGCGCTTGTTTCTTCTTTTGATGATTCTGCAGGAAAAAGGAGTGTACCACCCAGAACTAAGTCTCACCCTGCTGCTGTTCCTTCATTCCTTGGTCGATCTCATTCACAAACTGCCTATACACCACCTTGGATGATGAGATGCTCTTCTCAGAGCATTCGCTCCCACTCTCTGATCCACCAGATGCTTAATCCCCAACATAGTCAAGCTAATGACTGAAAATAAGCGCTGAGTGGGAGGCAACCCACTATTAGGTAGGAGTTTTCTTTGGATTTCGTTTGATTTTTTGCTAATATTTAGTTTTGTTTTTCTTGTTTAAAAAAAAAAAAAAAAAAAAAGGGGATCGTGACCAGACCAGTGTCGATCGACACTACTCGTTGGTGTCGGTCGACACCAATCGCGACTGCAGGTAAGCGTCTCCGATCCTAACCTTTTCTATTCTAATTATTTTCTTTTGACCAAACTCATGCCTGTTAACACTGGGGACAGTGTTATTCAAGTCTGGGGAGGTGGTTACTAACTTTGGTTTTCTTTTTCTTTTGAGAGTCTTTGTGTCAAAAATTTATTTTTTATTGAGTCAAAAGCTTGTGGGGAACAATGAACTTTACTTGGAATAAACTCTTAGCTACCTCTTTAGTGACCATTCTTACAGCCATTGACAGCAGTTTCTACCACAGGAAATTCCAAAGGTAAATTGATCTTCCATTATCCCCATATTGTTTGAGTATTTAGATGATCCAGAGCTGGCCTAGATAAATGAACTTAATTTTTCTCATCTTGGGGCTTGGTATACTTTGAATCGAATTCCTTGCTTAGGTCTGATAGGATTAGTCTGTGATTATGGTTTCCTCTCTCTTCCCTTCAGTGTCTCTAAAAAAAAAGAATGAAAAAGAGTCATAGCTTTGAAAAGAAGTGATATGAGAAGTTGAATCATTGGAAACTTGTCTAAAAAAAGAAAGAGAACAATCAGTCGATAAAAAAAAAATGATACCCTAGTAGGGAAAAATCGACTGATTGGAAGCGAGAAAAGAGGGAGAAAGGAAACTAGAAGCAGACTGTTCAATAAATCAGTACTTGGGTAGTAAGAGTCCATGTGTCCTTAGATCGATATTCCCTCGATGAGACTGCACTTAAAACTAAATAAGGTCAGCAATGGGGATTTTAGATTACTCTTATGGGTTGTGTGTTTGGAATCTGGATGGTTAGTAAGTCTGCGGAAAATTACTAGAGTTTCTAACTAAAGTTGGTACTGTTTTTGTGTGGTTTTACTCTGGTGTTGGTTGATTCAGTGTTCTAAAGATTAAGTGAGTTCCTATGTTTTCAAACCTCTTTCACAAGGTCTAGTCTTCTGTTTTGCTTGAGGGCAAGCAAAAGCTAAGTCTGGGGGAGTTGATATATCATGGTTTTTAGTGTTTTTAGCCATGATATAAGTTGTATATAGAGAGTCTTTTTAGTGTTTTTGGAGTCTTTTAGAGTCATTTGCAGGTTTAGGTACGTTTGGAGCTTATTTGGAGATTATGGATCATTCTGGAGTTAAGTAGGAAGTTGTGCTGAAGATTTCAACTCGGAGGCAAAATTTAGAGATGGTGTCGATCGACACCACACCTGGTGTCGGTCGACACCAATTCCTGACGGCAATTTCGAGACGCGTTTTCCAGGCTTTGCAGAGTTGCAAACAGATCCCTGAAGCTCCTAATATTTACAATTAAGTGCCAAACGTGTTTTCCATATTCTTAGACTATTTTTATGGGTTTTTAAGGTCATTGTTTAGACCTATCTATGATTCTAAGCGAGAGCTTTGGAGAGAAGAATTCAGACTCCTTCAGAGAAGATTCAGAACTCCTTTAATCTCTATTCTTATTTCTTTATGCAATCTTATTCAAACATGTTTATTGATTCAATCTCCATGTCTGAGTAGTTTGCTAGTTAGGTTTAGGGTTTCTCATTAGGGATTTCATGGATTGCTAAGTTGATTGGTTAGTTAGGGATTCTGGAAAACTATTTCTTTATCTAGGTTGTGATTAAGGCTTGATCTGAACTGAGAAGTTAGATTATTGATCATAGGTTGATTCTCGCAACGAGAGTTGGTTAATTAGCTAGAAAGAACCTTAGATGAGCAAAATAACTATTCGCAAAGAGATTTGGTTTAGGTATTTTGTGAACTTATCGAACTTGAATTTAACGCATGTCTGAGCCTTTGAATTTGCAAAGAGATTTGGATTCTAGGATCTAGACATAGAAATCTCTGCAACGAGAGTTGATTGATTTGAATATTGTGTTTCGAATTCTAGAACATAGCAGAATCCTGATTTACTGATTAGCTTGCATTCCTGATTTCCTGAGAATTCCCTGAGCCTGACGTTTCTCCTATCTGATTTTAAAACCGATTTTAGTTGCTTTGCTGTCTTTTAATTACATTCATTCTCGTTTAGCTTAATTCGAATACTGAAATCTATTGTGCGAATCTTGAGTCTCTGTGGAAATCGATCCCTAAGTACTACAGCCGATCTCTTAATTTGAGAGAGTAGCTCTAGGGTAAATTTGAGCATATCAGCTATCCGAAACCTCTTGCTATATCCCCAACCATGGTGTTTGTATATATATATCATGCGAATCCTTATAATTCCACTACACACAGACTTCAGAACTTAACTCTTCTTGTTTTTTTTTTAGAAACTTAACTCTTCTTTTATCTCTTTGTTAGTAAACATTCCAATGGAGGAAAGCTCAAAAAGCATTAGTGTGAGACTTCTGATTGATAAGAAGAAAAACAAAGTTATTTTGGCTGAGGCTAGTAGTGATTTCGTTGATGTACTTTTCAGTCTTCTAACACTTCCAATGGGCACCATCGTGAGAATGCTTGAGAAGCATGAGAAGTCTCAGCCAGTGAGAATAGGGTGTTTTAACAACCTATACAAAAGTGTTTCAGATATGGCTGTCTGTGATTTCGAGACTGAGGCTTGCAAGACTATGTTGTTGTATCCGAGGAGTACCAAGGAGGTCCTTTGCAGGAGGCTGAAGCTAAACATAGATGATACTGAGGCTACAAAGTTCTTCATGTGCCCGAACTTTAGGACAAAGTCCTGCACTACGTCGTACAGCAACTATAACACCTCGAGGTGTAGTTGTGGAGATTTGATGGTCAAAGAGATTGATATTCCGGATAAAGAGCAGCTTGGAGGCCAGATTGAAAATGATGATCGTGGAGTATTCGTTAGCAGCCGATCCTCTTACATTGTCACTGATGACCTGAATGTAACATTCAACTCTATTGGTGTTATTGCGAAGGTGCTAAATGGTCTAGGATATACAAACTTCAATGAGTTAACTGAAGTCAACCGTGATGTTGGTCATGAAGAGGTACTTTGATTTTCTATTTCCTTTGTTCATTCTTTTCTCATTGTTGTACATAAATCTCTTGATATTTTATTTAATTTATATCTAGGTGATGACTTTACTGGAATGTTTATTCACCTCTGAAGTTCCCTTAACATGCACATTCCTCAAAAAAGATTGCATGTCAAGGATGCATAAGATGTTTACTCCACCTGCGATACAAAATCTGAATGCAAAGTCATGGATTGTAAAAGTGTTTGTTAGGAAGTTTGATCAGAAGGTTCTTTATGCAGAAAGCAATGAAGACTTCATAAATGCTCTGCTAACATATTTGGTTTTCTCTTGAGTTTGCTTGGTCTTTCTCTAATGAGTACACCGCTTTTGGGTGTATTAAAAATTTGCTCATGAGTGGATGTAGAAAAGCACCAGTTTCAAAGTCTTTGGAGCTTCCTTACAATTATAGTTGCAGTCGACTAGATTTTCCTTTTTGCTACCTCTCAGGACAACCGTATGATTGCTTATCTTGGCGTCATTATGTCACTGTTCCGGTTCTAAGTTTCTCCCGTGAGATCAATAGGTCACAGGTTCGTCAAGGTTACGAAGTTTGGACTGTGAGTCCCATTGATCCAAAAAAAGAGGCCAACACTTCAATGTATAGTGGGTTTCTTAAGAGAGATTCAAAGTTCATCGTGTCTGATGATCTTGTTATAACTCCGATGAGGTTATTCACAACTATTGGGTTTTTAAAGAACATTCAGATTGACTTCAATGAAATCGAGGAGCACACAATTAGCATTTCCAAAGCTGAGGTAACCTTGCTCTGTTGTTTCTTAGTTCTTACTTTCTGTCCTTTTGTCAATTCTTTTTCCGTCACTACAACTGTTTTGATGTCTTCATTCTGATTCTGTCACAGGTAATCAGTATTCTCAACGCCTCCTACAGCTCGTCCTCGGCTTTGACCAAAGGTCTCTCAAACTTGATCTTCAAGAAAGTAAAGACCGACACTTGACCTGTTTTAAGAAATGAATCAGAAGAAACTTGATAAAATTCCAATCTTCTTGTGCGGTTATTAGATTTTGCTACAATTATTTCTTGTTTCATCTTCGACGCCTCTGTTTCCTCAAGGCTTTCAGGCTCTTAGTTTAATAGTCACATAACTATGTCTATAACTGGTAAAGTTCAATGAATTTAATGTCTATAACTATAACGCATTTCTACACGAAGATGTAGTGGAAGTGTTGTGTAGTCTATACGAAACTTCCTCTGAATTTCAAATCAACCACCAAGAATCAGGTATGTCGTCTTCACAAGTGGTTGAAAATAGGCATTTAGATGTTCGTTTGCGGAGAGCAATATATGGGTCACCCTTTCGGTGAAATATATTGGCTTACCTTTTGCTAACAAAGAAAATGACCAAAGTAGAGTATAAGACCATTTCTCAAAAAGATCCAGCGAAGAATGAGCTCATGGAACGTCACTTATCTTACGCCGGAAGAATGGAACTTCTAAATTTGATAATTTATTGTATTATTGACTCACACATACAATGCTCAAATACTCCTTTCTCACATCATGGTTCGCTATTCAAAACCGTTTGACAACTAGAGATAAAGAGTTGGAATTTGGGACTAATAATCAACTGTACTCTATGTGGGAGTGCAGAAGAATCGAAAAACAACATGTTTTTTAGTTGTAGCTTCTCAGCCAAGATATGCAAAAATCTCACTCACAAGCTACTACGGAACTTATATTCAAAAACAACTAGAATCAACTCGTCTTGTTTTTTTTAACTCAAGCATGGACCGATTTTCTACTCTTCCTACTAAGATAGGTGTTCCAAACAACTCTATACCAAATTTGGCATGAGATACAAACGGATGAAGACATGGAGAATTCACATCACCAACGCCTCGCATCATAATACTTCATGACAAAAACGTTTGGATCCAGAGAAGCTCAATCCACAAGATGGAAGATCAAAATGTAGAGGAACAGACGATTTTGGGCCTCAAGAAAAAAGTGAAAAAGGCCCAACAGAATTCAAACTCAACTCACAAGAAGACAAAGGAGATGAGCTCCTCCTGCAAAACGCACATGCAAAACAGATTTGATCCTCTTCAGTTGATGACTCACTAGTCACTAGTGAGAGCTGGTGAAATTTAGATAAGATTGTAATAGTCTTTACTCTTTAGATTGTTGGATAAACAGATGTCGAGAACCATAATGTAAATAATTGAGAAAAAGAGGAGAAAATGCATTTATAAATAAAATAATAAAAAAAAACAATTTATATTAGATTACCCAATAGAGGCCACACAAAACTAAGAACATAGAATTGAACATTAAAAAAAAACTAGAGCCTGAAAGCCTTGAGAAACAGAAAACAACATATAATTGTAGCAGAATCTAATAATTAACCGCACGAGAAGATACACACAATAAGATGAAACATTATCAAAGTTTCTTCAGATACATTTCTTGAAAAAGGTCAAGTTTCGTTCTTTACTTTCTTGGAAATCAAGTTTGAGAGACCATTGGTTAAAGCTGAGGAGGAGATGAAGGAGGCGTTGAGAATGCTTATTACCTGCGACAGAATCAGAATGAAGACATCAAAACGGAATTCACAAAAGGACAGCAAGTAAGAAACACAGAACAAAGGATACCTCAGCTTTGGAAATGCTAATTGTGTGCTCCTCCAGTTCATTGAAGTCAATCTGAATGTTCTCTAACAAACCTATAGTTGTGGATGACCTCTTAGGAGTTATAATAAGATCATCAGACAACGATGAACTTTGAATATCTCTTAAAAAATCCACTATACATTAAAGTGTTAGCCCCTTTTTTTGGATCAATGGGATACACAGTCCTAACTTCGTGACCTTGTGGAAGCTGATCCCAATTGATCTTCCGGGAGAAACTTAGAACCAGAACAGAGACACCATGACGACGAATTATGCAATAATACTGTTGTCCTGAGAGGTAGGAAAAACATGAACGTAGTGTAGTTGACTGCAGCTATAGTAATAAGGAAGCTCCAAAAGCTTGGAAGCTGGTGCTTTTCTACATTCACTCGAGAGCAAATTTTTAATACACCCAAAAGCAGTGTAGTCATAAGAGAAAGAACAAGCAAACTAAAGAGAGAGAACCAAATATGTTAGAAGAGCATTTATGAAGTCTTCATTGCTTTGTGCATAAAGAACCTTCTGATCAAACTTCCTAACAAACACTTTTACAATCAATGGCTTTGCATCACTATTTTGTATCGCAGGTGCAGGTGGAGCAGGTGGAGACAACACCTTATGCATCCTTGCAATGCAATGTTTATTGAGGAATGTGCATGATAAGGGAGCTTCAGAAGTGAATAAACATTCCAGTAAAGTCAACACCTAGAATACGGATAAGATTATATATCAAGAGATTTATGTACAACGATAAGAAAAGAATGAACACAAGAAAATGAAAATCAAAGTACCTCTTCATGACCAACATCACAGTTGACTTCAGTTAACTCATTGATGTTTGTATATCCTAGACCATTTAGCACATTCGCAATAACACCAAGAGAGCTGAACATTACATTCAGATCATCAGTGACAATGTATGAAGAAGATCGGCTGCTAACGAATACTCCACCGTCATCATTTTCAATCTGGCCTCCAAGCTGCAGTTCATCCGGAACATCAATCTCTTTGACCATCAAATCTCCACAACTACACGTCGAGGTGTTAAAATTGCTGTAACGCTGAGAGCAGGACTCTCTCTTACACATGAAGAACTTTGTTGCCTCAGTATCATCTATGTTTAGCTTCAGCCTCCTGCAAGGGACCTCCTTGTTACTCCTGTTGGGGAAAACACGAAACACGCGAATGCGCAGCGGAATAAGTTTCCCCGCACTTGTGTGAGGAATAAGACTTGAACTTGAACTATGGCACAGAAATGATCAAAGCAAGAAACTAAATGACACACAATCTTTTTACGTGGAAAACCTCCTCGATGTGAGAAGGAAAAACCACGGGACCGTAGTCCACTCAAAATCCACTATATCAAATGTTTGAGTGTTACAACCACGTCCTCCCTGTTCCTACAGAACAGACCCAGAGACTAAGGCTCAAAGAGAGCAATCTCCAACACAAGAGAGCTCAACAAGAGAGCAATACAAGCTTACAAACTAGCAGATACAAACGACCTCAGCTCACTAGGATTCCGGCAACCAGAGAACAATCCCACCGTACAAATCCAAGATGAACAAGTCAACAACACCTCTGCCAAATTTCAGCTCAATCAGAGAAGAACTCACCGTTGGATTTCCCAAACACTCAAGACTGCAACTGCTGAAGAACTGTAGCGACCAGCTTCACTAAAACCCCGATTCACGAGAAACCAACCGTTGAAACGACAATCCCACCGTTGAATCTCAAACCCACTGAGTCACGAAGCTTCCCACAAAATCAGCCAGATCGGACCACTTTCGAGCCCTCGAACACAGCCCTGAAGAAACCAGACGAAAACCCTTTCTTCTCTCCTTCTTTCCTCTCTTCTTCTTTCTCTCTCTCTTTTAGTGTATGTGTCTATGTGTGTGGCTGTCTCATAAAAAACAGGTCACAAGGCTTATATAGGTCTTAGGAAAAGAACCTAATAACCCTTATAAAACCTTCAACACAAGACTTGAGAATTCTACACAAGACTTGAGAATTCTTCACAAGACTTCAGTTTCTACACAAGACTTCAGAATCAACACAAGACTTCTGATTTTCACACAAGACTTCTGATTTGTTTTCATCTCAACCAAACCCATGGTTTCCTCACACTAGGAGGAACACCAACAAACTCCCCCTCCGACTAGTTGGAGGAAACAGCCATCCCGGCTATCTCACGGCAAACCTCAAGCTTTTCCCTCGGCAATGACTTCGTCATCATATCAGCTCCATTATCATTCGTATGAACCTTTTCAAGTCCCACTTCCTTAGAAGCAATCACATCACGTATCCAATGATACCTCCTATCAATGTGCTTCGAACGCGAATGAAATGTCGAGTTCTTTCCGAGACATATTGCGCTTTGACTGTCACAAAGCAACACATACTTATCCTGCTTGAAACCGATATCCTCACAGAAGTTCTTTGTCCACAACAACTCCTTAAGAGCTTCAGTTGCAGCTATGAACTCAGCTTCAGTGGTAGAAAGTGCAACACACTTTTGCAACCTTGACTGCCATGAAACAGCTCCGCCCGCAAACGTTATCAAATAACCCGAAGTAGATTTCCTGGAGTCAACATCTCCAGACATGTCAGCATCAGTATAGCTAACAATCAATGGCTCATTACCTCCAAGGTAAGCTTCAAACCAGAAGTCCCTCGAAGATATCTCAAAATCCACTTCACAGCATTCCAATGTTCTCTTCCAGGATTGGAATTGAACCGGCTTACTACACCAACGGCGAAAGCTAAATCCGGTCTTGTACAGACCATGGCATACATCAAACTACCCACTGCAGAAGCATATGGAACTCTTGCCATATCTTCCTTCTCTGCATATGTCTTTGGACTCTGTTTACTGCTCAATCTAATGTGTGAAGCAAGAGGAGTGCTCACCACTTTAGATTTGTCCATGTGAAACCTTTTAAGTACTTTCTCAATGTACTTCTCCTGAGACAAGTGAATCAATCTCTCAGCTCTGTCTCTCTCAATTCTTATACCAAGAATCTGTTTCACTGGACCCAAGTCTTTCATGGCAAAGGACTTGCTGAGCTGCTTCTTCAGCTCCTCAATTCTGCTCATGTCCTTGCCCACAATCAACATGTCATCAACATATAGCAACAAGATGATAAATCATCATCACCAAACACCTGAATAAATACACAATGGTCATCAGTAGTCTCCTTATAACCATGCTCCTCCATAACAGACTTAAACTTCATGTACCACTGCCTAGGTGCTTGCTTCAATCCATAAAGGCTTTTCTTCAGGACAAACTAAATCCTCTTCACCCTTTTTCACAAAGCCTTCCGGTTGTACCATGTAAATCTCTTCCTCCAAATCTCCATGAAGGAAAGCAGTTTTTACATCCATTTGCTCAACCTCTAGATCAAGACTTGCTGCCAGTCCAAGTACAATCCGAATGGACTGCATCTTCACAACAGGAAAAAGATTTCATCATAATCAATCCCCTTTTGGCTGTATCCTTTCACAACCAATCTAGCCTTGTATCGAGGTTGCAAACTGGTATCTTCATGCTTAATTCTGAACACCCACTTATTAAGCAATGCCTTCTTGCCCTTAGGCAATTTCACCAACTCAAATGTATGATTCTCTTCAAAAGAATCCATCTCATCACCAGCAGCACCAAGCCACTTATCTTTGTGTTCACATTCCATAGCTTCATCAAAGCTTTCAGGCTCTCCCCCATCAGTAAGTAACACATACTCACTAGGATCATACCTTGTCGACGGTTTTAGACCTCTCTCGGATCTTCTAACAATAGGAGGGTTCTCAGTAGTTGGTGTCTCACCATGATCGTCACCATGATCACCAATACCATCTTCATGTGCGGGAGCATCTGCACCGGTGTATCTTCTTGAACCTCATCCTCGACCTGACCGTGGACAGATGTAGAAGGACTAGCCTCTAAATCGATCAAACTCTCATTACTCTGAGTTGGTTTTCCGGACTTGTCAATGTCCTTAATTGTTTGATCTTCCATGAACACAACATCTCTGCTCCTTACGAGCTTCTTATCAACGGATCATAAAATCTGTATCCAACTCATCCTGACCATAACCAATGAACACACACTGTCGCGACTTCATCTCAAGCTTCGATCTCTCATCCTTAGGATATGAACAAATGCCTTACACCCAAAGACCCTCAAATGACCATAAGAAACATCCTTACCGGTCCAAACTCTCTCTGGAACATCACCCTCCAATGGAGCACTTGGTGACAAATTCAGCACATGAACAACTGTGCTCAAAGCCTCACCCCAGAAAGTCATCGATAAGCCTGACTGTGAAATCAAACATCTCATCCTCTCGACAATAGTCCTGTTCATCCTCTCAGCCAACCCATTCAACTGTGGAGTCTTAGGCGGCGTGAACTGATGCCTAATACCATGCTCTTTGCAATAAGCATCAAATGGTCCAGAATACTCACCACCATTATCACTGCGGATACATTCAACTTCTTTCCCGTTTGTCTCTCAACCAATGCCACAAAATGCTTGAAATATCCCAGAACCTGATCTTTAGTCTTCATAGTGAAAACCCATGACTTCCTAGAATGGTCATCAATGAATGTGACAAAATATGATGCACCACCAGAGATTTTGTCTTCATTGGACCACACACATCTGAATGCACCAAATCAAGTACCTCAGATTTTCTAGAAGGTGCAGAAGACTTGAAAGAAACTCTGTGTTGTTTTCCATGCAAACAATGTGCACACTTCGGCAAGTGCAAACCAGAGATTCCTGGAATGACCTCCTTCTTTGACAACACAGACATACCCTTCTCACTCATGTGACCGAGTCTCTTATGCCATAGCTCCATGGCATCAACATTCTCCACTGCATTAACAGCATCTTTGGAGACCTTAGCCTGCATCAAATAGAAAGATGAAAGCTTCTCACCTCGAGCCACAACCAGAGAACCACGTGAAAGCTTCCATTTACCACCACCGTGTAAACTGTAGAAACCCTCATCATCAAGTCTTCCTGTAGATATCAAATTCATCCTCAAGTCTGGAACATGCTTAACATCCTTAAGCATCAACCTAGTCCCAAGACTAGTCTCCAAGCAAATATCACCAATGCCAACAACCTGAGCCAAACCATCATTACCCATCTTTACAGAACCATACTTACCTAGAGTATAGGTAGAGAACAAATCCCGCTGTGATGTAGCATGAGTAGTAGCTCCACTGTCAATCACCCAACTGGTGTCTTGGCATACATTAATGGCATTATCCTCAAGAAGAATGAGAAACTCATCTTGGGTGACTGTCACCCGATCTACTTCTTCTTGCTTTCCTTGCTGCTTGTCTTTCTTCAACTTCCAGCAATCTTTCTTCATGTGCCCTTTCTTATGACAGAAATAGCACTCCATATTAGCAAATTTATTAGACTTGCTCCTGCTCCTGCTCTTGTCCTTCTTGGACTCTCTATGTGAACTTCTCCCCCTTGACTCAGTAACCAGAACATCTGAACGTGAGGAACTAGCATTTGACTGCCTTCTTGTCTCCTCATTCAACACACTGTTCTTCACTGAATCCATCGAAATGACACCTTCCGACGCGGAGTTACAAAGAGACATTATGAATACCTCCCAAGAATCTGGTAATGTACCAAGAAGCCACAAACCGTGAATCTCATCATCAAACCTGATGCCCATATCAGACAACTTGTTGAGCAATCCCTGAAACGCATTCAAGTGATCTGTCATCGGAGTTCCATCCTGATACCTCAACTCAATCAACTTCTTGATCATAAGCATCTTGTTATTCCCGGTCTTCCGAGCATATAACTGCTCCAGCTTCAACCACAAAGAGCGAGCATTAACCTCATTTTCAATATGATGCAACACATTATCATCTATCCACTGCCTTATCAAACCACACACTCGGCGATGCAGCAACTTCCATTCATCCTCAGTCTTATTATCAGGTTTCTCCTCCTGAAATACTGGTAGATGAAATTCTTTAACAAAGAGCAGATCCTCCATCTTGCCCTTCCATAGATGATAATTGTTGTTACCATTCAAGCTTATCATTCTGCCCATATTCTCCATCTTTTCCATCGCTCACACAAGCAAACCATAACTCAAAGTTATCCAAATCCAAAGCTCACAAAACCTTAAGCTCTGATACCACTCTGTTGGGGAAAACACGAAACACGCGAATGCGCAGCGGAATAAGTTTCCCCGCACTTGTGTGAGCCTGTGAGGAATAAGACTTGAACTTGAACTATGGCACAGAAATGATCTAAGCAAGAAACTAAATGACACACAATCTTTTTACGTGGAAAACCTCCTCGATGTGAGAAGGAAAAACCACGGGACCGTAGTCCACTCAAAATCCACTATATCAAATGTTTGAGTGTTACAACCACGTCCTCCCTGTTCCTACAGAACAGACCCAGAGACTAAGGCTCAAAGAGAGCAATCTCCAACAACAAGAGAGCTCAACAAGAGAGCAATACAAGCTTACAAAACTAGCAGATACAAACGACCTCAGCTCACTAGGATTCCGGCAACCAGAGAACAATCCCACCGTACAAATCCAAGATGAACAAGTCAACAACACCTCTGCCAAATTTCAGCTCAATCAGAGAAGAACTCACCGTTGGATTTCCCAAACACTCAAGACTGCAACTGCTGAAGAACTGTAGCGACCAGCTTCACTAAAACCCCGATTCACGAGAAACCAACCGTTGAAACGACAATCCCACCGTTGAATCTCAAACCCACTGAGTCACGAAGCTTCCCACAAAATATCAGCCAGATCGGACCACTTTCGAGCCCTCGAACACAGCCCTGAAGAAACCAGACGAAAACCCTTTCTTCTCTCTTCTTTCTCTCTTCTTCTTTCTCTCTCTCTTTTAGTGTTGTGTCTATGTGTGTGGCTGTCTCATAAAAAACAGGTCACAAGGCTTATATAGGTCTTAGGAAAGAACCTAATAAACCCTTATAAAAACCTTCAACACAGACTTGAGAATTCTACACAAGACTTGAGAATTCTTCACAAGACTTCAGTTTCTACACAAGACTCAGAATCAACACAAGACTTCTGATTTTCACACAAGACTTCTGATTTGGTTCATCTCAACCAAACCCATGGTTTCCTCACACTAGGAGGAACACCAACAACTCCTTGGATAAAGCAACATACTCTTGCAAGCCTCAGTCTCGAAATCATCGATAGCCATATCTGAAACACTTTTCTAAAGGTTGTTGAAACACCCTACTCTCACTGGCGGCGACTTCTCATGCTTCTCAAGAATTCTCACGATGGTGCCCCATCGGAAGTGTTAGAAGACTGAAAAGTATGTCAACGAAATCACTACTAGCCTCAGCCAAAATAACTTTGTTTTTCTTCTTATCAATAAGAAGTCTCACACTAATGCTTTTCGAGGTTTCCTCCATCGGAAGGCAAAAAAAATGAAGAGACAAAAGATGAGTTAAAGTTCTTAAGTCTGTGTGTAGTAGATGCATAAGGATTCGCATGATATATACAAACCATGGTTGGGAATAGCAAGAGGTGTCGTGTAGCACTGATATTAGCTTTTGAAGTAGTACAAAAAGACTTTTGAGTTTTCCCCATGGCCGCGTGGTTGAACTACATGTCCCGAGGATGGTCGATAAGGAGATGAAGCCTTGGAAAGAGACTATTACTCCATAAAGGTTTACTGATCACGGAGTAGCGAATTAGGGCTCCTAGATCAATGTGACAAAAAATATTCTACCAAATAACAATAAATTATTGTATGCGGCTTGATGTTTATTAACTGACTCAAATTGCAAGAAATTAACAAATCTACAAATAGACTAGAAAACAAAACAAAACAGAGAACCAATCATTCGTCACCATCCTCATGAGTCATGAGTCATGTCCGGAGCATTATGCTCCTTCAGTCTCCTTATAACAAAATCTAAAGCGTTCTGGCTCACGAACACATCCCAAATATTTATGAGTCTGCAGCAAAAGTTTAGGATTCTGAACCGGAAGTCTCACCTAGTAGAAGACCAAGACCTTACGAAATCTTGAGGCTTGCCGTACAAGGTTCAAAGCAACATCTTGTGTTTCTTGCGGTTTTACTTTCTTGACTTCTCCTAATTTACGTTATCTGCGAAAAGAAGGAACAACTCAGTGTGGTCTTACCGTATTAAAATATTTAAAATTTAAATCTTGAATAAACAAGTAAATAGAGATACGTTCGATTCATGACAAATAAATTAGTTACCTTGATTCGTTTCCGGCTTCTCGCTGTCTCTACACAGCGTTCAGTCTCGTTGCCTAGAACATTTCGATTACGGCGTTGGTTCCTCCGAGACTGACAATCTTCAGAGAGTCGTATACCACATCCTCTTATTTTGCACAGTGAGTCACTAGTGAAATGGATCTCTGTATCCACCTGGTCGTAGTTCAGCTCAAGTAACGTATCATTGTGTTTTCTCACAGGGAAACAACAGTCGAATATAATCAAATGATTATTAATCCGACGCGGCAAATCAATGTCCATTAGACAATCAGCATAACCAAATGGGTTCCCATCTTTGCAAGTGAAGTGACAACATACCCAGCTCGTGGTAGCGGTTCCATTCCCTGAGCGTTTCGGCTTCTCGGCATCAACCAGGAGGCAAACCCTAAACCTCAAGTAATCTTGAGAGAGAGAGCTCTGACGTAGATGGATAGCAAAATTGCTCCCAGTAGCTTGGTTGGTGAAAAACGAGGGTACTTTTTCACCAGGCAAGATCAAGTACTTGAAAACTGATTGTTGAATGAGAGCTTCTTGATCTAAGTTGAAGCAGTTGATGAAATTGAGCACTGGTAACTTTGTGCGAATACTTACCGTTCCTGTTGCTATAGCACTTGGACGGTCAAGCCAGCTAGCTTCAGTCAGTGCATCGCAGTATGAAAAATCAGCCTTCTCGAGAAGCTTCAGCTTAGAAATGTTTGGAGATATGTGTTTTAGCTTTCTGCATTCCCACATTTCTAGTCTAATGAGCTTAGTGAAGCTCTCAATCCACCAAGGAACTTCCTCGATCGCAGTTTGGTTCAGAAAGAGAAATGAGATGTTCCTTGAGATATCCCGAAAAATACTAAACCGTGAGCATCCACTGAGATCAAGCCGATAGAGAGATGTTAGGTTCATGCTGCTTAAAAAACGTATGCCCTCTAGTGTTTTCAATATCCTTTGTACATCGACAATCACATAACCTATGCATTTTATTTTACAGAGATCCATTCCCTCGAAATTGGTGGCCATGGAGGGATTTGCGATTTCTTTCAGATTTTTTACAGATTCCCGCGGATCCATATCCTCGAGATATGTATGTGGCTGAACAGAAGAACAGAGAACAAGCATGAAGTAAGTTACACATCACGTGAAAATCCAAGAGTATATTTAGGAGAATCTAAATATACATTTTTCTAAATAGTACTAGGACTAGGATGCTTTGGTGTTTTATATAAGGAGGTATCAAGGTGTGATACAACTATGAGTTGAGAGAGATTTCTGAGCTTAAGTTTTTGAGTCAGTTTTCTTAAACAATAAAGAAGAGTTATTTCTTTGATCTTTGAGTCTCATACTATGAGTTATCAATATTTGGTATCAGAGCGGTAGGTTGCGATGTCTAAGGAGGAAGGTGACGAAGCCTCATCGAAGAAGGATGAAGGAGCCTCGTTGAAACTAAAGGAAGGAGGAGGATCTTCTTCCTCGATCAAGTGCCTGATGTTGACCTCGTACAGTGTGGGCAATCAAGATGAAAATTCTCCTCAAGATCAACAAAGTCTGGGGAGTAATTGATCCAGGAGATAGCGATGAGGAGAAGAACGATTTAGCCATGGGCTTATTTGTTCAGTCAATTCCTGAGGCTCTTGTTCTGCAAGTCGGCGAATTGGATGAGGCAAGAGATTTTTGGGAAGCCATTAAAACACGACATGTGGGAGCTGAGAGAGTTAAAGAAGCGAGATTACAGACTTTAATGGCTGAATTTGATGCCCTTAAGATGAAAGACACAGATAAAATCGATGACTTTGCTGGGAAGTTATCTGAGATTTCATCTAAATCAGCTGCGTTAGGAGAAAAAATCAAAGAGTCAAAATTGGTGAAGAAGTTTCTGACAAGTCTCCCACGGAAGAAGTATATACAGATAGTGGCTTCGCTCGAACATGTACTAGATCTAAACAAAATAAGCTTTGAAGACATCATAGGTCGTCTCAAGGTTTATGAAGAACGTGTAGCTGAGATAGAAGAGGAACAAGAGGATCAAAGCAAGTTGATGTATGCGAACACAGATTCACATACATCACAATGTAACTCTAGAGGAGAATACAGAAACAGAGGTCGTGGCAGAGGACGTTTTCATGGCAATAGTGGTCGTGGGAGAGGACGTTTTAACGGAACAAGAGACGCATCACACATATCACCTGTTTTCGTTGTGATAAGCAAGGTCATTACGCCTCTGGCTGCCCTGATCGTTTACTCAAACTGCAGGAGGCACAAGAGACCAATAAAGACGAAACAGAAGAGGCAGATGAGCTCATGTTACATGAGGTGGTATATCTGAATGAAGAAAAGATCATACCAAGCAAGTACGAAACCAGCGCATGTGACAATGATCTGTGATATCTTGATAATGGAGCGAGTAACCACATGAGTGGAGACAGGAGATATTTCTCGGAGATTGATGAAACTGTCACAGGCAAAGTGAGGTTTGGAGACGACTCCAAAATCGACATCAGAGGAAAGGGTTCCATTGTGTTCATTGACATGAATGGTGACTTAAGGCGAATGTCTGATGTATACTACATCCCAGAGTTGAGAAGCAACATAATCAGTCTTGGACAAGCAACTGAAGCAGGATGTGATGTGAGAATGAAGGGAGAAATCCTAACAATGCATGATCGAGAAGGAAAATTGCTTGTCAAGACAACTAGGTCGAAGAACCAGTTATATAAGGTTCGTATGGGGGTCAAGGATACAGAGCAACTTAATATGTTGGAGTTAAGTAGCTCAAGCATGTGGCATGCCCGGTTAGGACACATAATACCTCGAGACAATTAAGACGATGCAGCAAAGAGAACTCGTCGATGGAGTACCACACACAGAAGATCTGTGAGTCGTGTTTGTTAAGGAAACAAACAAGAAAAGTATTTCCCAAAGCCACTCTATTTTGTGCCTCAAAACCACTCGAGCTTGTTCATGGAGACTTATGTGGACCTATCACACCAACGACACCAGCTGGAAATAGGTACATATTCGTTCTCATAGATGATCACTCGAGATACATGTGGACCATACTCTTGAAGGAATAGGGAAATACGTTCGAAAAGTTCAAGAAATTTGAATCTCTGGTGGAGCGAGACACAGGGAAGAAACTATTGAATTTTCGAACTGATCGAGGAGGAGAATTTGTCTTGAATGAATTCAATACATTCTGCGATGTTTCAGGAATCAAACGACATCTAACGGCCCCTTACACTCCTACAGCAGAACGGAGTTGTCGAGAGAAGAAATAGAACGTTAAACATATATCCTTACCTAACTATCTGTGGAGAGAGGCGGTACGACACTCAACGTATCTCCTAAATCGAATTGCTACAAGAGCTGTAAAGAACAAGACCCCATACGAGGCCTATCATCTGAGGAAGCCTAACATTGGACACCTACGAACGTTTGGTTGCATTGCGTATGCTAAGATTGAAGGAACTCACATAAAGAAACTCGATGACAGGTCACGCAAGCTGGTTCATCTGGGCACGAAACCTGGTTCAAAAGCTTACAGGTTACTTGGAGAACCGTAGTAAGTCGGAATGTGATCTTTCACGAGACAAGAAAGTGGAACTGGGAGAAACAAAACTGTGAAGAAGATAGAAGTGAAGAATTTACAATCGAGTTTGGAAAGTATGGGAATCGCGGAATAGATCCGCGAACGCAACTTCATATCGAAGTTGGGCCTGATGGGGATCACTCTGCTCAGAAAACAGAGCACAACAATGACGGGACTGATCTCTCTGCTATCAAGTGCGAGAATGATGAAGGAATTGAGATAAAGTCTGGAGACGAAGGGAGTGAATCAGAGGATGACAGTGATAACAACGAAGCAAGCACACCTGTTCTGAGGAGATCGAACAGAGAATCACGAAAACCAGCCTATCTCAATGACTACGTCTTGCATCTAGAAGAAGAAGAAGGAGAGCTATTATTGATGTGCCTGAACGACGAACCTAGAAACTTTTCAGAGGCAAAGGAGTCGAGATATTGAAAACTAGCTTGTGAAGACGAGATTCATTCCATCAATAAGAACTGCACATGGAATCTAGTCGATCCTCCACAAGGAGCAAAACCGATAGGCTTAAAGTGGGTATTTAAGCTGAAGAGAAATTTCGATGGGAGCATCAACAAGTATAAATCTAGACTTGTTGCCAAAGGTTACGTGCAAAGACAAGGAATTGATTTTGATGAAGTGTTTGCTACGGTGGCTCGGATTGAGACAATCTGACTTCTTGTCAATCTCTCAGCATCTAGCGGATAGGAGATACATCATCTAGATGTAAAAGGGCCTTTCTGCACGGAGAGCTGAAGGAGACAGTCTATGTTATGCCGCCAGAGGGGTTTGTCATGAAAGGGAGTGAAGACAAGGTCTACAAACTCAACAAAGCCTTGTATGGCTTAAGGCAAGCCCCGAGAGCATGGAATGACAAACTAAATGGGATTTTTAAAGGGACTACAGTTCAAAAGGTGCTCCAAAGAACCATCCGTGTATCAAAAGAAGGTTAATCATGATACACTCCTTGTCGCTGTATATGTCGATGATTTGTTTGTCTCTGGAACAAGTGAGAAGGTCATCAATGAGTTCAAACGAGAGATGGCAACAAAATTTGAGATGGGTGATCTTGGGAGATTGACCTATTATCTCGGAATTGAAGTAAGCCAGCACAAGGAGAGAATAACCCTGAATCAAAGACGATATGCTGCTGAAGATTTTGGAGGCTGGAATGAGCAAATGCAATCCGTCTCATATACCAATGGAGGCAGGTCTGAGATTGTCAAAATCTTTGGATGAAAAGGATATTGATGCTACAAACTACCGAAGGAACATCGGATGTTTACGCTATCTGCTGCATACAAGACCAGAGCTATCCTATTGTGTAGGTGTGTTGAGTCGGTACATGCAGCATCCAAAGGAGTCACATGGCGCAGCAATGAAACAATGCTTAAGGTACCTGTGGGGTACCACTACTCTTGGACTCGAATTCAGGCGACCAGCTACAAGGGTAACGAAGCTCATTGGCTACAGTGATAGTAGTCACAATGTAGACCCTGATGATGGCAAGAGTACAACAGGCCATGTGTTCTATCTTGGCCAAAAGTCCCATCTCGTGGTGCTCTCAGAAGCAAGACACGATAGCTCTGTCATCATGTGAAGCTGAGTTTATGGCTGGTACTGAAGCTGCTAGACAAGCAATCTGGCTACAAGAGCTGTTTAAGGAGATCACCGGATCCTCATGTGAAAGAGTTGTCATTTGAATAGACAACCAGTCGGCAATCACACTTACCAAGAACCCAGTATTCCACGGCAGAAGCAAGCACATTCATACAAGGTACCACTTCATTAGAGAATGTGTTGAAAATGGTTTGATAGAAATTGAGCATGTCCCGGGGAGCGAGCAGAAGGCGGACATACTCACAAAAGCATTGGGAAGGATAAAATTCAAGGAGATGAGAGATTTCATTGGTGTTAAGGATTTGAGTGAGAGTGACTTCAAGTTTAGGAGGGAGAATGTTGGAATAAACTTGAAGTTAAATTAAAGGGATAAAGACCAAGAGTATATTTAGGAGAATCTAAATATACATAATATCTATTTAGGAGTTATCTAAATAGTATTAGGATTAGGATGCTTTGGTGTTTTATATAAGGAGGTATCAAGGTATGATACAACTTATGAGTTGAGAGAGATTTGTGAGATAACTTTTTGAGTCAGTTTTCTTAAGCAATAAAGAAGAGTTATTTCTTTGATCTTTGAGTCTCATGCTATCGAGTTATCAAACAATAATCTAAAATCTAAGACTATAACATATTAACATGCATAATCATGAAACTTACTTGAACTACGTCCCACAATTTCTCGAGCCTGCTATTCCGCATTCTGAGCACAACGAGATCTTTACCACGAAAACTTGAAGGCAAACATCTAAACGGGTATCTATCCCAACAAAGTAATCTGAGTTCAGGGGGAAAATAGTCGAGGCCTTGTGGTAAATGCAATTTGCATTGTTCATGCAATGCCAAGTCCTCATAGATTCTCAGAAAACGAAGATTTAACATCCTTTTGAATGCTCTTTTATCAATATTAAAATCTTCTAACTCCGCTAGGTTCAATGATATACCAGAAAGCTTTTCCGCAACCTGGAAGATAAAAATGAAAGAAGAGGTCAAATCACCATCTTCATAAGTGCCTACAAACTTACAGCGTTACCACTAAGAACATCGAAAACATCATATAGAGTGTATTATAAAAGGAACACTTACAGCGTTACCACTAAGAACATGGCAAATATCCTTTGAGTCCACTAGGAACTCTCGTTTTATAGGGTTCTTGGACTGTGTGCGTACCATTTCCTTACCCATTTCTTGTACTAAGCAGTGCATCTGCACAACATTCGATCTTTCATGTATAAGGGAATTGTCAAGTAGATTGTCAAGACCGGTAGTAACATCTAAGTCACTATCTTCAAGAAGCAGCTTGATGTCATTGATTTCCACTTCATTGAATAAACAAGCGATGTGACGGAATATCTCTTTATCTTTTCTGCTACCTAACCTTTCGTAATCAACTCTTAGTGCTTCCTCGATCTTCCTGTCCAGGCCTTTTCTAAGCCCGTGCAGGATCCAAGCCTCCTTGTCCCTCCCACGCAAGTAGGAGCCCAAAGCTTTAAGACCCAAAGGAAGATAACCCACATGATTTGCAACTTCAGCTGCAAGCTCTGTGAAACCAGGAAGAGGACAACTTTGCCTGAAAGCGTATCGGCATAACATCTCCAAACCTAGTTTATCAGATGGTAGACCAACCTTGTAAACACAACTAATCCCATGAGCCCTTAAAAGATGCCTATCTTTTGAAATCACAATAATTCTGCTCCCACGTCCAAACCAATGAGTTTCACCCGCCAAAGTATCTAACACGACTTGATCATCCAAATCATCAAGAACAATGAGAACTTTCCGACGCTTTAGCCTATCTTTTACCGCACCTAAATGATCTATTCTTATGTGCCTTTTGCCTAAAATTTCAGACAGGAAGTTTCTTTGCAAGTCAAGCCTCATGTTATAGTCGTCCGGATTGGTTCTTCTATAAACTTTCATACTCTTAGTTACAAAAGCCCTGTCTATGAATATACTACGTTGGAAGTTAGGAGCAAGTCTATTAAACACAGCTCTTGCAATAGTAGTCTTGCCGATTCCAGAAGGACCCCATATCCCAACCATCTTAACTTCCTCAGATTCCAAACGCAACCGTGAACGCACCTCTGCGATATGATCTTCCATTCCTACATAGTCATCGAAATCTCTTGGTGTGGTTAACTTCAGTTTACACGAGATATCATTGGTGATATCTTCAATCATTTTAGCTTCATTATCCCTAACAAGAATGATATTTTTCTTTCACATAGATGTAACAACACTAATACATAAAAGCATAAAATGATTTATTAATAGAACGACATACCAGTTTTTAGAATGATATCCGAGAGTATTTGCTACATCAGTCAACGCTTTTCGCCATTTTCTGACTCTGTTCTCTGTTCTGTTCTTGCAAGTCTTTTTGAAGATCTTACCAAACCCTCCGGTCTGTTTCCTCACGTGGGAAGGATCCAAACGGTAGAAAATGGGAATCACAAGTTGGCCCAACTCTTTCTTGCATCTCAAGATTTCTAGCAACTCGTTTAGGCACCAGCTCGAGGAGGCGTACTTTCTTGAGAACACAACCACTGCGATTTTCGAGTTCTCAATCGCTTGTACAAGCTCGGGATCGAGGGATCGGCTTCTCTCGATCTCGTTGTCTCTGAAAGCAGTAATCAATTTACGATCTAGCTCCCTGAGAAAGTGGCTGAGGAAGCGTACGCGAACGTCTTTTCCCCTGAAGCTCGGGAAGACATCATAGACCCAATTGCGTGAAGAAGAAGATGAAGGAGCCATAGGAAACTATTTGGTGATTGAGATTCTGACAAGAAAATTAGAGGAGAAGTGAAGGCACCACCGTATTCGTTGAGAAACCCTAGATTTGCCCATGTAACTGATAGAGTTTCGATATCCTAAGAAGAGAGAATGAACTGAATAGTACTTTAGTATTGATTTGTGAAAAGCTTGTAAGTCGATGATGATTACGCTCTCATGGCGATCGTAATCAACATCGAAGTTCTCTGACTCATCTCGTCAAGAGTTTTACAACAAACAAGCATAAAGCTAAACAACAATTCGAAATGATACTTATAGTCAATATGATCTAACGGCAAACCCTCTCTCCCTCTCCGAGGCTTTCGCTCTAGCTTTATTTCTTTACTTCTTTTCTCTATTTGCCACGTCCTCACCATTCTTCTCTTGTGACTTTAGCTTCTTTCGATAATACGCTTGATGATATCTATCAATACTTCCCCCATCGAAATCAAGCTTGCCCTCAAGCTTGAAGTATGGAAAGCGAGCCACGAAGTCCCTGGAAGAGATCCATGAATTTTCAGACGCTGGTTTATTCACCCACTTCACCAACAATTCCAAACCTCCAGTTGGAGAATGCCTCTTATCCAACAATTCTTCTGGTTCCAAGGGCACCACAATGTCACCAACCGAAACAGGAGGTGAGGTCTGAGCTGACTCATGAGAACCTAAAGCACGTTTCAATGGGACACATGAAAACCGGATGGATTTTTGACTCTGCCGGAAGTTGCAAACGATAAGCTGTTTTACCCACACGTTCCAAAACAGCATAAGGACCATAGAATTTGGCCGCCAGCTTCTGACAAAAACGACGCACCACCGTTTGCTGCCGGTAAGGTTTAAGCTTCAGATACACCAAATCACCAACTTGGAACTCCACATCGCGACGGTGCTTATCCGCTTGATGTTTCATTATATCTTGAGCACGGAACAAATTCATACGCAACTGCCCCAACATACGGTCGCGTTCTTGCAATGAACGCTCCAACTCAAATTCTTCGTTGCACCTGGCTCAAAAGGAACCAACACCGGGGGATCACGGCCATATAAAACCTTAAACGGAGTCGCCTTAAGTGCCGTATGGAAAGACGTATTATACCATAATTCTGCCCACGCCAAATATTTGGACCAAGTGCGCGGATGAGTCGATGCAAAACATCTCAAATACGTTTCCAAGCAACGGTTTAAAACTTCGGACTGACCATCCGTTTGAGGATGAAAAGCTGTGCTGTACTTCAGGATAGTACCCGAGAGACGAAATAATTCAGACCAAAAGGCACTGAGAAAAATCCTATCTCGATCTGAGACGATGCTCTTCGGAAATCCATGTAACTTCACCACTGATTCCACAAACAGCCGAGCTACATCAACTGAACCAAAAGGATGTTTAAGACCAATGAATGAGCGTATTTGCTCAATCGATCAATGACCACTAACACCACATTCATCCCATTCGACATAGGTAATCCTTCAATGAAATCCATAGCTATATCCTCCCACACACGAATTGGTATAGGCAATGGTTGAAGGAGACCGGCTGGAGATAGAGTAGAATGCTTGTGCGTTTGACACACAGAACATTGGGCAACGTAGTCTTGAACATGTTTCAACATACCGTGCCAATAGAATGTGTTCTGTATCCGTTTAAGAGTTTTAAAACTCCCGAATGGCCACCCGAAACGCTATCATGACATTCTCGGAGAATCAATGGAATGAAGACCGAAGAGGCTGGAATCACCAAACGACCCTTAGACCATAAACGATCCTCCACCACCCCAAATTTTGAAACTGAGGAATCATTACTCCTAACCTGAGTTATCAGCTTCTGAATGTTGGCATCCTCTGATATCTCTTTATCCAGATCTTTCCATTGAATAGCCACCGGAATGGTTAAAGCTAATAACAACGACGATACGGACATACTCCTGGATAAACCATCAGCCGCCTTATTTTCACATCCAGGTTTATAAAAGATCTCAAAGTCAAATCCCAACAGCTTTGTTAACCACTTCTGATACTCCATATTAACCTCCTTTTGTTCCAACAAAAACTTAAGACTGCGCTGATCAGTATGCACAGCAAATTTTCTACCAATCAAATAATGTTTCCATTTCCGCACCGCTAGCACCACAGCCATCAATTCCCGTTCATAAGCAGGCTTCAATTGTTCCCGAGCTGTCAGAGCATGACTGAAGAAAGCCACAGGGTTTTTATCTTGCATAAGCACAGCGCCTAGGCCAAAACCAGAAGCGTCAGTCTCCAGCACGAACGTTTTCTCAAAGTTTGGCAGAGCCAATACAGGTGCTCGTACCATGGCTTGTTTCAGAGCGTCAAATGCCTGTTGAGCGTTATCAGACCATTCAAACTTATCTTTTTTTAACAACTCTGTTAACGGTCTAACCAATATCCCATAGTTACGAACGAAACGTCTGTAATAACCGGTGAGACCGAGAAACCCACGCAACTGTTTCACTGTCTTTGGTGTAGGCCAAATGCGCATGGCCTCCGTTTTGGAAGCATCAGTGGCTACACCCCTTCTGAGATAATGTGGCCCAAGTACTCAACTTGACTCACCCCAAATGAACACTTCTTTTTGTTAGCAAATAGCTGTTGAACCCGAAAAAACCTCCAACACAGAGCGAAGATGATCCAAATGAGCAGCCAAGTCAGGACTAAAGATCAGTATATCATCAAAAAACCAACACGAACTTCCGCAGAAAAGGTTTAAACACTTGATTCATCAAAGCTTGGAAAGTGGCAGGGGCATTAGTCAAGCCAAATGGCATCACCAGAAATTCATAATGACCCTCCACAGTTCGAAAGGCAGTCTTCTTAATATCCCTCCACCATTCTGATTTGGTGATACCCTGATCGTAGATCAAGTTTGGAAAACACCTTGGCGCCAAATAATTCATCCAGTAACTGATCAATCACCGGAATCGGAAATTTATCTGGAATAGTAACACGGTTTAGTGCCCGGTAATCAACACAAAACCTGTTAGAGCCATCTTTCTTCTTAACCAATAGCACAGGACTAGAAAAAGGACTTGTACTAGGTCTGATAATTCCCGAGGCTAGCATTTCATTCACCATAGTCTCCATCACAATTTTACTCGCATGAGGATAGCGATACGGCCTAACAGAGACTGAGGAGACTCCTGCTGCCAATGTGATGGAGTGTTCAGTACCACGCACAGGAGGTAATCCTGTTGGAAGAGCAAAGACATCCGCAAATTGTTCCAACAGGAGGGAGAGTTCTGAACTGAATTCCGGGTTTGGTGGAGTAATGACAGTGGTAGCTACAAGTGCTTCCCTTCCTTTGTAGCTATCAGTGTATATTGGCTTCAGAGATTTGAAAGAAAGACGTGTACAATGCAGCTTCGTATCGCCATACAAAGTCACACGCTTCCCCTTATAGACAAACGAGAGAATCTGTTCCTTCCAATCAATCTCACATTTGCCTAAGGTTTCTAACCACTGAATGCCAAGTATTACATCCACACTTCCCAATTCTAAGGAGATGAAGTCTGATGTGAAGTTGGTTTTATTTAGTTGAAATGTAACTGCTCGGCACTCTCCCAAGGCTTTCACAGTTACACCATTACCCAACGTCACATTCAAGCTACTTTCTGCAGAAAGTCGTAACCGTAGCTTGTTCACAATTCGTGGAGAAACGAAATTGTGAGATGCTCCGCTATCAAGCATAACTATCACCTCCTTGTTATGAATTTTCCCACGCATCTTTGTAGTCTTAGGAGAATCAATCCCCAGAAAAGAACTCAAAGATAACGTCATGAGCTCTTGAGGAGCTTCGAAAAATTCTGGTTCAATGTAATCGTCAATCGGGTCTAAAACCTCCATTTCCAAGCCGTTGATGACTGTTAAAACACGGAGTTGGCGTTTGGGACACACTCCTGCATGCTCTCGAGACCACTTATCCCCGCATTTAAAACAAAGTCCAGCCTTGCGCATGGCGTCCAATTCAGAGTCAGAATGTTTCTGACGAGGACGTAGAGATGAATCAGTGACGGCACGGTTCTCTTTTTGTACACGATTATCTGGAACTCGCGTACTACCTTTATCACTGATACCGCGGTAAGCACTGACAGAAGAGTACGGTTTATACTGTGATCGCACCGGTTTCAGATTGTCACTATTCGCATCCTCAACCACCTTACAAAAAGTACTGGAATCCATACGCTTAACTGCCGTGATAAAGTTTGGAAGACCAACCGGATCTTTCATTTTAATCACTTCCTTCATTTCCTTATTCAGTCCCTTGTAGAAGACTCGTTCCAAGTGATGATCAAGTAATCCGTCCACCTGAGATGAGAGGTCCTCAAACTCTGAAATGTACTCGGAGATTGATCCCGTTTGTGTAAGAGAGAATAATCTCGTCTCCGGTTCATCATCAATCGAATTGGCGAAACGAATCAACAACTGACGTTTAAACCGAGGCCATGTTCCAAAACCACTGCGATGCATCACCCAATTAAACCACTTCTTTGCATCTCCTCTAACGCACAAGGAAACCAAATCCAACTTCTCTTCTTCGTGGTAGTGACCAAGCTCAAAGAAATGTTCAACATCAGTAAGCCAATCCAAGGTTTTTGTTCCATCAAACATCGGCATCTTAACCTTTTTGAGCATACTATCACGAGTCGCTAAGTTCAAATTGCCAAACCGATAACCTAGCTGGGAACTCTCCGGTTGTTCCTGGTTCGAGAAAGGTACCTTATGTGGCGAATATATTTGACTTGGTGAATCTTCAAATCGTGGCTGTTCCGGAGTTGGTTGATGTATCGGTTGTTTATTTAACGCCTTAATAATGGAATCTAGCTTCGAATCCAGCGCGTGAATCTGAGTATCGAACTTCGAATCGAGCGCCTGTAACCGACCATCCATCTTCGAATCAAGAGATTGAATCTGATCTTCCACCGAAGACAACCGAAGATCATAAACGGATGATTGATTCGCCAAAGTACTGTACGCCGCCGTCAACCATTCCACACTCGTCGATTGAGGAATCAACACTTGCGGCGACGATTCCGGCGCCGACGAACTCGTAACTACAGATTTCTTCGACATCGCGTGAGATCGAACAGTTTCACCGCACCAATGATAGAGTTTCGATATCCTAAGAAGAGAGAATGAACTGAATAGTACTTTAGTATTGATTTGTGAAAAGCTTGTAAGTCGATGATGATTACGCTCTCATGGCGATCGTAATCAACATCGAAGTTCTCTGACTCATCTCGTCAAGAGTTTTACAACAAACAAGCATAAAGCTAAACAACAATTCGAAATGATACTTATAGTCAATATGATCTAACGGCAAACCCTCTCTCCCTCTCCGAGGCTTTCGCTCTAGCTTTATTTCTTTACTTCTTTTCTCTATTTGTCACGTCCTCACCAATCTTCTCTTGTAACTTTAGCTTCTTTCGATAATACGCTTGATGATATCTATCAGTAACATAGCAGAAGCAGAATGGTGACTTCAATGTTGTTTCTTGATCTTTTCTGATGCAACTTGACGGAAGTTTCCTTATTTCTTGACTTTAATCAGTCTTGGTCATTTTATAATCAAAATGGAAATGTGGTTTAAGGTTAATTACGGTGTAGTTTCTCGGTTTGAGATTAGAGGAATAAAATTGGTGGAATTTAACACTTTTCTTAAGTTATCATTTGAATTTCAAGTGAAAAGTACTGAAAAACAATTTCATTAAGGGGTTGAGTGGTATGTTGGCAAAATAATGAAATAATTTTTCACAGAATAAACTGAACATGAAAAAATTGTATAGTAATTATAAACAATGAAAAGCTAATGTATTAATAGTTTAATCACAATATGTTTTTGTTTTAGTTATATATAACATATATATAGCAAAATTACTTTTCAAAAGGTAAGAATTTGAAAATTTAATAAAATATTATTAATAGTAAAAAATAGTAGAATCACAATTTCAAAATATGAAAAAAAAATTATATACCCTTCAATCCTAATTCCTAATTGTGCAAGAAACTAAATATGTTATCCATTTTTTAAAAAAATGTAGAGAAATAAAAAAAGAATACTATTCCACCCATCATTCCTCTGATAACCATTTGCACCCATAATGAATGATGATTATCAATAGAAGCCAATTAAATTCTATGTGAAATTCCATAATAACAATTGAGACTGATATAGAATTTTGATCATGCAAAAGCATATCAACTGAAGTATCACAAAACCGAACCTACCAAGCAAGAATTTATTGTATGCCGCCTTTATGTTATAACTTACTCAATTTGTAAGAATTTAATAAACCGCCAAAACCCAATACTATAAATCGTAACAAAAGACAAAAAAAAAAGTCAAAAACAGAGAATCAATCATTCGTCACCATCTTCATGCCCTCAAATTAGCAATCCAAGTCATCCAAGAAGCTCTGTAAATCTTTCAAACCTTCGCCGAGAAGCTCCTTTGAACCTCAACCTCGGTGCAACCAAGTTCGGTGCGGCTGTGGCTGAAGACACACAACCACGGCCGTCACATTATCCCCACTCTTCCTCTTCAAAGCTTCCTCGACCAACTCTTTACTACACATGACTGGGTCATTGTGCTCTTGTAGTCTCCTTCTAGCGAATCTACAGCGTTCTGGCTCATGAACACATCCCAAACCCATCGCAACCCATTATGAGGAACTCATCCTCTTCGGTTAGTTTAGTTTAATGAGCTCAGGATCTGCAATGAGAGGTCCACCATTAGAACCGTCTTTCTTCTTCTGCATGCCTTCCTATGAAAGTCCCCAAGTGCACGAGCCACATTAAGTTGCCCGTTTAGATAGCCGTCGTATACGTATCCACCAGATGCTTCGATGCGTCTTCTCTCTTTGCAGCTCATGGTTTGTGGTCCTTTGACATTTCAATGGTTTGCCCTGACGAGACAAGACTGCTCTACAATCTCCAGCGTTTGCCCCCACCAACGACCTGTAACACCGAAGCAAACATAGTATGAAAATGCCACAAAACTAGAAGACCACAACTTTGTATCAGAGGATTGATATCAAACTTAAACCAAAGTTAGAAATATAAATCTTAGACGATAACAACAGTAATAGCATCAGCAATACGGCAGAGAGTAATAAAAGGATGATCAGAACAAGATTTTCCTCAAAGGATGATCACAGAACTATTTGTTGCACATTGATAACAAACCTATGCAGTCTTAGCTACTATCATTTTAGAGTTTCAGAGACTAGGTTTTACGTCACGAAAAGATAATAAGAGTTGAGTCAACAAACCTTCCAGTAAGAACAGCTGCTAAAGCAGTAGTTCCAGAAGAAAGACTCCCATCCAATGCACAAGCCTCAGAGAAGGCAGTGTCTGTTTGAAGAAACGCTGAAGAAATCACCTTATTGATTTCACTAGGGAACTCTTGATCCTCAACGATGTACCTTGGTATATGTTGACACGCAAATTCAGCAGCATGCTTCCCACCATGTCCATCAAACACCTAACATAAACAAAAAGGGTATAAGAGATTCCACAACTTCATTATAATCCAAAAAGTAACTCTATCAACTCATCTATATCGGTTTGGTTTCCAATTACGGCAACAATTAAACGTACAAAATCAAGAAATGTGAAAGAAACAACATACCCCGTAAAAGGCACTGGGCCCATCCTCAGAACTCTTGAGACCATAACTATCCATGAGATTATCGAGGCATAGATAAGCATCTTCCATGCTCGACCTCGAGCCGATATCAGACCAAGCTCCAGAACGCATAGCAGGAACAAACTCAAAATCGGACTTGTTCTTCTCTAAACCAAACTCGTTCTCAACAGTTATATCTGACACCTTTGTCTTCACCTACCAAAATTTAGAAGTCAGAAAATCAGAAACTGTTGTTTTATATATATGTTGAGAAGGAATCGAATTAAGGCAATTACCTATCCTCTAGGGTTTCTTAACTTTGCGAATAATGTTTTACAAACCAACCCTTTACTTAGGTAATAAGGAAAAAACCAAAGAAGGAATATTTCCAATTTCTTAAATGTAATAACTTTCAAGCAGATTAGCAAAATCCAATTAATAACAATAATCAACTAATTAAACATTTAAAGGTCGCATTTAATTAAATCCGTTGAATTTAGACAAAACCAAGTTTGGAAGAAAGGAATCTTACAAGAGACGGATGTCGAACCAGCGACTTTTTATTACACGGCGCGAGAAATCGATCGCCGTCGAAGCTCTGCCTGTATAAGGCGGCGGCGGAAGAATACGAGGAAGAAGAAGAAGAAGAAGAAGAGAAGGAGAGAGGATTCGGCGGTTTTCCGCCGTAACTCGAACTCCCATTCTCCGGATCACAGATTCCTTTAGTTTCTTCCATTATTCACCATCATTGCAATTAACAATTATACAGCAATTTAACGAGTCAACCCTTGTGTGTTCTCGACTCTTGTAATGGAGAATGCAGCTAGATTAGAGATTTAGGGTTTATGAAAATTAGGGTTTTGTGGCAGAAATTAGACCACGAGAGAGAGAGAAAGTAGAGAGAGAGAGTAGAGAGAGAGAACTGTTCGCCGGCGGAGGCGAGAAAGACGAGTCCGACGGTTATTTAAGGGAAAAAGATGAATGAAAGACGAAAACGACAGCGTATTAACTTTGTTGAGATTTTTTTTTTCCTTTTTTCTTTTCTTTTGGCCGTATTTAAATAAATTTGTAATGGTAGTTGTTTAGGAGATATTCGAATATTTCGCCATTAGGAACTTTTCGTGTAGATTTTTTTCTTGGAAAACGATGGTTTATCTTTTTATTAAATTAAATGGACCGACAATAAGCTTGTTGACGTGGGAGCATGTGATGACACATGCTAATTGGCTATCATTATCAAGTTTATATTTTCACCTAGGTGTGAATCGTGTGATACGTGTACGGGTATTTTATTTAGAGGTAGCAAATGTATTCACGACTTTGTTTAATTTGTCTTTATATGGACTTCACTTTTTCAATACTACTAGGTAGTAATCCGCGCCATGCGTAGAGTAAATATTTATATAAATATTTTTACAGATTTATATAGATCATATCATTTCAACATATTCATAATCTTTTAAAATTGTATATTAATAAAAGTGTGGTCATTTATTTTAATCTACATTATTAGTTAAATTTAGAAACAAAATAATTTTTACTACCATATTTTTTTTTGAAATGTTAAAATTATATATCAACATAAAAAAAGTACAATCTCATGAGCATAACTTCGAACATGAGAAGTTCAGATGAAATATTACAAATATGGAAGTAAAGATTATAAAATCTTAAATTATATCACTTGGTGCTGTTTTTTGAATCCATCTTTTTAGTGCTTCTTCATCGTCAAGGTGATTGTTATTTTGCAATGCCCTTAGCTTGTTCTGCATATCCCTACTTATCGTTCTGGCAATGTATTACCATATTATTGGTATCAATGCAAATTAAATATTTTTATGTTGGTTTATTTTAGGAAATTTTAATTATTTTCAAATACAATGAAAGTTATTATTGACAATCATGGTAAGTTGATATAAATTAGTAATTTTGATTTATATATTAAAATTGCCTTTAAGTTGTTTTTATGAAAAATAATCTACTGTTTATTATTATATTATAATTTTACAATATACTATAAAGTAAAAGTATTTATAAGCTTTATGTTAAATATATTATATTTTGTATTTGAAAAATAAAGCATTAAAATATAAATATATATATATATTTTGTAGATAAATTATTATGAAGTGATATAATTATTACTGTATGAAATAAATATAAGTTAAAAAAATAAATCTACACTGAAATATAATATACTATTATCATGTAAAAGTTATTTAATAAACATGAAATATATATATTACTATAAAACTATTTTATTATATTAACCAAATACATAATTAAAGTTATATTTTATGAATTAATACATAATATGTATAATTACAGTTTATGATATATATATTGTAGTATGTATTATGTAATAGTCATAGTTAATATAAGTGAAAAATGATATAATGGCATTACATGTAATTTATCTAGTAATATAAGACCTTTTATATTTGTGGTTTGAGAATCTCTATCTTTTTGACACCTCATCATGACAAATTTGAAATAAACATATGAATAAAAGATTAATCTTTAATAAGGATCCTCAAATAATATATAGGGAATTGGATTCCTGCCGTTCAGGGATTCAGGCCATTACAAAGATAAAGATATAAAGATATAAAAGATATAGTTTTGTTTTAGGCCATTACTTTCTAAGTAAAATTCAGTTGTTTTAGTAAAATGGGATTATAAAGATATAGTTTTGTTCTAGACATCATTCTCATACATTGTAGAGAAAGACTTTGATTTTTTTTTTAAGATTAGTTTTTTTGTATAATTTAATAAATTTTTTTCTATTATTATTATTTTAATTATTAAATCGTAATTTTTTTGGAGGAATGTCAAATTCTTCAAATTCTGTTCCTTCTAACAATGCAATCATTTGCACTCAAAAATGGTTTAATCCATAAATATTTAAACTTTATAAGCATAATCACGGCCGTTATCATATCCATTTTTTTAAAAAACTGCATACTGAAACAGGTCGAGGACGAAGCTGATTAGTCATAGTTTTTTTCCGAATCTTTTATCATGATATATTCTTTTATGGGATAATTAGCTGTATATACATAGGAATTTCTTTAATTAGACGGTACAAAGAAATCATTCTATTATTTGCGAAGTAAATTTTTGGAATGGAAGTCTCACGTTGAAAGTTGGGGTATCAAATTACTATACTGGCTTAAAAAAACACTTAATATTAAACTTTAAATTAAATTGTTAGTATTACGATCTATTTTTAAATGCTATAAATAAATATTCGTATTTTGGAAAATAAAACAAAACGGAACCAGCACGGGGATTATCTATTTGATTTCGTGTGTGTTTTTTATTTGAATAATGCAATAAAAGGATTAGAATAATGCTTTGTATTGATCGAAAATTATCTGAAAATCGAAAGGAAATAAAAAAGACAAAACGGTGTCGTTTACAACGATTATATATATATATATATATATATATATATATATACATAAAACAAAACGATGATAATGTCGTGGTCTCATCCGAAAAAGTTAATCGTTATCGTACAGATTAAATTTTTATAATATGTCAGAGATAAGCTCATGGTTGTATTTATCGGGTCGTTAAATAATGATATAATTTTATTAAACCTACGCTTACCCTCTTCGGCTTTAGGTATCACCTCCTCACACGTCTTTTCATGTTGTTGTCGTTCGTTGTTAGCGTTTAGGTCTTAGATGTAGCGTGTTTGGTGCCCTTATACTGCTGTTATTCGTGTGTTCTATTTGTTCTGGTATGAGTCTGACCTCGTGGTTTTGTTTTGTAGGGTCCACGGATCGTGATCTTCGAGCTAGGAAGGGAGTTTGTTTTCGGAAATAAAAACATGTGGTTCGGGAACACCGGTGGATCTTCTCTTCCTTCTCTTCATGGAGAGTTATTTTTGATGGTAATGGTTTTGTTTCTTCTGACGGCTGGTCGCGATTTGTGTCATGAAATCGGGCTGGGTGGTGGAGTATGAAACATAGGTGGTGTTGGTAGGGGTGTTTTTTCGTTTTGTGTGAAACTGATCGGGTGGTTTTGTTTTCGTAGGATGCATGGTTCAAGCGTGAAGGTGGACGATGATGCAAGGGCTATTGTCGGTAGAGTTGGACGTTTGTGTTTGAGCGGTTTGTTGTTTGGCGTTTGGTTGCTTTTTTTTGCTTGTAGTTCGATCTGGGTGATTGGAGAGTATACTACTATTGTGTTAGGTATGTTTGTTTTTGTTTTGCCGTGTAACTGATCGCATGTGTTTGTTTCGTCGGGTGCATTTTTCGAGCTAGACTTGAAAGAGGATGTTTTGGTTAAAGCGAATTGGAGCTAAGAAAGTACGTTCGTTTAACATTATGGTGCTTTAAGCTGGTACTCTCTACTCATGAGCATGTTAAACTACGGTTTGGTATTTTGGCTGGACTCGTGCGGCGCTTTTTATTGCGTTTGGTATGTGGGTATCACGCTAGGTTTTAATTTTCCGAGGATGCCTTGATTGGTAAGTTATCTTCTGTTGTTCGTTTATTGGTTTAGTTTTATGCATGTCAAGCTCCCTTGTAAGCGTGTGTTGATTGGTGGATTCTATGTTTTCTCTGTGTCGTCTTATGTATTGCATTCATTGGGATGAATGGTTGTTGTTTGCTGACTGCATTTTTTTTTGGGCTTAGGTTTATCTCCCTTACTAAGGTCTCGGGCGCCCGCGTGCATGTCAAGAATCTAGGTTTTTTCGATTTGCCGGTATGCCTTGCTTGCTAAGTTATCCTCTGATGGTTTTATGTTTTGTTTGTGTTGTTTTACGTCTTGCATTTCCTATCGTGAATGATCGTTGTTTGCTGTTTATCTTCTTTTGTATGTTTAGTTTGGTTCTGGTTCTAATTTTCTGAGGATGCCTTGGTTGGTAAGCTATCTTCTGTTGTTTGTTTATTGATTTAGTTTTATGCATGTCCAGTTCTCTTATAAGCGTGTGTTGATTGGTGGATTCTATGTTTTCTCTGTGTTGTCTTATCTTATGTATTGCATTCATTGGATGAATGGTTGTTGTTTTCTGACCTTTTTTTTGTGGGCTTAGGTTTATCTCCCTTACTAAGGTCTCGGACGCCTGCGTGCATGTCAAGAATCTAGGTTTTTTTCAATTTGCCGGTATGCCTTGCTTGGTAAGTTATCCTCTGGTAGTATTGTGTTTTGTTTGTGTTGTTTTACGTCTTGCATTTCCTATCGTGAGTGGTCGTTGTTTGCTGTTTATCTTCTTTTGTATGTTTGGTTTGGTTTTGGTACGTCCAAAATTAATTATACGTTTCTTTCCTGTATACTCGATCTGTGTCTTTGTTTATTTCGCCACAGTTATACTTTTTGTGTCAAGATAAGAGTGTAATGTTTGTTTTTGTTTTGTTTTGTTTTTTTTTTGCTTTTTGTTGAGTATATGTAGTTTGTTTCATCTGTTTATTGTGTTTTAAACTTATAACGATGAACAATTGTTGACTGCCAATTGTTTTTTTTTATGTTGGTTTAGGATTGGACCATCGAGTTACAAATCAATTATTGTTGGAGTCATGTCACGTATTCGTTTTTCGTTTTTGGTGAGTGTCGTGTTTCGTGGCCCAGTTTTTGGCATTTATAGGTGATCTCAGTTTTTTTCCTCTGTTTTGTTTTTGTTTGGTATTTACTATTTCGTTCCTTTGTTTGTTGTTGTTCTTTTTTCAGGTTTGGATTCTATTACGATATGTTCGTGGCACGTGGGGATCTCGCGTACGCTTTTGGAGATATAAACGAGTTTCGAGGAGTATTTACGGTGTATTCATAGTTTTCGAAATTTGATGTAGAAGATCCAATATTTATATTAAATAGATGTATCAGCATTCAATTCTTCTCCGTCGCTATTAAATTTTTTTTGAGTTTTTGAGCCGTATTTTGTAACGATCCGATACCTTAAGCCCAGCCAAGCCCAATTGTCAATCAGGAGACCTTAGGTATTTTTCCTATAAATAGATTGTGCCTCCTTCTTTTTGTCTCCTAAAAACCTAATTGCGTCGAAACTCTGCAGAAACTGAGCCGTCAAGTGTTAAAGTCGTCGATCTGTCTCAAGAGCCTTGTAGACCACCATCTCCACCGTCGATCTGTGACTCAGGTAATCGGAAAACGCTTTTCCGATATGGTTTCTCATTGGCCGAGTGTTCAATCGATCATATCTCTCTAACCGTTGTGTTTCTTGAAAATCCAAGGTCACCATCGGATTCAAAACGACGAGACGAGTCAACGCCGAGGAGCCCAGCCCATAGCTCCGCCGCATGCACTGCCACGGGCTGCCACACACCATCAGAATATTGGCGCATCTCGCCCACGCGCCTCACGCACCACCGAAGCCAGCCGCGCGTGACCCTCACGCACCACCATCTCCGTCGCGCCGCCGTCGCCGCCGGTGAGTTTTTCGATAAGCCTCGCCGCCACCGTGACTCACCGCCGCGACTCGGCAGACTCGCTGGGTTGACTCACTGAGACGACTCGGCCGAGTTGGTTGAATCGGTTTGAGACCGGTTTGGCTCATAGACCGATTTAGCCTGGTCTGGTTCGGTTCGGTCCAGTTTGATTAGTTTAAATCAATTCAATTCGATTTGGTTATGGTTTATGTCAATCTCGGTTTAAATCGATTTGAGTCCGTTTACTTTGGTCCAGTTCGGTTAAATCCGGTTTAGGTTCCATTTGACTTTGACTGGTCAGACCATTGACTTTGACTGGTTTGACAGTTGACCGTTGACTTTGACTAGTTTGAAGCAATAACCGTTTTTCGTCGTTCGAAAGCTGTTCTCACTCGAAATTTCGTCAGATTTCAGATTCAGCGTCCGTTTTAGCATCTGGAGTGCAGAGGAAGCAGATATACTCCATTTTTGCTAAGGTGAGGAATTTTCGTAGACTTTCGTATCTTTCATCAATAAGCGCCATAGATGGAATTTAGTTTTAAATGTGCTACGTTTCTCTGCTAGAGTCTATTTAGGATTGTTTGTAAATTGGACTTATGAATATAAAGGATTCAACCTATTGATTGTGCATTCAATTGTTAATTGATTCTTTTATACATGCTTGAGTTTATGATTAGTCGAGTTTGAGATTTGTTAGGGATTGCGGGGGTACAAAGACGGACTTCTGTGCTTGCTTCGCGTGTTGTATGAGGAGATGGTGCTGGGTAGAGTAGTCGACCTGTTGTCCAGTACCTTCAGAGGTCGATAATCGTCTACGGGTGGTGTGATTGGGCACTATCCCATAAGTTGTCCTCCTGGGAGGAGGGTGTCGTCGGTCACTGGACCTGGTAATAGGACATTGGCTATTCGTTGGGTACTTTAGGTACTGTGCTTGTGCATGTTTAGTCTATCTTCCGTGTTTGGCGTGCTTTGATCAAATTTATGTTTTCTGTGATTCGCATCCCTTACCTCACTGAGTGACTCCCCTGTTACTCACTCCTTTCTCTTTCCTTTCAGGTGAGATTGAGGAGTAGTAGACTCTTACCGGAACGGTGCTACATTTGGGTTTCACGGTTTTTTATTTCGTATTTTATTTCATATTTTATTTCAGACTTTGTTTTACGATTATTCGAGATATTTTGATTATGAGGTTTATTTATGGATTTCCGGAAATCTAGACGTGATTTATTTATAGAATTTAGTATTTGAGTTATATGTTGTGGTTAGTAGCACACAGTGTTTGAGTGAGGATGAGATGGGTGTTACATAATTATGGTTTAATCATAATCCTCGAATTTTTTTTATGTAGAGATTCAATGTTTATGATAAGTATATCAGTGTTTGATTGTTCTTCTTTGTTAATAAAGATTTCTTTTTTGTCTACTCATATTGTGTCTTTATTTCTTTCTCGATTATACTTTTCGTATCTTGGCAAAAGATCTCGGATGGGATGAGTTTCGCGTCTTGACAAGCGATATCAAGACTCTTGCAACCGTGATATCGATTGATGATATCAACTACTGGTTTTATTTTGATTGTGACGTGTGTGGCGTGAGGGTTCGTCAATCTGGGTGTTCTCGCGGTTGTGGAACAACACTGTATTATTGCGAAATGTGTGGTGGGGAAGTGTACGACGTGACTGCGAAGTCAGTTTCGTTTTTTCTATGCGTAAAATAGTGTTTTTTAGTGGTGGGGTCATATTTCGTGAGTTATGTTCGTTTTTGTGAGTAGTTCTTATTGGTGTTATTGGTGAGGGATGATTCTGGTTCGGAAGCGAGGTTTTTGTTGTCAGATGAGTTTGCTGCTCTTCTCCTCGATCAAACAGTTGATGAGATAATTGATGAGTTTGAAGAGGTAAAAGTATCGCCATGATGATTTGTGATCTTGGTTTCTGTCTTATAGAATTTCAATATTTTGTTTTGTCTTATGTTAGGATGGTGAGAGTTTTGTGCCGGCTGCTCTACGTGGACTTTTAGGGAAAGAGCTTCTTTTTAAGGTTGATATCGCTCCAGCCAATTTAGCGTGTAAGAATGCATCTTTCGGGATTGACATTGTCACGAGTAATGGTCTTATCATTGAGCAATTTCGTGAGTACGGAGCCTCTAATGTAAGTTAGATTTAGTTTACGTACTCGTGATTTTATTTATAGTATAATAGTTTATGAATGTATTAATACTGATTTGCTTTTTTTTTTGTAGGGTGTTATGATTACTTATACTCGAAACGACTCCGTCTATTGATCTAAGCCCGACTGCCATTGGCGAAGGCACGGAGTATCTGTCTTTGGATTTCCTGTGCTTGTGAACGTTGATATTTTCAGAGATACGACATGTTGAACCGCTTTTGTTTGTTTCGTACGTTTTGTGTTTTTCCCATTGCTAATACTATAGTTTAACTCTGGATAATATGTATACTCTGTATTCCATACTCGCTATATGTGAGAGCTGAAACTCACACTGTCAAAACTTATAATTTACGGGGGCTCGAAAATTCTATTTTAAAAGAACTAAAGGACCGAAAATACAAAAAGAATATTTTATTGATACTTTTCCGAAAGTACAAGGATAATTAGCAAAAGCTGAAAAGTCTTATAATGCTAAAGCTCTTAATACTCGGATTTTGGATGATCTCACCCTAGTACAAGCATCTATATTTATTCTAGGGGACCTAGGAGACTAAAACTCTTTCAGGACGATGTGGGACAAAGTTCTTTCCTTCCGGCCGCCGATCTAACCTTTTGGGCTCGAAATCCGGCCCGAAATCTTCAGAGATCCACCTGCATGTCCTGATCCGAGTCTAGCCCACCTTTACTATTTTTTATTTACTTTTTTAATGTACAATAATCGATGAGCAGTAATCCGCGAATAATAAACCGGATCTCAATTGGGCTTGAATTGATTTTTCGGTTGACTTTTCTTCGGGATGAACAGTTTTTTTTATGGTTTTCCCATGTGAATAGTGTTCCGAACGTTTTACGACTTTAGAAACTGAGCCGCCCGTTTTTTCCTTAGATCTCCAGCCGCAGCTCTTAATGTTGATGTCCAGCCGCCGGTTCTGTCTTGTGTGCACGGGCGACTAGCCAATGACCGTGGGCTGCTGGTCTTCAGTCCATGGGTGGCCGGGCAACGATCGTGGGCATTTTAGGATCAGAACGCGCAGAGGCTCAGTCTTAGTACTGATTCAAGCTAGGAAACGTGCTGGAAAGGAGGATGACAGGATGACTGGGCGGCCGACCCGTGCTCGGGGTAAGTGTGAGCCGCCCATCATTGATGGAAGGATGATCGGGCGGCCGACCCATGTCCGGGATGGGAGTGGGCCGCCCGTCACTGACAGGAGCAGGTTGGGCGGCCGACCCATGCTCGAGACAAGGGTGAGCCGCCCATCACTTATGGAAGAAGGTTGGGCGGCCGACCCATGCTCGGGACAAGGGCAAGCCGCCCGTCACTGATGCAAGGATGAATGTGCGGCTGGCTCCCATGTGGAGCATGGGCGGCTGGACTTGATATCCAGGGTGCTATCCGTTTGTTCTAGATCTCGGACCCTCGTTTCATCAATCTCCGAGGAGGGGATTTTGACCCCAACAGTTAGCCCCCCAGCTCTTTGCTTTCGTATTCTAAAGCAATGAGTTTTTGAGTTGAGTGTTTATTGGGATTTATGGAACGGGACGATTTCCCCCCCCCTTTTTTTTTTTTTACAAAGTTTCTCTTTTTTTTTTCTGTAAAAGAAACTTTCCTTTTCGTATCAGAGATTCGTGGGTGGCTGGCACGGATTTGGAAAAATCCGATTCCCACTTGAGTTAGGATCGAGCCATCCGACCGTATATGTATGCACCCCTCCTCCTTTTTCCTCACAAATTCTTTCGAAAGCTGATTGTCCTTTCTGTCTCCTTGAATCTAATACCATAGGTAGGCTGTATTTTCGCGAGAGGAAACAGATGGAGAAAAGCGGGAAAAAACATGGAGAGACGAATGAGCTTGGAAAGAATCACAAGGATAAAGCGGCGGCTGGCCCTTCGTGATTAGGATTGGCAGACGACAGTCAAGCCATTCCTCCGCCAGAGTGGCACGCAGACAAGTTAGCCGTATCCACCGTTGTGGTTACTCCTTTGAAGAAGGAGGTTATTTTAGCGCAAAGTATTGTGAAGCGTTCGCCTAAAGCTCGGACGGCGGTCGGCAGAGTCGTCTACGGTCTGAGGGGGGAAGACGACTTGCTGCGCAAAAACAGGCGGGTTGCCCTGACGACAATGGTGCGAAAGGTTTTTCACTTGAGACTCGGCGTTGGGTCCTTCGCCAGGACTTACTTCTCTTGAGGCGGTTTGTAAGAATCGTCGTCAGTCTGCTAGGAGTTTTTCGGTGATCACGGACGCTAGTTTCAGGTTTCCTCCTTGTGACAGCCTGGATGAGCCTAAGTATGAGGACATGGCCTTGAGTGGGATGAATGTCTGTCTCTCCTTGGTCTTTCCTTTTTTTGTCTCTCTCTAATTTTTTTTAAATGCTGACTCTTTTTTTTTTTCCTTTTACACAGTTCATGTCTTCTGTGAACAAGTGCATCAGCGCGTATGATGCTTCCATCCGCGGGATTCGTAAACGTGATGAGGAGGCTCGAGAAGGAGCTTGCTTTGTTGCGCACGGAAAAGGACGAGGCGGTGCAGTTCAAGACCCGCCAAGAGGCCAATGATGCGCGTCATGCTAAGGAATTATAGACTTTGAAGGATCAGTTAACCAATGTGAAGGTTTCGCGCAGTTCGAAGGTGCAGCAGGCTTACGCGGAGGGCCGCAAAGCTTCCGTTGCAAAATTCCACGATTTTCCTGAGCGAGCTGAGGGAAACTCTTGGATGTTTATCTGAAGGAGGAACCCAGGAAGTGGACTTCTGGCCCATCTTTTTGAGCTGAAGGAGCTGAAGGAGGTTGGGCGGCTGGCCCATCTTTTTGAGGAGATTGGGCGTCTGGCCCATCCCTTTAGGGAGATTGGGCGGCTGGCCCATCCTTTTAAGGAGATTTGGCGGCTGGCCCTTATCGTAGTGATTTGGTTCGTTTTTTTGTTTCGGTTTAAGTCAGATTGATCGGGGTGCTAGACCGGGCACCCAGATCCAAGTGTTCGGGAGAAGTCCCCTTCGTGATATTCGACCAGCGAAGTTAGTTGCTGGGTTTAGAGTTTGATTTAGCTACTAGTTTTTGAACGAGTTTATGATCTCATATCAAGGCCGGTTTGGTACTTCGTTATGAGATGTCTAAGACCAGCTTTCCATGTTGGCGTTTACTGGGTTTGGCGAGTTCACTTCGTGACTTACGCTTTACACTATTTGCCTATGCGAAGCGTCAGTAAAGATGAACTAAATGGAACATCGTCTTTAACGCTTCCTGCAGGTTCGCGGGATGTCAGGTTACGCCTTTCGGATGTTAGTCCGGAAATTTGTATAGCGCGCTACTTTTACCCGCTTCGGGATGTTGAAAGAACAATGGTTAATAAGTCGTCCCGTTGTGATCAGCAACACACGCTTGTAAGTATGCCGAGAGGCGGATTTTTATGTACGCCGAGGGCGGTTTTTCGAAATGATGAAGTTTTGTCGTGTTTAGCAACGGGCGATATTGTTCTAGCGGAATTCCGTTCAGATTCCGAATAGGCTTCAAGATCCTAAGTCTCAATGTTCATCCTCTCGATTTTTGTTTTTTTTTTGAAAATGTTGGAGTATGCATATACGGATCCACTCTCCCCTTAAAAGTTAAAAAAGGAAAATAGCTGAACTCGTCAGAGGGCGAGCTGCCTACGTACCCCGAATGTAGGGATCAAGCCAGTTTGTAGTTCTATTTTACAACGTCTAGTGGTAATATTTCTTAAGGTGCATCGCGTTCCATGTTCTTGGAATTGGCTTTCCTTCTTTGTTTTCAAGCTCGTAGGCTCCCGGGCGGACCACCTTCGTTACTTTGTAGGTCCTTCCCATTTTGCGCCTAGCTTTCCTGCGTTTGGCTCTGCGGTGTTCTGGAAGACTTTGCGGAGGACGAGGTCTCCTTCTTTGAATTTACGGCTTCGCACGTTTGAGTTGTAATATTTTGCCGCCGCTTGCTGGTAGTTTTGAACGCGGATGAGCGCTTAATCTCGTCTTCGTTAATCATTTCCAGTTCGTTTAGCATCATCAGGTGGTTGAGGCCTTCCTGTCCGGGCAAGAGTCTTCGCCTGACGCCGGGAAAATCTACTTCCGTTGGTATAATGCATTCGGCACCGTAGACCAGTGCGAATGGTGTTTCTCCGGTTGCTCGCCTTGGAGTTGTCCGGTGGGACCACAAGACTCCTTCGAGCTCGTCCGCCGATAGTTCTTTGTTTTCTCCGAGACGCTTCTTGAGCTCGTCAATGATAGTCTTGTTGGCTGCTTCGGCCTGACAGTTACCCTGCGGATAACTTGGCATTGACTTGCTCAGACGTATCTTCCACCTCTCGCAAAATCCTTCGAAAATGGAGGAAATGAATTGAGAACCGTTATCGGTGACGATCTCATAAGGGACTCCGTGCCGGCATATGATGTTTTTCCACACGAAATGTTCCACTTGGGCGCCCTTGATACTCGCATAAGAATCTGCTTCGACCCACTTTGAGAAGTAGTTCGTTAGGACGAGTAGAATCTCTTCTGCTTTGAGTTATGCATTGATCCCACGATGTCCATCGACCACCTCATGAACGGGTACGGTGCTGAGATTGACGATAGCAATTCTGCGGGCTGATGGATCACTGGTGCGTGCCTCTGGCATTTCTCGCACTTGAGGGAGAACTTCTCACAATCTTTTATCATGGTCGGCCAATAGTGTCTGTGCCGCTTGATTTTGATTGCAAGGGCTCTCCCTCCGGAATGATTTCTGCAATATCCGCCGTGGATTTCTTCCATAATTCATCTCGCTTCTTCTTTTTCCACGCAGACCATTAACGGTCCAAAAATCCTCCATTTGTAGACATTACTGTCAAGAAGGACGAAGTGGGCTGCCTGGTCCCTTAGCTTTCGTGCGGCCCACTTGTTCGCCAGGACTTCCCCGTCCATGATGTACGCTCGTATCGGGGCCATCCATTCGCGATCGCAGCCATACTCTTCCGTCGGGCCAGTTGCTAACTCTACTTCCAGAGGTTCTTCCTCCTCTTCAGCTTCCGGTTGTTGTGTAAGGTTTGCAACTTATGGCGAGTCGATGCTTGGCTGTTCTATGAATTCGACGGGGATGACTCGTCTTTCTCTCGGAGCGGATGTCGATGCTAGGGCCGCCAACGCGTCGGCCGGAGCATTTTCCCCTCAGGAATTCTCGTAAGCTCAAACTTTTTGAATCGCTTTGCGAGGTCCTAGACGATCCTTAGGTAGGCCTCCATTCGATCGTCCCTTGCTTCGTAATCTCCGCTGAATTGGCTTGCCACCAACTAGGAATCGCAAAACACGTGGAGGTTCTGGATTTTGAGCCCGAGGGCGAGTCTCAGACCAGCGATCAATGCTTCGTATTCTGCTTCATTATCAGAGGCGTTGAAGAGTAATCGGAATGACTGCTCCAGGATTTCCCGGTAGGTGATGTTAAACGCACTCCTACTCCGGAGCCTTGTCTTGAAGACGATCCGTCTACGTGAAGAGTCCAGACCGAGTCGAGGGTCGGCTCTTTGACGCCTGTGATCGGGAGTTCATTCAAGAAATCAGCTAATACTTGAGATTTGGCGCAGGTTCTGCTCCGGTATTCGATACCGTACTCGCTCAACTCCACCGCCCATTTAGCCAACCGTCCCGACTGACTGGGACTATGCAGGATCGTTATGAGCGGGAAGGTGGTGAGTATTATGATCGTGTGTGATTGGAAATAGGGCAGTAACTTTCGGGCGGACATCACTACCACTAAAGCTGCCTTCTCCATTAATGGGTATCGGGTCTCGGCATCCGCCAGAGTTTGGCTCACATAAAAGATCGGCTTCTGCTCGTCGCGATCTTCTCTGATCAGCACTCCGCTGACTGCCGTGGATGATACCGCAGTGTATAAAAATAGCGGCTCTCCTACGACCGGCTTTGAAAGTACGGGCGAGCTTGCCAGGTATTTCTTTAGTTCTTGAAACGCCTGTTCGCACTTCTCTGTTCACTCAAACTTTTTTGTTTCCCCTGAGTGTGTCATAGAAAGGCAAACATTTGTCCGTTGACCTTGAGATGAACCGGTTCAGCGCCGTGATCCGCCCGGTTAGTCTTTGGATTTCTCTTTTAGTTTTTGGCGAAGCCATCTTGATCAATGCATTGATTACTTCGGGTTTGCTTCAATCCCTCGGTGAGTCACTAGGTATCCGAGGAATTCGCCGGATGCCACTCTGAACCTGCACTTTGCAGGGTTTTACTTCATGTTATGCCGGTTAAGTTGTTCGAAGCATTCCCGCAAATGCTTTACGTGATCCGTCTCCTCCAGGGATTTGACCAGCATGTCGTCGATGTAGACCTCCATCGTTTTCCCGAGGTGTTCAGCGAATATTTTGTTGACGAACTTCTGGTACGTTGCGCCACCATTCTTCAATCAGAATGGCAACACCTTGTAGCAATAAATCCCACGGTATGTGATGAATGCGGTTTTCTCTCGGTCATCGGGGTTCATCATGATCTGATTATACCCAGAGAACGCGTCCATAAACGACAGCAGCTTGTTCCCGGTCATTGCTTCGACCAGCCGATCGATGTGCGGCAGCGGAAAGCTGTCCTTCCGGCATGCTTTGTTTAGTTTTGCGAAGTCGACGCAGACTCGCCAATTTCCATTCTTCGGGATACTTTACCTCCATGATAGATCCGACTTTGAGCAATCTTTCTACTTCGTCGTTTACGGCTTGGGCGCGCTCCGGTCCGAGTTTTCGTCTTTTTTGCTTCACCGGTTTGAACGTTGGATCCACGTTGAGTTCATGGCATGTCCTTCGCCGCCCACGCGAATGACCCTGCATTCTGATTTAACAGGGCGATTAACTCCGACTTGATCGGTTCTTCTAAATTTGCTCTGATCTCTGTGCATCGCTCTGGGTTTGTTTCGGACCACATGTTCGATAAAAGGAGGATCGCATCAAGCAGAATTAATTAGAGAAGTGCAGCTTATTATATGGGACAAAGCTCCGATGATGAGTAAGCACTGCTTAAAGACTTTAGATAGGAGTATGAGAGCTATAGTCAACTGTGATTATGTTTTTGGTGGTAAGGTGATCGTTTTTGGAAGTGATTTCCGTTAGATATTACCGATAATCGTTGGAGGCAATAGGACCGAGACTGTGTTGTTGAGTTTAAATTTGTCTTGCTTATGGCCGAGTTGTAAGGTTTGAGAACTCAAGACGAATATGTGCCTTGCAGGAGGAGATGCTGACAGACTTAAGGAATTTCCGATTGGATACTGGACGTGGGCAATGGAAAGATCAACGAGCCTAATGATGGGGAGGTGGAGATTGATATCCCCGAAGATTTATTGGTCACAGATTGCGACGATCCGATGCATCAGATTGTTAAGGAAGTCTATGGGTGTTCCTATGCGAAAGAGCCTGATCAAATTTTTATCAGGGCCAGGCTATACTGAGTCCCAGTAACCAGGATATTGATTTAATAAATGAATATATGTTATCGGAAGTATCAGGTAGATTTTAAAAGTGGTTCTATTTGTTTTGTTTTTTGTTTAGAGTGTTGTACTCAATTTTCGTTATGGTTTTGCAAGGTATGGAGCGTTCGTATCTCAGTGCTGATAGTATTGATACTTCAGATACAAGTAGCAATGACGGCGTCGTGTACACTCAAGAATACCTAAGTAATATTCAGCTATCTGCATTACCAAAGCACGACCTGAAATTGAAGATCGGTGCTCCGATCATGCTGCTTAGGAATATAGATCCCAAGGGTGGATTGTGCAATGGTACTAGACTACTTGTGACACAGTTAGCAAATCGTGTAATTGAGGCCAAACTTATTACAGGTGGAAGAGTTGGTCAGAAGGTTTTGCTACCAAGGATGTATGTTACACCCCCAGAGACGAGTCTTCCATTCAGGATGAGGCATAGACAATTTCCAGTTGCTCTTGCTTTCGCCATGACTATTAATAAGAGTCAGGGTCAGACACTGCAAAAGGTTGGATTGTTCTTGCCGAGGCATGTGTTCTCGCACGGTCAATTATATGTTGCTGTGTCCAGAGTGACTACAAGAGCAGGACTCCAGATTTTGATAACAGATGAGAAGGGTAAACCAAAGAATAGCACGTTGAATGTTGTATACAAAGAAGTTTTCTAGAATATCTATCTTTAATCCTATGCTCAACTGTTTACATTTTTTTTCAGTTAGTAACCATCGGTTTTATGTGATTTTATGTTCTAATTTCTATAATCGATATTTTTTAAATTGAGATTGAAGAAATCTTTTTTTTTTAAATGACTGCCTGCGCAAGGCCCAGGCGAATTCCATAGTTTTTTTAAGTAGGTGATACAGAAAAGGGTGTGGTGCAAAAGACCAAATTGCCAAACCATTAAATATTACGGTGATTTATAGAAAACATAAAATAAAAATTAGGAAAATTATATTGGGGTAATATATTTGCTAATGGAGACAAAAAAAATGTTAACCAATTAAATTTTTGGTATTTTCACTGGCTTGGTCTTTTCCGTGACGATCATGCTCCGATTACGATCATGCTCTGATTCGTAAACACCTTTTCACTGGCTTGGTCGTGACGATCGGGTTGTTAGATTTCTCTAGTGCTACAAGTTTAAATTAAAATTTTATGTAGAAAAAGAGGAGAAAAATAGTGTAATGATTAAGATTGAAATACCTGTAAGGAAAGTGTTAAATTAGAGAAGAAAGATTCCTTAGGAAGATAAGCAAACATGATGAAGAGAAGTGAGCAAATACAAAACTTCTATCTCAGGATTAATGTTGCCAGTGGAGAAAAAGAAGAAGAAAGAGAGAGACGAAACACAGAGAGAGAAAGGAAACGGTGTCGCCGGTGGAGGAGAAGAAGAAGAGAGAGAGGAAACAGTGTAAGTAAATGTTGAGGGTATAATCGCATTAAAATTTTTAACACATTGTACAACACAGTGTTATCTGCACTACAAGAAAACTGAGTATTGATAGCAGTTGAAGATAGCGTTTTGGTTAAAAATGCTATCTATGACTGAGCTGCTTATTTTAGATAGCGTTTGTCCAAAATAATGCAATAGAAAATATGGGCGGACAAAGGCGGGTGTTAATTCGTTTTCGCGCCTCTGTTTAGATAGCAGTGTAAGTTAAAAACGCTATCATATCCTTGAGCGAGATTGTTTTTCTTTCTTTAATTTTTTCCCCGCCTTTGTGAAAAAAAACTAAGTACCAAATTCTCCCAAAAAAATCAAGTCTGCTTTTTTTTTCTTCTGTTGAAACCCATAATTTTCTCTGTCTGAGACAGCAATCTTTGCATGTGTTCTTGAGCTCGGATCTCAATTACCCAATTGAATCCTCACTCTCAATCTCTAATTATCACAATCTCTGGTAACCTAAAACCCTAATCCGACTGAAATCTGAAATCTCCACTTGGATCCTCAGCTTCTTTGGCGATTTACAACTTGAATATATGCACAGGTATGTGAAATTGGTTAGATTTTAGTTTGAAATTGTGTTTTTAAAGCCACTGTTACTCTAATTGCAATCGATTTTTAAGGATGTATGGGTTGAATTAATCGATGTTGCAGAGACCTTCGTTTGAAATTGTGTTTTTTTTTTTTGCAGAGAGCTTTAGCAAGTGAAAGGAGAAAACTAATTTATCAGGTGAGTGTTTCACTCATTCCTTTACTCTGTGTTGAATGGTATGGTCTTTGAGCGTTTGTTTGACGTTTTTCTGTGCCTGATCTATTTGCTTGTTATTACCTTTTATGTATGTATAACTGGTCTTGGAGTTTTGGTGTTGTTTAAACATGGACAAGGGTTGGGTTTGGAATCCAAGGTATGGTTTTTGTTGACATCTTCATTGCTTTGACAGTAAAAGTTTTTTTATGTGAGTAAAAACTGAAGTACACAATGTTTTATGCATCTCAGGGCTAGTATAGAGTATCAGAACGGGGTATCTACTTTTGTTAAAGCATCATCAGGGAGATTGGGTAATCCTACTGAGATGCTATGCCCCTGCATTGATTGCCGCAATTTATGCCATCAACCTGTGAATACAGTGGAGGATCACTTAGTGATTAGGGGTATGGATCAGAGATACAAGAGGAATTCGTGTTGGAGTCTACATGGTGATGTAAAGACTGACAAATCAAGTGATGGTCCGAGCTACGACAATGAAGCTTATGATCTGATTAGAACAGCATTCTTCGATGGTGAAGAATATTCAGAGCCACATAAGGAAGATCAAGCCGATGGGGTTGATTGCAATGAAGAAGTAGAGTTTAAGAAGAAGCTACAAGATGCTGAAACTCCATTATACTCCAGTTGTCGCAACTACACTAAGGTCTCTGCTATTATGGGACTTTACCGCATTAAAGTGAAGAGCGGGATGTCAGAAAACTTTTTCGATCAGCTGTTGACCTTAGTTCATGACATGCTTCCCATAGACAATGTGCTTCCTAGCTCCACAGATGAGATGAAAAGATTCTTGAAGATGTTTGGTTTTGGTTACGACATGATTCACGCTTGCAAGAACGACTGCATCTTATATCGGAAGCAATACAAAGATTTACAAAGCTGCCCAAGATGTAATGCTTCGCGATGGGAAATGGATAAACATAGTGGTGTAGAAAAGAAGGGGATTCCAGCAAAGGTATTACATTATTTTCCAATCAAGAAAGATTCAGGCGCATGTTTAGATCGAAGAGGATAGCGGAAGAGGTGCGTTGGCATATCAATGGTGCTAGTTCAGATGGTACAATGCGTCATCCGGTGGATTCAATAACTTGGGCCAATGTTAATGATAAATGGCCTGAGTTTGCAGCTGAACCAAGAAACCTCCGGCTAGGTCTTTCCACAGATGGCATGAACCCTTTCTCGATTCAGAATTCAAAATACAGCATATGGCCGGTGTTATTGGTAAACTATAACATGCATCCAACCAAGTGTATGAAGGCAGAGAATATTTTTTTGACACTATTGATACCTGGTCCAACTGCACCAAGCAACGACATCGATGTCTATCTTGCACCGTTGGTAGATGATCTACAAGATCTGTGGAATGAAGGTATTGCGGTGTTTGACTCCTTCAGTAAGGAAAAATTTTCACTTAAAGCAATGCTGATGTGGAGTATTACTGATTATCCAGGATTAGGTACATTGGCTGGGTGTAAAGTGAAAGGCAAACAAGCATGTACCGTCTGTGGAAAACATACACATTTCAAATGGTTGAAATTTAGTCGGAAGCATGTCTACTTGGGTAACAGAAAGAGACTTAGACCTGATCATCCTTGTAGAAGAAGAAAGAAATGGTTTGACAACACGGTTGAAGAAGGGAAAGCACATAGAATTCAAATTGGCACAGAAATATTTGAGGCGCTCAAAGATTTCAGAAATGAATTTGGCAAGCCTTTACCGAAACAAAGCAGGAGAAAAAGAAAAACTTTGTGTGATGATGAGGATATTTCAGAAGATGAATACGAAGAAGATAGTGATAATTGGAGATGGAAGAAAAGGTCCATTCTCTTTGATTTGCCCTACTGGAAGGTAAGCATTTTTCACCTGAACTTTAACTTAAGTACCTTTTTGTTTTATTTTGTCATTTCACTCATATTTCAGCCTTCATACTTGTCTGTGGTTTTAGGATATGCCTGTTCGGCATAACCTTGATGTTATGCACGTGGAGAAGAACGTCTCTGATGCAATCTTGGCAATTCTGATGCAAAGTGCTAAGTCAAAAGATGGTGTTAAAGCACGGAAAGACTTGGAAGATATGGGGATTAGAGAGAAGTTACACATTCAGGAAGTAGGTAAAAGAACTTACCTACCTCATGCTTCGTATTGGCTTACAAAAGATGAGAAAAAGGTTTTCTGCAAGAGGCTAAGTTTATTCAGAGGACCTGACGGCTACTGTGCAAACATTGCCAACTGTGTTTCTGTGGATCCTCCCATGATTGGTGGATTGAAGTCTCATGACCACCATGTCCTTCTTCAGAATCTTCTGCCGGTTGCGCTTAGAGGCTTGCTCCCTGATGGACCTAGAATTGCCGTGACTTGATTGTGCAGCTTCTTTAGCAGACTCTGTCAGCGTGTTATAGATTCTGAGAAACTGATCACTTTAGAGGTGGAGTGTGTTGAGACATTGTGCCAACTGGAGAGATACTTTCCTCCTTCGCTTTTTGATATAATGTTTCACCTTCCGGTACATCTAGCAAGAGAAGCAAGACTTGGTGGTCCTGTGCATTTTAGATGGATGTACCCATTTGAAAGGTAATCACTCATGTTCAGTGTATTTCATGTCTTCCTTCTTTTGACTAACGGATTTGTGTCTTACCCACAGATACATGAAAACACTAAAGTCGTATGTGAAGAACTTTGCAAGACCTGAAGCGTGTATGGCTGAAGGATATTTGGCTGGTGAATGTATAGAATTCTGCTTAGAATTTTTACGTAACTCTGTTCCAGTTCAAGAAAGAGTTACCCGTAATGAAGATGTCGACACTTGTGCATCTGTGCTTGAAGGCCGTCCACTGCATAAGGGTCCCCAGATAACTCTTACTGATAAGGAGCGAGACATAGCCCATAGATATGTTCTGATGAACATGGAATTGATGACTCCATATGTAGAGTAAGTTCACCACTACAGTGCATATTTTAATTCATACTTGCAATCGTTTATAACATTATACTAATTTGTTATAGGATGTACTTAGAAGAATTGCAAACTACTGATGTTAGATGTTCAAGAAACGAGACTCTGCTTTGGAAAATGCATGGAAACAAGTTCTGTGATTGGGTGAAAGATAAGGTAAACTCTATTTTCTTATCTGTTGAGTGTTTATTATAACAAAATTAACTGGAATTCGTGTTTATTTGTGATATCAGTCCGCTGATAACTCCAAGGAACATTCTGAACAACTAAATTGGTTGGCTTTCGGACCAAGACATACTGCTCAGACTTATAAGGGTTATGTCATCAATGGGAAACGTTTTCAGACTGAGGATGTTATGCGTAAGACTCAGAATAGTGGTGTCACTTACGAAGCCTTCAGTATGTGCAGATCAAGTGCCAAAGACACCAGACATATGGCTGACATTGTTGCTTACTACGGAGTTATACAACAGATCATCATGTTGGATTATCACATGTTCAAGATACCACTATTCAAGTGTAAGTGGGCCAACAAAGGTAACGGTGTAAAAGAAAAGGACGGTTTTACACTCGTTAACCTCAACGTAAACCAATCTGCATACCTACATGATCCTTATATATTGGCGTCGCAAGCAAAACAAGTCTTCTATTCAACAGATGATGCTTCACAGTGGTCTGTGGTTATGAGGGCACCACCAAGAGGTTACCATGAGTTAGAAACAGAAGAGGAGTTTGTAGCACCGTTAACAGTTCCTGAAAATGATGATTTGGGGAACCAGTCATCTGATGATGAAAGTTTCTACATTAGAGATAATTGTGAAGGGGTTGTAGTTATGGATTGATATGGCATTGGGTAGAGTAGGACAATTGCTGTGTTCATCTTTTAGTGTGGCTAAGTTGATAAGTTAGTTATGTTGCAGGTGTTACAGAATGAAGAACCAAGTAGTTGGAACTACTAGACGCAGTCAACGTAAACTAGGTATTGAACCAGTTCCTCCAAACTTGGTCATGAGACGCACTAGGCAAGCGAATATGAATGAAGCTTCTCCTGATGTGCCTGAGACACAAGTTTGTCCCGAAGAGGCTGAGAACGAAGCAAATCCTGTAGTCACTGAGAAAGAAGTTTCTCCAGATGAAGAGGAGATCTTGAATCAACATGAACAAGATGGTAATTCACATAAGCATTTTGATGCTGATGAACCTATTGCTAAGAAGAAGAAAACAAGAGGGCCAACAAAGATGCATGGAGTTGCTAAACATATTGATGAAAAGGTTAATGTTGAATTCACATCACTAGGCGTGCCCGTGGGAAAAGGTTCAGTGTCACTTTCCTCTTTCCTTGGTCCTTTGGTGAGGGAATATGTACCAGTAGTGGTTGATGATTGGAGACATGTGGATGAGCCAACGAAACAAAGAATGTGGCATGAAATTCAGGTATTCTCAGTTAAGTTAAACATTTCTTTTAAGTGTGATGTTGATACTTATACAAATGTATATTTCTGTGCTATATATACAGGCAAGGTTCAATATTGATGATGAATGGAAAAAAGATGCTGTTTTCAAGCACATGGGTACCCTGTGGCGTGCTTCTAAATTCAGGCTTCTGACTGAAGTTAAAAAAGCAACCAGGGCTGAGATACCGGGTTTGAAACCTAGCAACATCCAGTCTCAGACAGTTTGGAGAAATTGGGTGAAAAATAAGATGACCGAAGAGGCTCAGGTTCCCTTTACTTTTGAATGGTTATGGACATTATTTATTTTAGAGATTGAGAACCAATTATTTCTGGTTTGCCTTTGTAGAATCAAAGTGAACGATTTAGAAAGCTGAGGAAAGCACAGATTCCACACACCACCAGCAGGAAAGGAATGACTCGCTTAGCGCAAGAGATGGTATGACTATTTAATAGATTTTATTGTGTAGTTTTATGGTTGATTATGTAGTTAAGCTCCATATGTCTCTTGTAGAAGAAGAAGAGTGTCGATCCTTCAAAGGTGACTAGGAGTCAAATTTGGGTAGCAGGACACACTCATGCAGATGGGACACCTGTGAGACCTGAATATGCCGATACTATTGTAAGTAATGAAAGAGCAATTTAAGAAAGGTTCATTATGCGTATTATGAACAATGTACTTTTTGTCTCAGGAAAAAATAAAATGTCTCGATACTGAGATGGGATCAAGTGAACAATTGAGATGGCATCAAGTGATAGCTTGACAAACAGCAAATCGAGTGGACAGAATAAATGTCTGCTGGTAGATGTAAATAACTCTGGTGAAATCATTGCAGAAGGTAAATTTTTATCCAACAATCCGGAAGATAGAGTTCATTTCGTTCCATTGGGTCCAAATGCAAGCAAGATATTGGTGGAAGTTGTTAAGATTGCAAATGCAGAGGTGTGGAAGCCAAACTCAGAGATATAATTGGTTTCTGATGCAATGGGATCAACCGTGGCATGGCCTAACGATAAAGTTGTTTTCCTGTGATGTTGTTGCTATATTAGGATCTGAGTGTGTTCGGATTAATATTTTTAATGGTGTTGTTTTATGCCAATGTACTAGTACTCTATTTTCAGTTATGCTTGTGTTAAGACCAAAACTCATATTTTCTTTAAAAACTTCAGTTGTGCTTGTGTTATAAAACTCTATTTTAATTTCAGTTAAGCTTGTGTAAACCAAAACTTAACTCACAAATTTAGCCAAAACACTTTAGAAAAACGATTAAAAGTAGAGGGCCTTATAGATTTTCTTGGGCCTTATATAAAACTAAACCAATCTTATCGAAGCTCTCTCTCTATCGCTCCCTTAGATTTTATGTCTTTGCTCTGGCTCCCTTAGGTTTTATCGATGCTCTCTCTCTACAGATCGAAGGCACTCCAGATTGTTGAGATCTTCATATTCGTCTGGTGAGTGCATAAATCTTTTCATCTTGTCTGTCTCTATCACTCTTTAAATCTCCTACTCTTCCATCGCCGTATGTGTAATTAGGGTTTCAGAAACCGTTTCGTTTTCTTTTTTAGATCTAAGCCGTAAGCTGATTCGTTTTCAACGACAGAAGCAGCGACGGAAAAGAGGTAAAATCTCAACTTCTTTTCTCATACAAAATTTCGATGGATTATCATCTTCACTTGAATTTCTACTGTTATTTTCTCAGATAACCTTCGAGATTTCTCAAAGGACATCCTTATTGTCAAGGTTAGATATTTCCATTACTCTCTCCTTCAACTTCTGCAGTTCAGTTCTGAAACTTAGATTTTTACTTTTTTTGATATTGTCAAGGTTAGATTCATGGTTTCATATTGAGGTAATATATCAAGTAATTCACTTTTTTTTTATATGGTTTCAGATTTATTAATCTCAGTTTTCCTTTACTTTTATGATTCAGAAATGAAACCAATCGTGCTCGGACTCTCTGCATATGGAATCATACCACCACTCATGCCAAAACCAGAAGCACAGCTTCACCAACAGAAGCAACAAGAAGCGCAGCTTAACCAACAGCAGCAAGAAGAAGCAGATGATGACGTCGTGGAGATTACACGAGTAGAGTACCGGAGAGCTATGGGATACTTGATCCGCATTGACTAAGACTATGAAGACATTGACCCAAGCTACCGCATAGCCATTAGAAGAATGGAAAAGGAAGCAAGAAGAGAAATGGAAGCACGCAACTCAGCTAAAATGAGAACCAATCAAGAACAAGGAGAGTCATCAAGAAGCAAGTATGGTCGTAGAGAGTAAGGAGCAGAAGGGGAAGTTTTTTCAGTATTTGCTTATGAACTTTTCTTAACTTATGAGATGAATTTGGTATTTTGTATGAAGATGGATTCATAATTTAGATTTTGTAAACTTTCTTCTAAATTAATGTAATTTTGTATTCAATTATTAATAATTTCGCAATTGAAATTTTATTATAAATTATTATTGATCAGAATTTAGGTAAAAATTAATAATTAAATTATGTGAATCGACCAGAATTGATAACATGTATCGAATGCTATATATAATATTACGATGACATTTTATTAATGCTATTATTGAGGTTTTCATGATACAAAACAAACGCTGTTAAAAACGAATCTATTGCAACAAATAAACGCTGTCTTAAAAATAGATATCATAGCATTCCATAAAACCGCTATCTAAAGGTCTAGACTTTTTATCGCGGTCGATGACATAGCGTTTTCTTACACGCTATCGTATGATACGATAGCGTTTTACCGATGCTATTAATACACGTTTTTCTTGTAGTGCTGTTTAGCTAATTAAAATAGTTTTTGTGTATATAAAAGAGTATTTGCAGTGTATATACAAAATAATTTGCTTATTTAGGCAAATGATGAAACATTGTTTGGTGTACTGTGCTAAAAATTTTAATATGATAACACCCGCGTAGTCTACATACAAATTTTAGGCTGTTTAACTATACCTATCCTATCTGTGAACTTGTACCTATATATCCACAACACATTTTTCTTCTTCTCCCAAATAGTGTATCTCTTTCATCTTTTTCATCTCTTTCTCATAATATGTATGGCTTCATCCAATATAACTGTATCAAAAATCATGATAAAGAATAAGAAGGATTTGAAAAAAATTATTCAAAAATTACCGAGTCAACTCACCGAGTTGGATTTGAGCTTGACTTTGTTCCATGTCTCTCTCTAAACTTTTTAAAAGGAACAACAACAACACAACGACACATCTAATTACAAGGATGATGAACAATTTAGAAAAACTTCAATCTAATTAAACTGTACATACTGAACCAACTCAGTGAGTTGAATTAACATAAACGACAATGACGCCCGAGATAGATGATGATGAGTCACATCTAAAACTCATCATAGATGATGACGAGTCACATCTAAAACTCATCATCCTATAATTAAGTTACAGCATTAAACAAAATGTTAGACATATAATTAAAGAATGTAATGCTTGATATTCATTAGATGGGTTTGTACAGAATATATAGTAGGTACAGAAGTCATCAGGGATTTACTAATTACAATAATGACCTCTAATTACATTAGCCTCTACACTCCCCTCAAGATGAAGGAACTCTTGTGATGCCAATCTTGTGATTTAAAGCATTGAATCGTGGCCCAGACAGAGGTTTCGTGAGAGTGTCAGCTAATTGATCCTTTGTTGACACATGAGTAACACGAAGAGCACCAGCTATGATAATCCAGGGCAAAGTGTTTCATCTTTGAATGGAACACAAGATTTGCACAAAGGTAAGTAGCCTCAACATTATCACGTAGAGAGAAGGAGTATGCGGCAGTGTTATACCCAGTTCTGTGAAGAGAGAGAAAATCCAGATCAGTTCGGAGGCTGCATTTGCCACTGCCCGATACTCAGCTTCAGTAGAAGACCTAGCCACACCAGTCTGCTTCTTTGATGACCAAGAGATTGGATTTTCACCAAGATAAATGAGATAGCCATTAGTGGACACATAATCATCCGTGTCTCCTGCCCAATCTGCATTAGAGAAGCCATGAAGACATAATGGAGCATCCGCACGGAGAAGAATACCATGGTCCGAAGTACCCGCTAGATACCGGAGAACCCGTTTTGCCGCAGACCAGTGAAGATCAGTAGGTGGGTGCATGAATTATGACAGGCGATTGACAGCATAAGCTATGTCGGGGCAAGTGAGGGAGAGATATTGTAGACTGCCGATGACGGTTCTGTAATCGCCAGCAGCGGCAAGCTTTGTTCCCGAAGTCAGGGAGAGACGTGGTGTTGGTATCATAGGCGAAGAAACCGGTTTGGTATCGGCCATGTTTGTTTTGTGGAGCAGGTCGAGGATATATTTCTTCTGCATCAGGTGTAGCCCAAGAGATGACCGTGTGACTTAAATACCCAGAAAATAGCTCAAATTGCCAAGGTCCTGGAGTGAGAAACGATCAGACAGAGAGGAGATTACTCGTGTGATGAGAGAGTTGCTACTTCCTGTCACGATAATGTCGTCAACGTAAACAAGTATATAAAGATAGTGTTGACCTTGGTGAAGAATGAACAACGATGCATCCGCCAAAGAGTTCATAAACTCGAGAGAAAGCAGGGAATTTCAGAATTCTTGGTACCATGGACGCGGTGCTTGACGGAGACCGTAAAGAGCTTTATTTAACCGACAGACGTGATGAGGTTCCGCTCAATGAAACCTTGAGGTTGGGCAACGTAAACTTCTTCAGCGAGATTCCCCTGCAGGAATGCATTATTAACGTCAAGTTGGCGGATACTCCAATTCCGAATAACTACGACATGGAGAACTGAGCATATGGTGGTCATTTTGATCATTGGGTTAAACGTCTCCGTGAAATCAACACCCGGCTGTTGCAGGTAGCCTTTGGCCACAAATCTTGCTTTGTACCTGTCAACAGAGCCATTGGGGTTATATTTAATAGTAAAGTGCCACCTGCTTCCGAAGATGTTGTGAGATGCACTGGGAGGCACGAGATTGAAGGTGCCATTGCGAATCTGTGCATTATATTCATCACACATCGCTTGACGCCACTGTTCATCACGCATTGCCTCAGCCACGGTTTTGGGAATTTTGTGTTTGGATTTGGTGGTGGTGAGGGAATATTTGGTGTTGGGTTTTCGAATTTGGTTTTTCGCTCGGGTTTGCATTAGGTGGTGGTTTTGTATTGGTTGTGGTGGTGGTACGGGTTCGGGAGGTGGTGATGGTGGTGGAGTCGGTGACGGTGTTGGGAAAGGGGACGGTGTTGTATTTGGGCTAGTAGATTGTGATGAATTTTTTTGGGAGGTAGGTGTTGGGCTTGGGCTTATTGGGCCTGGGAATGGTGGCAGAGGAATCAATGTTGGGCCAGAAGTTGATGAATTGTTCTGGCCCATATGATCATTATCATCTTCTTCGTGAGATGACGTGGAGGTTGAAGAAGCAGTGGTCTGAATCGGTATCGTCCACGTTGTCTGGTGAGGATCAGAGTCCGGGGGCGGAACAGACTGAGCTGGTACGAGTTGCCGGAGTGGGATGATGGTGGGTAGGTTGGTTTTACAGGTCTCCTCATAGATTGGTTGTGGTGGGGTGGGTTCCAATGGCTGAGATAACGTGAAGGAGGATTCCACAGATTGGACATGGCGAGAGGTGTAAGTAGAGGAATTTGTACGGGTTTTAATCATATTAAAACAGCCCTAACGACAAATTCTAAGCCACGGATCTGTGCCAATTGAATCTATATCAGATCTCGAATATACCTGGAGATAAAGCAGCGGAAGATGTCAGGTAATCGAGATTAGGAGCACCTCAAGTGCTGCGCCTCTACAGAAGTCCACACGCACACAAACTGGACGAAGGGGATGCTAGTGCCTTCGCGAATGATTCGCCTTAGGGTTCTCTCTGCGTTTCTGTGACGGCCAGGAACTTCTCATATGTTTCAAGTCGTGCCCTATATCCTATATATAGGCGACTTAAAGAAACCTAGTTAACCGATGGACCAAACCGACTTGATTTCAATTAAATCAAAAACCTGTTTTCTGATCCCGAGTGGTGTCAATCGACACTAACCATTGGTGTCGATCGACACCCTCACAGAAAATCGATATTAATGTATATCTTATATACATTAATCATGATCATTACTCTAATGATCAAACCCAATTTATATTATCCAGTTTGCTTAGGTGTGTGACCCTATAGGATCATATGATAATGGTAATGAGTTCATAACTCATAAGTTATAAGCGGCTTCTAGCAAAACATTATAACCGTCCAATATCATATGATTGTCTTATCTCGACATCACGACTCTACTAGAGTAAATACAAGTATGATTTCAGGACATTCCCTTCAGTCTCCCACTTGTACTGGAATCAACTATTCCCATAATCCCTTTGTCTCTATATCTCGATTTGGCATAAGGCAAGAACTCGTGTCATCCTTAATCAACCAAACCATGTTTATCGAACTCCGATTTATACTGATAAAAGACAAACGATTGACATTCAATCCGTTTGAGCGCGGCCACGCATTTCCAGTATCAAATCTTCGATAGGCCCAGATATATCTATCTCCCGTTATATGGGAGGGACAAATTCCATCTTATTCCATCCCTGTTCCCTACATACTTCATAATATGCCCAATCAATGCCTTTATAGCCACCAGTTACGGCTGACGTTTGACAGAGTCAAAGCATACCAATTCATATGTAAGAAAACATGATGAACTCAGGTCTAAGGACTATACTCTATAGTTGTAGTGAGAAACTCATATGACACTCATATAACAATCTTGTAGAGTTCTCATTAGCGGGTCATGTCTGATCATGTGTTCTCTAACACATATCTATGTGACTGACTTTAATACTCCTATTAATGACTCCATGAAACTTAGTCATCAGTCACCTCACATACTAGTCTCACGCGGTTATTAATGTCCAATTTTAATAACCTCGACTATGGACACAAATAATTTATGTCATCTATCACTTATAGAGTTTCATGATCAAATCACATATTTGATGATCTATAAGAATGCCACAAATTACTTTTGGACAATTATTTTAATAACACCATTAAATAATACTGAAATAATTTCATTAAATAAAACATAACCAAATGTATGTTTACATGAACATCAAAACATAAATGTGATAACTCCCACTAAAAACAAGATTACTGCTTAAGGAATCTAATGCCTATAGCAGCTGCATGACTCTCATGCTTCGGTCGTGGGAGTGGCTTAGTCAATGTTGGGGTCGAAATCCCCTCCTCGAAGATTGACGGAACGAGAAGTCAAGGTCGTGATCAAATGGAACTTATCCCGAACATGGAACAGACAAGCTAAGGCAAACTGCCCACGATCCGTCCAAGACATCAACCGGCGGCTGGGACAAGGCCAGCCGCCGGGTCTTCTTACACCCACGGCCGGCGGCTGGGATAAGGCCAGCCGCCGGGTCTTCATTGATCCACGACCGACGGCCGGGATAAGGCCGGCCGCCGGATCGTCTTGGTCCATCAACCGGCGTCCGGGACAAGTGCCAGCCGCCGGATCATCACACGTCCATGACCAGCGGCCGGGACAAGTGCCAGCCGCCGGATCATCACACGTCCGTGAACGGCGGCCGGGACAAGTGCCAGCCGCCAGATCATCACACGTCCGTGAATGGCGGCCGGGACAAGTGCCAGCCGCCGGATCATCACACGTCCACGACCGGCGGCCGGGACAAGTGCCAGCCGCCGGATCGTCACACGTCCGTGAACGGCGGCCGGGACAAGTGCCAGCCGCCGGATCGTCACACGTCCATGACCGGCGGCCGGGACAAGTGCCAGCCGCCGATCGTCACACGTCCATGAACGGCGTCCGGACAAGTGCCAGCCGCCGGATCTTCACACGACCATGACCGGCGTCCGGGACAAGTGCCAGCCGCCGGATCATCACACGTCCATGACCGGCGGCCGGGACCAGTGCCAGCCGCCGGATCCTTATGCGTCCATGGCCGGCGGCTGGGATGATTGCCAGCCGCCGGGTCTTCTCCATCCAAGGCCGGCGGCTGGGATAAGGCCAGCCGCCGGATCTTCATCACATACCAACCGGCGGCTGGGATAAGGCCGGCCGCCGGATCATCATCACATGCACACGATCGTTTCTCAAGACAAGACTCATTACCCGAACATCGTCCAGTCGACCGACCATCGTGCCCGGACCGACCCGAGGATCATCCTTTGCATGTTCTGACTCCAAAGACGTCCGTAAACATTCCCCGAAGGACCGTGACGAACGTCCAGCCGTCCGTGGACCAGTCGCCGAGCACACGAGCTAGAGGAACCGGCGGCTGGCCATCAACACCGAAATCGGCGGCTGGAAGTTCAAACAAAAAACGGGCGGTTCAAATCTCAGAAGTCGTAAAACGCTCGGGACACTATTCACGCGGGAAAAACCGTTAAAAAAACACTATTCATCCCGAGACAAGGTTAACCGAAAGATCGAATTGAGCTTAAACCGAGATTCGGATTACTATTCACGGATTACTATTCACGGATCACTATTCATCGGCGGGCAGGATTTGGGTCAGAACGCGCGGACGGATCACGGAAGACTCTCGGGCCGGAAATCGGGCACGAAAAGCTTAAGTCGGCGGCTGGGAAGGAAGGACAAAGTCCCACATCGGAAATCTGAAGTCTTAGCCTCCTAGGATTGCCAGTATATATATGTACGCTCATGTAAAGGTTAAATCCATCCCAAATCCGAGTATTAGGAGTTTTAGCAATATAAGACTTTTCACCTTTTGCTAATTTCCCTTGTACTTTCGGAAAATATCAATAAATATCTCTCTTTTGCATTTTCGGTCCTTTAGTTCTTTATAAATAGAATTTTTGAGCCCCCACTAAATATAAGTTTTGACAGTGTGAGTTTCGGCTCTCACAGTTTGGCGCCGTCTGTGGGGACGAGAAATATTCTTAACCCTTAGAACGAGAGGATACGGAAAGAAGACAATGACCGTAGAAGCAATGGAGTGGAGATCCGTGGATGGTAGTCGTGGCCGGACGATGACTTTCCAAGAAGGAGAAGCTGCCTAAATAAACCATCCGCACAATGATCTTCTTGTGATCAGTCTTTCAATCGGAGGGTATGAGGTACCAAGAGTCTTAGTCGACACAGGAGGAACAGTGAGCGTCATATTCCTGGAAACCCTTCGGAAGATGAACATTGAGAACCGGCATCTCATAGCCCATCCAAAACCGTTGACTGGTTTCTCCGGAAAGACGACGATGACAATAGGAACGATCCAACTCCCCGTTAAAGCAAAAGGAGTGGAGAAAGACACGAAGTTCTCGGTGATCGATTGCCCGCCAATCTGCGACGTAATCGTGGGAACACCGTGGCTGAACTCAATGAAGGCCATCCCGTCAACTTACCACATGTGCCTGAAATTCCCGACTCGAACCGGAGTGGAAACGATCTGGGGGCGGCAGAAAGATTCTCGAGCTTGTTTCTTAACGGAACACAGATTGAGGAAGCCGGTAACCGATCTCCACCGCCAACCAAAGTCCGAAAAGGGAAAGGAAGAGCGGCAGCTTGCGAAACTCGAGCAAAAATTACAAATCGAGGAATCCTGGGAAACGGAGAAGGATCCCCCGTGCGAGCCAGTAATTTCGATCAACATTGACGAAACGAATCCAGAGCGATGCACGGAGATTGGAGCGAACCTGAAGGAGCCGATCAAGACGGAGTTAATCTCCTTGCTGAAGGAGATCGCAAGATCCTTCGCGTGAACAGCAGAAGATATGCCTGGGATCGACATCGGCATTACAAGCCATGAGCTCAACGTAGACCCGACGTTCAAACCTGTAAAATAGAAAAGATGGAAACTTGGACCAGAGCGTGCCCAGGCAGTGAACGATGAAGTTGAAAGATTGCTCAAAGTCAACTCAATCACGGAAGTGAAATATCCCGACTGGCTAGCAAATCCGGTGGTGGTAAATAAGAAGAATGGGAAATGGCGAGTTTGTGTCGATTTCACGGATCTGAATAAAGCGTGCCCAAAAGACAGCTTCCCGCTTCCGCACATCGATTGATTAGTCGAAGCAACGGCGGGGAACAAGCTGCTGTCGTTTATGGACGCTTTCTCCGGATACAACCAGATCATGATGAACCCCGACGATCGAGACAAGACTGCTTTCATCACATTCGGATTAAAGAATGCCGGTGCAACATACCAAAGGCTCGTCAACAAAATGTTCGCCGAACAACTCGGAAGAATGATGGAAGTCTACATCGACGATATGTTGGTCAAGTCATTGGAGGAGAAAGACCATGTGAAACACTTGCGGGAATGCTTTGAACAACTCAATCGGCACAATATGAAGTTAAACCCGGCAAAGTGCAGATTCAGAGTAGCGTCCGGCGAATTCCTCGGGTATCTGGTAACTCATCGAGGGATATAAGAAAACCCGAAGCAAATTAACACTCTGATAGAGATGGCCTCGCCAAAAACTAAGAGAGAAATCCAAAGATTAACCGGACGGGTCGCGGCACTGAACCGGTTCATCTCGAGGTCGACGGACAAATGTTTAACTTTCTACGACACACTCAGGGGAAACAAAAAGTTTGAGTGGACAGAGAAATGCGAACATGCGTTCCAAGAACTAAAGAAATACCTGGCAAGCCCGCCCATACTTTCAAAGCCTGTCGAAGGAGAGCCCCTTTTTCTGTATACGGCGGTATCATCAACGGCGGTAAGCGGAGTGAGCCAGACTTTGACGGAAGCGGAAACTCGATACCCGCTAATGGAGAAGGCGGCCTTGGCAGTGGTGATGTGCGCACGGAAATTGCGGCCTTATTTCCAATCGCAGTCCCAGTCAATCGGGACGTCTGGCAAAATGGGCGGTAGAATTAAGCGAGTATGATATCGAGTACCGAAGTAGGACATGCGCGATATCGCAGGTCCTTGCGGATTTCTTGATCGAACTCCCGACCGCAGGCGTTAGCGAACCAACATCAAATTCGACGTGGGTTCTCCACGCAGATGGGTCTTCATCAAAGCAAGGTTCAGGAGTCGGGGTTCGGTTAACGTCACCAACTGGAGAAATCCTAGAACAGTCATTCAGATTACTCTTCAACGCTTCCAACAATGAAGCGGAGTACGAAGCCTTGATCGCCGGATTAAGACTCGCCCTCGGACTCAAAATCCAAAATCTGCAAGCATTTTGCGATTCCCAGCTGGTGGCAAATCAGTTCAGCGGGGACTATGAAGCAAAAGATGACCGGATGGAAGCATATCTCAAAATTGTCCAAGAGCTCGCAAAGCGATTTGAAAAATTCGAGCTCAAGAGAATCCCACGGGGAGAAAACGCCCCGGCCGATTCGTTGGCGGCCCTGGCATCGACGTCTGCCCCGGGAGAAAGGCGAATCATTCCCGTCAAATTCATAGCACAACCAAGCATCGATCCGCCGCAAGTCACTAATCTCATACAAGTGTCGGAAGGTGAAGACGAGGAAGAACCTCCGGAAGAAGAGTTAACAACCGTCCAGACCGAAGAGTATGGCTGCGATCGCGGATGGATGGCTCCGATACGAACATACATCATGGACGGGGATGGGACTTAGTATCTCATAACACATCCATAACATGAAAAGTTCCCCGAGGATATCATCCAGGCAAACATCGGAACTTAGCATCCCGAAACTTGGTCCGGTAAACGAATGGACTCAGAAAAACTGCACACGACTCATCTGAAATATGAACCGGCGGCTGGGATAAGGGCCAGCCACCGGATCTTCTTCATCCGAAGCCGGCGGCTGGGATAAGTGCCAGCCGCCGGATCTTCTTCATCCAAAGCCGGCGGCTGGGATAAGTGCCAGCCGCCGGATCTTCTTCATCCAAAGCCGGCGGCTGGGATGAGTACCGGCCGCCGGATATGCCTCACTTCAAAAATCGCCCCTTGGCACACATAAAACCTGTCTTTTAGCAAGCATGCCACCGTCCGTTGCTGATCACAACGGGACGATCTTTTTAACCATGGTTCCCCTTACATCCCAAAGCGGATAAAACGTAGCGCGCTATACAAATTTCCGGACTAACATCCGAAAGGCGTAACCTGACATTCCGCGATCCTGGCAGGAAACGTCTCAGACGATGTTCTATTGAGTTCATTTCCACTAAACGCCCCGCATAGGTAGAAAATGCAAAGCGTGAATCACTAAATGAACTCCTTAAACCCAGTAAACGCCAACTTGGAACGCTGGTCTTAGACATCTCACGACGAGGTACCAAACCGGCCCTGGTACGAGATCATAAACTCGTCCGAAACTAGCAACTAAACCAAACTCAAAGCCCAGCGGCTAACTCCGCTGGTCGAATAACTCAAGGGAAACTCCTCCCGAACAATCAGGTCCGAGCGCCCGGAACAGCGCCCCGATCAACCCGACTAACCTAAGCAAGCAAAACCAAACCGATACAAGGAAGGTCGAGCGCCCAATCCAGTCGGATAAACGGGCCGCCCGATCTCTTCAAATAAACGGCCAGCAGCCCGCTCCAAAAAAGCATAACCCGGCGACTCGGACACGCCAGCCGCCCGGCGGCTCGGACATGCCAGCTGCCCGGGATCAATCAACATAATCCGGCGGCCGAGACATGCCAGCCGCCCAGGATCAACTAGCATAATCCGGCGGCCCTGACATGCCAGCCGCCCAGGATCAGTCAACGTAATCCGGCGGCCGGGACATGCCAGCCGCCCGATATCGATATAGCATCCTCTCCAAATCAATACACGGCGGCCGGGTTCGTCTCGGACTAAACCCAGCCGCCCACGATCATTCAATCAGGATCCTTGTACAAAGAAACAGCGTATGGCAAGTGACAAATCTCGAAAGCTAGTTTTATTGAAGTCTCAAAACAAAAAGAATCGGTCCAAACCAAAAATCAGGCCATACATAGCATAAAGCTATAAAGCCAAAAACTCAAAAAATATAACAAGAAAGAAAAACCACCGCATGGTTAAGAATCAGAACCAAACGCCTGGGCAATAGCAATATCAGGGACTCCGGGAACAGACTCGTTCGATCCCGATAGGTCAACCACCCCGAGAGAAACAGCCTCCTCTTCAACGGATCTTCCCTCGGGTATTGAAGCATTGTCATCCTTGTGGGCTGGACATAACTGAGAATCGATCTTCCCACGGATTCGAGCAATCACATCATCAAACCGAACTGCAGATTTATCGAACTCGTTCATCCATGTGGACAATTTCACCTTCTCCTCGTCCAAGGTGGGAGGATCAGTCCCTTGTAGCAAAGCGACAAGTTCAACATTACTCTCTATCTGAGCCAAATCTACGTCCTGATTCCTTGCCTCAGACAAAGATCCAAGGTCTTCTTTCAGCGCATCCAAGAAGCCGCGGAATTTGGCAACGGAAGCCTTGCGGCCATCCGCGTAAGCCCGTTGCACCTTCGAATTGCGCGCCGCTTTTACACTGGCCATCTGATCCTTCAAAGCCTGTACTTCCTTAGCATGACGCGCATCTTTGGCCTCTTGACGGGTCTTAAACTGCAACGCCACTGATCTCTCCGCACGTAACGAAGCAAGCTCTTTCTCGAGCGATTTGACCCGATGCGAAGACGTCGCTTCAAGTTCGTTAAGTTTCCTCCTCACCAGCCGAGCATCCTCCCTAGCTTCCTCAGCACGCTTGCGGATTCCACGGACAGAAGCATCATACGTGCTGATACACTTGTTCACGGAAGACATGAACTGAAATAATAACAGGGAAGTGTCAGTATATAAAAAAAAAAAAAGGGGGGAGAAGAAAGAGAAAAGGCAAGAATGGATAAACCTTCATCCCGCTCAAGGCCATATCCTCGTAATTCTCAGGCTCATCCAGACTATCACAAGAAGGAAACCTGAAACTAGCATCCGTGATCACCGAAAAACTCCTAGCGGACTGACGACGATTTTTACAAACAGCCTCAGGAAAAGCAAGCCCTGGCGAAGGACCTGTGCGCCGAGCCTCGGGAGGAGAGTTTTTCACTCCGGGGTCAGCAAGGCAATCCGCCTGCTTTTGGCGCAACCGGTTGTCTTCATCATTCAGACCGTAGGTGATCCCGCCAGCCGCCGCTTTATCCTTGGGCAAACGCCTCGCGATACTTCGTTCAAGAATAGCTTCCTTCTTCAGAGGAGTGACCACAATGGTGGATACCGCCAACTTATCCGCAGGCCACTCGGATGGAGGGACGGCTTGACTACCGTCCGTCAATCCCGATCCTGATGGACCGCCCGCCGTCTTATCCTTAGAATCCTTCCCGAGTTTATTCACTTCACTCTTCTTCTCCATCTGCCTCCTCTCGCGAAAAGATTGCCTAACCATTATCTTAAAAAACAGAAAGCGCACTCGACAAGAGAAAGAACTCGTGAGGAAAAAGAAGAAGGAAGGGTCCATATATATAGTCGGACGGTTCGAGTCCTAGTTCGAAAAGGAATTGAGTCTTTCCAATTCCGAGCCGACCGCCCACGAGTCTTTCATACGAAAAGGAAATTTTCACGTTTCGATCAATCCCGATAAAACCTCAGCTTAAAGCTCATCGTCCTGGACTACGAGAACGAAGAGCTGGGGGGCTAACTGTTGGGGTCGAAATCCCCTCCTCGAAGATTGACGGAACGAGAAGTCAAGGTCGTGATCAAATGGAACTTATCCCGAACATGGAACGGACAAGCTAAGGCAAACTGCCCACGATCCGTCCAAGACATCAACCGGCGGCTGGGACAAGGCCAGCCGCCGGGTCTTCTTACACCCACGGCCGGCGGCTGGGATAAGGCCAGCCGCCGGGTCTTCATTGATCCACGACCGACGGCCGGGATAAGGCCGGCCGCCGGATCGTCTTGGTCCATCAACCGGCGTCCGGGACAAGTGCCAGCCGCCGGATCATCACACGTCCATGACCGGCGGCCGGGACAAGTGCCAGCCGCCGGATCATCACACGTCCGTGAACGGCGGCCGGGACAAGTGCCAGCCGCCGGATCATCACACGTCCGTGAACGGCGGCCGGGACAAGTGCCAGCCGCCGGATCATCACACGTCCACGACCGGCGGCCGGGACAAGTGCCAGCCGCCGGATCGTCACACGTCCGTGAACGGCGGCCGGGACAAGTGCCAGCCGCCGGATCGTCACACGTCCATGACCGGCGGCCGGGACAAGTGCCAGCCGCCGGATCGTCACACGTCCATGAACGGCGTCCGGGACAAGTGCCAGCCGCCGGATCTTCACACGACCATGACCGGCGTCCGGGACAAGTGCCAGCCGCCGGATCATCACACGTCCATGACCGGCGGCCGGGACCAGTGCCAGCCGCCGGATCCTTATGCGTCCATGGCCGGCGGCTGGGATGATTGCCAGCCGCCGGGTCTTCTCCATCCAAGGCCGGCGGCTGGGATAAGGCCAGCCGCCGGATCTTCATCACATACCAACCGGCGGCTGGGATAAGGCCGGCCGCCGGATCATCATCACATGCACACGATCGTTTCTCAAGACAAGACTCATTACCCGAACATCGTCCAATCGACCGACCATCGTGCCCGGACCGACCCGAGGATCATCCTTTGCATGTTCTGACTCCAAAGACGTCCGTAAACATTCCCCGAAGGACCGTGACGAACGTCCAGCCGTCCGTGGACCAGTCGCCGAGCACACGAGCTAGAGGAACCGGCGGCTGGCCATCAACACCGAAATCGGCGGCTGGAAGTTCAAACAAAAAACGGGCGGTTCAAATCTCAGAAGTCGTAAAACGCTCGGGACACTATTCACGCGGGAAAAACCGTTAAAAAAACACTATTCATCCCGAGACAAGGTTAACCGAAAGATCGAATTGAGCTTAAACCGAGATTCGGATTACTATTCATCGGGTTACTATTCACGGATCACTATTCATCGGCGGGCCGGATTTGGGTCAGAACGCGCGGACGGATCACGGAAGACTCTCGGGCCGGAAATCGGGCCCGAAAAGCTTAAGTCGGCGGCTGGGAAGGAAGGACAAAGTCCCACATCGGAAATCTGAAGTCTTAGCCTCCTAGGATTGCCAGTATATATATGTACGCTCATGTAAAGGTTAAATCCATCCCAAATCCGAGTATTAGGAGTTTTAGCAATATAAGACTTTTCACCTTTTGCTAATTTCCCTTTTACTTTCGGAAAATATCAATAAATATCTCTCTTTTGCATTTTCGGTCCTTTAGTTCTTTATAAATAGAATTTTTGAGCCCCCACTAAATATAAGTTTTGACAGTGTGAGTTTCGGCTCTCACAGTCAACGGGTCAGCGACGTTCTCGTCTGTCTGAACTCTGCTGATCTTGACATCACCTCTCCCAATGATATCACGAATCAGATGATATCTCCTCTCAATGTGTTTGGATTTCTGGTGTGATCTGGGCTCCTTAGCCTGAGCTATGGCTCCATTGTTGTCACAAAACAATGCCACAGGCTCAGAAATGCTAGGAATCACACCAAGCTCAGTAATGAACTTCCTAATCCAAACAGCCTCCTTCGCCGCTTCAGAAGCAGCGATGTATTCAGCCTCGGTCGTTGAGTCCGCTACGGTGCTCTGCTTGGAACTCTTCTAACTAACTGCACCTCCATTCAGACAGAAGACGTAACCAGATTGGGATCGGAAATCGTCTTTATCTGTCTGAAAACTAGCGTCCGTATAACCACTCACTACAAGCTCATCACTTCCTCCGTACACTAAGAACTTATCCTTGGTATTTCTCAAATACTTCAGGATTGTCTTGACGGCAGTCCAGTGACTCTCACCGGGATCTGATTGGTATCGACTCGTCATGCTTAACGCACAAGCAACATCTGGACGAGTACAAAGCATGGCATACATAATAGATCCTATCGCACAAGCAAAAGGAATCCTACTCATGCGCTCTCGCTCAGCAGGTGTCGAAGGACACTGCTTCTTGCTGAGAGTAATGCCATGAGACATCGGAAGCAACCCCTTCTTGGAATCATGCATGTTGAACCTGTGTAGAACCTTATCGATATAAGTGTCCTGGCATAGTCCAATCAGCCTCTTTGATCTATCTCTATATATCCTTATTCCAAGAATATAGGCGGCTTCGCCCATGTCTTTCATCGAGAAAAAACTTCCAAGCCAGTCATTTACTGACTGAAGTAATGGAATATCATCTCCAATGAGAAGTATGTCGTCTACATACAGTACGAGAAATGCAACTGCGCTCCCACTAGTCTTCTTGTAAACGCAAGGTTCCTCTTCGTTTCTGATGAAGTTAAACTTTTTAACTGCTTCATCAAAACGAAGGTTCCAACTCCGAGATGCCTGCTTCAATCCATAAATGGATTTGTGAAGCTTGCATACCTTCCCAGCAGCATTAGGATCAATGAAACCTGGAGGTTGTGTCATGTACACATCCCCTTCCAGAATCCCATTAAGGAAAGCTGTTTTCACATCCATTTGCCAAATCTCATAACCATGATGAGCGGCTGTGGCTAGGAGAATCCGAATAGATTTAAGCATAGCGACTGGGGAATAGGTTTCATCATAGTCAACACCTTGAACTTGTTTGAAACCTTTAGCCACCAACCTAGCTTTGTAAATCTGAACGTTTCCATCCACATCGATCTTCTTCTTGAAGACCCATTTACACTCAATGGCTTTTACACCATCAGGTAAATCATCCAAAGTCCATACTTGGTTTTGTGACATGGAATCCATTTCGGATTCAGCGGTCTTAAACCACTTTTCGGAGTCAGGGCCCATCATTGCTTCTTCGAAAGTCGCAGGTTTGTCACTGTCAATAATCAAGAGATCATGACAATTAGTCACAAGAAATCCATATCTCTCGGGCTCGTGACGAGTCCTTTCGGATCTGCGAACTTCAGGCGTCACAGGTTCGGACTCTACAACTCTTTGTAGATCCAACCGCTGCTCTTCCTCGATAGGTTGAGCAGGCTCCTGTGATTCTCGAATTTCTTCGAGTTATACTTTACTTCCACTATTCTTCTTGGAAAGAAATTCTCTCTCAAGAAAAACACAGTTCTTAGCAACAAACACTTTGTTCTCAGATCGGTTGTAAAAGTAGTAAGCCTTGGTTTCCTTAGGATAACCAATGAAGTAGCACTTATCAGATTTGGGTGCAAGCTTATCAGATATCAACCGCTTGACATAAGCTTCACAACCCCAAATTTTGAGAAAAGACAAACTTGGAACTTTTCCAGTCCACATCTCATATGGCGTCTTTTCAACTGATTTTGATGGAACTCTGTTTAGCGTAAACGTAGACGTTTCTAGAGCGTATCCCCAAAAGGATAATGGAAGATCTACTTGACTCATCATCGACCGAACCATATCTAATAAAGTCCGATTTCTCCTTTTAGACACACCGTTCCACTGAGGTTTTCCAGGAGGAGTGAGTTGTGAAACAATTCCACAACTACTCAGATGATCACTGAACTCTTGGCTTAAGTATTCACCTCCACGATCTGATCGAAGAGCTTTGATACTTTTGCCAAGTTGATTCTGTACTTCATTCTGGAACTCCTTGAACTTTTCAAAGGATTCCGATTTATGTCTCATTAAATAGACATAACCAAATCTACTGAAGTCATCAGTAAACGTGATGAAGTACTGAAAATTTCCTCTAGCACTAACTCTCATTGGACCACATACATCGGTATGTATAAGGCCCAATAGGTCACCGGCCCTTTCATTAAATTTGTTGAAAGGGGCCTTTGTCATTTTGCCCAATAAGCAGGATTCACACTTCTCAAATGATTCAAAATCAAATCAGTCTAAAAGCCCATCATTATGAAGCTTTTGAATCCTTTTCTCATTGATGTGGCCCAAACGACAATGCCAGAGAAAAGTGGGGTTCGAGTCATTGGTTCTTAACCGTTTTGTACTTATGTTATAGACAGACATTGATTGGTTAAGAATATAAAGTTCATTCTCTAATGGAGCGCTACCATAAAATATTTTATTACGATCAAAAGAACAACACCTGTTTTTAATCGAAAAATGAAAATCTTCTAAATCCAAAACGGAAATAGAAATGATGTTTCTGCTTATAGCAGGTACATAGTAGCAATTATTTAATTCTAAAACCAAGCCTGACGGCAGAGACAAATGATAAGTTCCTACGGCTAATGCAGCAACTCTTGCTCCATTCCCAACGCGCAGGTCCACTTGCCCCTTCTCCAGCGTTCTACTGTTGCTTAGACCCTGCATATTCGTACAAATATGAGCGCCACAGCCGGTATCCAATACCCAAGACTTAGAACCTGAAGTAGTAACATTTACTTATATAACATAAATACCTGGAGAAGTCGTCTCAAACGTCTTCTTTGAGTTCTTTAGATCTCCCAGATACTCTTTGCAATTTCTCTTCCAATGCCCAGACTTATTGCAGTAATGAATTTATCAGCATCATCAGGGCCACGTTTGGGCTTGGAGGAGGCCTCAGGCTTCTCCTGATTCTCAATCTGGACTGCCTTGGCCTTTCCCTTGCCTTTAGCGGGCTTCTTAAACCTTTTACCCCCTTGTACCAAAAGTACATTAGGAATGCCCTTCTTAATGTTTGGCTCAGCTGTTTTGAGCATGTCATGCAGTTCAGTCAAAGTCTTTGTCATGTTGTTCATGTTATAGTTCATGACAAACTGATCAAAGCTTGATGGCAACGACTGCAGAATGATGTCCGTAGCCAACTCTTGGCTAAGGGGACAATCCAGTTTTGCCAGGTTATCAATATAACCCATCATCTTGATGACATGTGGGCTAACTGGACCATCCTTTGGTAGCTTGCACTCAATGAGAGATTTGACCGTCTGGTATCTCTCAGTCCGTGCTTGCTCCTAAAACATACCTTTCAGGCTAGTGATCATCTCAATTGGCGACGCCACGTTCTCGTATTGCTTCTGCAAGTCCGAGTTCATGGTAGCCAGCATGAGACAACTCATATCTACCACATCATTAGAATGCTTCTCCCAAGCATTCTTCTCAGCGTGTGCGGCATTGGGTTTTGGTTTCTCAAGGAGAGCCTTCTCAAGGACATATTCCTTTTTCTCCTGCTTGAGAACAATTCTCAAGTTCCGATACCATTCGAGGAAATTCGATCCATTTAACTTGTCCATCTCAAGGACGGATCGAAGTGAGAATGTGTTTGAGTTAGTGGTGGTAGACATAGCTGAAAATACACAAGAACGAGAGTTTTAGTTTCAATGTTCAAGAAATGAGAAATCTTAACAATTAAGAAACTCACATTATATTCAAAACAATTTTCCTCAATTGAATATAATGATCCAAGATCCATATTTCACAAAACTTTGAGTGAGCTTTGGCCCATCGCCCAAACTTTAGCTATTTAGGTTAGCTAATTATATCATATATAATTCTTGGTCTTGGATTGATATCTTATATCGAATCCAATCCTATATCTCTGAGCCCAAAACTATTTTGATAGCCCAGTCAAGCAAACCAATCTTTTAAGTCACACAGTAACGATTACAACCTGCCTCACTCGTGTAATTGCGGACACCCTGCTTTGGCAGACCCATCATACAATGAAACGAGCCTTGACAGTTGACAAGATTGGGAAGACATAAAGTGCTTAATATTAGGTTTGAGGAACGGAACCTTAAATCTAGTTTATATCAATTATATATCCTAGATATTTCAACTTGTTTTATACTTATAAATTTTCTTAAGTTAAACAAGCTAGGAACGCGGATTCTGAACTAGTGTCGATCGACACCAGCTCAGTGTCGATCGACACAACTGGTTTGTGTTGACCGGCAGATTCCGATCCGGTTCAATCGCGATAAACAATTTAACTGATCGAACCAATCACAAACTCGACCGGTGTCGATCGACACTACATTAGTGTCGGTCGACACCAACCGTACCGGATCAAAATATGATAATCGATTTATCACTTGAACCGATCGCGATAACCCGGTTCAATCCAATTAAACCATCGCGGTGAACCGATCAGTGTCGATCGACACTGATATGATGTCGATCGACACAAGTGGCTTGAAGGAAAAAGATCGAAAGATCTTCACGCGAAACATGATCGGTGTCGATCGACACTCACTGGGTGTCGATCGACACCCTTTCGCACAAACCCTAGATCGAATGATTTCAAGAGCAAAATTGATTTTAAACTCTAGCATGCAATCCTATATATCAGATATATCGATTTGAATTCATCTAATTCATTAACATGCTTCAGATTCAATAGAAACACTAGGCTCTGCTACCACTGGAGGAATTTGTACGGGTTTTAATCATATTAAAACAGCCCTAACGACAAATTCTAAGCCACTGATCTGTGCCAATTGAATCTATATCAGATCTCAAATATAGCTGGAGATAAAGCAGCGGAAGATGTCAGGTAATCGAGATTAGGAGCACCTCAAGTGCTGCGTGATATTATCGGTTTTTAACGTATTTTGATTCGTTTTTAGTATTCGGTTTGAGTTTTGATTTGCATCTTTCTTTGGTTTTTCGAGTCTTTTCTATTGTTTTGAGTCTTTTACAGATTTTATGGAGTTCCGAAGAAGTTTGGCGTTTACGGACATGTTCGAGTCAAGTTAAGACGGAAAAACGAGAGAAGGACCAAACATCAACAGAACGACCATTCCCGAAGGAGATCGATCGTTCTGACCAAGCATGGAACGACCGTTCCCTCAAGGAACGATCGTTCCCCTCTTCACCAACCCTGCCGACAACAATGGGAGAACGACCGTTCTCTCCCATGTGGTCGTTCCACACTTCACCAACCTTGCCGACAAAACGCATGAGAACGACCGTTCTACACTCCGGAACGAGCGTTCCCCGACACCACCTCACCTACTACGGATCGACCAAGGGGAACGATCGTTCTCCACCTAGAACGACCGTTCCCCGTCTCACCTACTTCCCTCATCTTGGCCTATAAATAGAACTCACTCTTGATGATAAAAATCACACTTCTTCTTCCTCCTCTCTTCTCTAGCTTCAAAGCATAGCCTTCTTTAGTTTTAAGTTTTAAGTTTAAGTTTTTATTAAGTTCTTATTAGTTTGTTTTAAGCTTTAAACATTTGTGCTTTAATCAAGTTCTATTAAGTTTACTTTCAGTCTTTACTTTCAGTTCTTACTTTCAGTTCTTATATATATGCTTACTTTCAGTTCTTACTTTCAGTTCTTACTTTCAGTTATTTATATTTATGCTTTACTTAAGTACTTATTAAGTTATTTTCAGCTTTCATTATCTATTCAAGCTTTTATTATGAACTCTATAATCTCTTTGTTTCTTCTTTAATCATGTCTGAGTAGACCTCTTAGTTAGGTTAGGTTTGTCAAAGGAATTCATGAGCTAAAGGATTAAACACAAATAGGCTAATAGAATCGATGTCTTCACCTTTGTTGTTCTTAATGCTTAAATCGAATTGATCATTTGATTTTATGATATGAGGTTAATTTAGACAACGACAGTTGCTAGGTTGCTAGAATAAACATTGGTGAGCAATTTAACCATTACCTACGACAGTAGATGTAGTAAGAATTGTGAACAAATCGAACCTATCCTTAATGCTTGTTTACGATTTCTAGTACCAACGACAGTTAGGATTTCTAGATCGTTAGACAAAGTTATTGATACCACGACAGTGGATTGATATTATCTTTATGTTTGAGTTCTAGACTTGTGCTTAAACACTGCCTGAATAGTTGTTTGATCCGTCGCTCTGAATCTCCTGCGATATTCCTTGACCTAACGCCTGTAAAATTATCTTACAACGATTTCACTTTCATTACTAATTAATAAAAAACCAAAAACATATTTGAATTGTCTTTGCTTTTAATTTAGCTCAATATATCAATGTGAAAACTGGTCTTCGTGGGATCGACCCCTAAATACTACTTCGTATGCTGTGCACTTGCAGTAGGAAATAAGGGTTTAAAACTCGTGTATCAAGTTTTTGGCGCCGTGCCGGGACCAAAATTTTCACCTTTGGTTTACGGCTGAATTATTAGACTGAGAACTTACTAAACTCGTTTTCTTTCTTCTTTGTTTTGTGTTTCAGGTGCATGTCCCCAAGGAGCACAAGGAGCAGAAACAACGAGGATCTTGTTAGCTTATCAAACGAGGAGTAGCAAGAGCAGAACGAGGGAACAGGCAGAGACGTAACATACCTGTTCCGGAACCAGAAACAACCTGACACCGCCAACTCAGATATGGGCGGACAAGCAGACATAGCAGCTCAGCTGCTACAACTCAGACAGCCATGGAGCAGCTTCGCATGCAACAGGAGAGGCAACTCATTGCACAACCTGCCTTCGGAGACAAAGATGCGGCTCACACATACTACCAGGATCGATCTGCGATCGTTACCCCGATCATCCAGAGGCAAGATTACGAGATCAAACCTCAGATGATCGGCCTCGTGAAGCAACACCTGTTCCACGGTCTGCCTGCTGAGATTCCGATGGATCACATCGAGAACTTTGAAGAGATCTGTAGCACAACCGGCTCCAATGGTGTGCATCCAGATTTCCTGAAGTGCAAACTTTTCCCTTTCTCTCTTACGGGAAAAGCATCACGGTGGTTAAATCTTTACCACCAGGCTCTCTACCGACTTGGGCTAGTGCACGAGCAGCCTTCTTGGATAAGTTCTACACGAAGTCCAAGACCGCAGCCTTGAGGAAAAGATATCCTCATTCGAGCAACAGTCCGGCGAATCCTTCAATGAAGCATGGGAGCGGTTCAAGGAGTACAAGCGCGAGTGCCCTCACCACGGGTTTAGTGACGACAGCTGCTCAGCACCTTCTATGACGGAGTAGATTGGGACTACAGAAATGCCCTGAACGCAGCTAGTAACGGTGACTTCTACACTAAGTCAAAGAAGGAGCCTGGAGCTGATCGAGAACCTAGCCGCAAGTTCCAGCAACAAAAGCCCGGAGTACGACAGGAAGAAGGTCAACAGTGTGGACTCCAAGAAGATTGATGAGCTCGCGGCCATGGTTAACCTTTTGCTAAAAAGAACCAGAAGTCCCCTTTGTGGACGAGAATGGGGAAGCACCTATCGCTCAAGCCTACGAGGAAGAAACCGGGAATGATCAGATGGAGGTGAATTATGTGACGGGACAGAGTTTCGGGCAGAACCGCGGTTTCAACAACCAAGGCTTCAACACTCATCCAAACCTGTCCTACAGGAGCACCAATGTGGAGAATCCGCAGGATCAGGTATATCCTAAGCAAGGAGGAAATCAGCCACAGATGGTTTTTCAGAAGAACTACTCCAACAACTACTCCACAACTACCAGAACCGGTCATTCGTTCCAAATCAGAACCGTTTCCAAGGAGGGAATCAGACAAGGCACCTTTCACAAACTCACAGCCCCAGCCTTTCACAAACCAGCAGCCTTCATCTTCAGCAACCGGCTCCCAAGACGAGCTGAAGAACATGATGCAGCAGATGATGGCGAGTCAACAAAAGGCGGCAGCAGAGATCAACTCCAAAGTTGACACTATGTATGGTGATCTTAGTGGGAAATATGAGGCTGTATGGACCCACATGAAGCAACTGGATGTTCAGATTGCACAAACCGCCGAGTCTATAAAAAGAACACCTGGAACTCTGCCTGGAAAAGCTGAAGCACCTAGGAAGGAGTTTGTCAACGCCATCGAGCTAAGGAGCGGGAAAACATTGAATTCGGAAACAACTTCCGGATCGGCAAAAGGGAAAGAAGTGACAACCGAGCACACTGATCCGTCAACCGAGCACATGCCCAGCCAAGAAACTCCAACAACTTCGGCCAACAATCCAGAAGCAAGGTATACAAACCCAGGTCCCATACCCTGTACCACCCAAGAAGTCTCGCAAGGACTTAGAGGATGCTAAATGCAGAGAGATGCTCAGAGACCTAACCGTGAAGCTGCCCCTCACGGATGCCGTTCAGATGATACCTGCTCTCAAACGGTATATGAAAACCCTAGTCTCCGGAAAAGTAGCTGAGGAGGAAAACATGATGGTAGTCTCCAAAGAATGCAGTGCTGTTCTGCAGAACAAGGTCCTTAAGAAGAGAAGCGATCCTGGGAGATTCGTTTTATCAGTCAAGATCAGCCCCATGACGTTTGCATGCTCTCTGTGCGATCTCGGTTCCAGTGTCAACCTTATGCCATACTCTGTGGCAAAAAGGTTAGGGTTCACAAATTTCAAACCCACGCGCATCTCATTGGTCTTCGCAGACAGATCAACAAAACTTCCGGTGGGTATGTTAGAGGATCTTCATGTGCAAATTGGAGACACACTCATCCCAGCTGATTTCGTGGTTCTAGAGCTTGAAGAAGAACCGAAGGACCCTCTGATTCTTGGCCGACCATTCTTATGCACAGCTGGTGCAATAATCGATGTACAGAATGGAGTGATTGACCTTCAGCTAGGCGACATGGTGATGTCATTCGAGATGGACAAATTGTTGAAGAAACCGATGATGGATGGACAGACCTTCACTGTGGAAGGCGTGGATGATGTATATGATGAGGCAGCTGAAGAGCTTCTGTGCCCGGATCCTCTTGAAACCGCTCTAACTCTGGCTGAAAGAGAGCATGGTTTCCTGAGCTAGGATGCCGACAGCTTTGCCAAGATGCTAGGTTCCAGCCAGAGAATGGAGCAGATGGTGGCGTACATGAGCCTGGAAGATGAGGAGAACTCGGCAGAAACAGATGGAGCACCCGCTCCAATCCTGCGAACACCTGCTCCGCCACTTGATCCGATAGACAGCCCTTGGAGCGAATTAAAAGCGCCCAAACTGGAGCTCAAAACTCTTCCAGCCGGGCTCAGGTACGCATTCCTTGGAACAAACTCTACTTACCCGGTGATTGTGAATGCTGATTTGAATAATGTGGAAGTAGCTTTACTTTTATGCGAGCTTAGGAAGTATAGAAAGGCTATAGGGTATTCACTTGATGATATTACTGGCATCTCCCCTGATCTTTGCATGCATAGGATACATCTAGAAAATGAATCGAGGAGTTCTATAGAACATCAGAGAAGATTAAATTCGAATTTGAAAGATGTTGTTAAAAAGGAGATAATGAAACTTCTAGAAGCCGGTGTAATTTATGCTATTTCTGATAGTACTTGGGTTAGTCCAGTTCATGTAGTTCCTAAGAAAGGTGGAATCACTGTGATAAAAAATGATAGGAATGAACTGATACCGACTAGGACCATAACCGGCCATAGAATGTGCATAGATTATCGCAAACTAAATGCTGCAACTCGAAAGGATCACTTCCCTTTGCCCTTTATTGATCAAATGCTTGAAAGACTTGCAAACCATCCATACTACTGTTTTTTAGATGGTTATTCAGGTTTCTTTCAGATCCCCATCCATCCGGACGACCAGGAGATGACAACATTCACATGTCCTTATGGCACATTCGCTTACCGGCGCATGCCATTCGGATTGTGCAATGCTCCGGCAACTTTCCAGCGATGCGTGATGTCCATTTTTTCCGACTTTATCGAAGACATAATGGAGGTGTTCATGGATGACTTCTCGGTGTATGGAGACTCTTTCTCTCACTGTTTATCTAATCTATGCAGGGTACTTCAGCGATGTGAGGAAAAACACCTAGTTCTAAATTGGGAGAAGTGTCACTTCATTGTCAGGAATGGGATTGTACTTGGGCATCGCATATCAGAAGATGGCATCGAGGTAGATAAAGCTAAGATCGAGGTTATGATGAACCTACAACCACCTACTTCTGTCAAGGGGATCCGCAGTTTTCTGGGACATGCAGGCTTCTATCGCAGGTTCATCAAGGATTTTTCAAAGATAGCCAGACCCCTCACGAGGCTGTTGTGCAAGGAGGTACAGTTCGAATTTGATAGCAACTGTCTTGAGGCTTTTCATACGATCAAAGGAGCATTGGTCAGCGCACCCATTGTGCAGCCACCAGACTGGAGCCTACCCTTCGAGGTTATGACGGATGCTAGCGACTATGCTGTTGGTGCAGTTCTCGGCCAGAGGAAAGACAAGAAGCTCCACGTTATCTACTACGCCAGTCGCACATTGGATGATGCTCAGTGCAAGTATGCTACGACAGAAAAGGAGCTTCTGGCCGTCGTCTTCGCCTTTGAGAAATTTCGGTCCTATCTCGTTGGATCAAAGGTTATAGTTCATACTGATCATGCAGCACTCAAGTATCTGCTGACCAAGAAAGACGCTAAGCCGCGGCTACTCAGGTGGATTCTCCTACTTCAAGAATTCGACCTGGAGATCAAGGACAAGAAGGGAATAGATAATGGAGCTGCCGACCATTTATCTAGGATGCGGATTGATTAAGAACTCCCACTCAATGACAGCCTCCCTGAAGAACAGGTTTACTCGATCGGAGTATTCCAAATCGAGGAAACACATGCTCCCACCCAGCGAGCACCTGCTCAGTCCGAATTCTGCAACCAAACCGAAAGCAGCCAACATCCTCAGATTCCTTGGTTTGGTGAGATTGCGAATTACCTAGCTGCTGATCTAGAAACTCACGGTTTTGTGGGCAACAAAAGAAAGAAATTCCTAAAAGATATCCGCCATTACTTCTGGGATGAGCCGTACCTATACAAGCATTGCCCAGATGGAGTATTCAGACGTTGCATGGCTGAGGAGGAGATACCGGAGATTCTGTTTCACTGTCATGGCTCTTCCTATGCCGGACACTTCGCTACTTTCAAGACAGTCTCCAAGGTCCTGCAAGCCGGGTATTGGTGGCCAACAATGTTTAAAGACGCTCAGCGCTTTATCTCTAGATGCGATTCATGCCAGCGACAGGGCAACATCAGCAAGCGCAATGAGATGCCACAAAACTTCATTCTCGAAGTGGAGGTCTTTGACGTATGGGGGATTGATTTTATGGGACCATTCCCATCTTCCTTCGGGAATGAGTACATACTCGTGGCTGTTGACTATGTGTCTAAATGGGTTGAGGCATTGGCGAGTCCCACGAACGATGCAAAGGTGGTGATCAAGATGTTCAAATCTATCATTTTCCCGAGGTTTGGTGTTCCGCGCGTTGTCATCAGCGATGGAGGCTCTCACTTCATCAACAAGATTTTCGAGAATCTATTGCGCAAGAATGGTGTAAAACACAAGGTCGCAACGCCTTACCATCCGCAAACAAGTGGGCAAGTTGAGATATCTAACCGAGAAATCAAGAGCATACTTCAGAAAACGGTGAACACAACTCGGAAGGACTGGGCTTCCAAGCTAGACGAAGCTCTATGGGCTTACACGACCGCCTACAAAACGCCTCTCGGGACCACTCCCTTCCACCTTGTTTACGGAAAAGCCTGTCACCTCCCCGTCGAGCTTGAGTTCAAAGCCGCATGGGCTGTTAAGCTGCTCAACTATGACATCAAACCAGCTTCGGAAAGACGCATGATGCAGCTACACGAACTCCAGGAGATTAGGCATCTCGCATACGAGAACTCAAAGATTTATTAGGAGCGAACCAAGGCATACCACGACAAGCGCATACTGGCTCGCAACTTCGCTCCCAACGACCAAGTTCTACTCTTCAACTCTCGGCTGAAGCTGTTTCCAGGGAAGTTACGATCAAGATGGTCTGGGCCTTTTACAATCAAGGAAGTCCGACCTTATGGAGCTGTGGTATTGCTGGACGAAAAGGGGAGAGAATTCATTGTCAATGGTCAGCGTTTGAAGCCGTACCTCGCTGATTCAACCATCACACAAGGGGAATCCTTTCCTCTAAGCGACCCACCTCAAGCATAATCAGCTCTCCACGTCAAGCTTAGAGACGTAAAACAAGCGCTTTCGTGGGAGGCAACCCACCAGGTAACATGTAAATATCGTGAGATTTTTCGTTCTTGTTTTATTTACGTTTCTTTTTTTGTTTGAGATTGTTTTTACAGGTTTTTATTAAGTGTTCGAGAAACCGCTCTGCTGGGAGTGAAGAGATCGATCGTTCTAAACAAGAACGGTCGTTCTTCAAAGCAGAACGATCGATCCCGAGGAAGAACGATCGTTCTCCAAGCCAATCCGTCATATCTCATATCACGACGGAACGACCGTTCTCTTCCTCGAACGGTCGTTCGCTTCATTTTTCCACGCCAGAACGATCGATCCCGAAAGAAGAACGGTCGTTCCGCAAACATCCGTCTTCTCGCATTTCACGCAGAATGACCGTTCTCCGCCTAGAACGGTCGTTCCCAGAATTTTCCTCTACGGAACGATCGTTCCGTGGAAAGAACGATCGTTCCAAGGTTCGATTTCTCCCCCAAATTCAAAACTAAACCGGTTTTTACTTGAAATAAACCGAAAAACACTTCGTTTAAACATCGAGAACGATCGAAATAGATTCATTCCTCACCATGCTCATCGTTCTTCATTCTTCTTCCCCTTGAAACAAAACCTAGAAAATTTTAAACATCCATAACTCTCTCAATTTTTGGGGGTTTTTGTTGATTCTTGGTTCTATTTCACTCGATTTTTCGAGCTCTTTCTGATTCTGGCAACGATTCTCACAATTAACGAAGGTATGAAGTTCGAAATTTGTTGAAACCAATTCGCCATGTTGAAGAAAAATTGCTTGAATCTTATGTCCATTGTTGTTTGATGGTGAAATATTGCTAGATTCTTGTCTAGGATGGATATAGGAACTTGATTTTAGGTTGAATTGATGGTTTCATAGCAAAAATCGAAATTGAGTTTTGGTTGTTCGAAAAAATCCGACCATGTTGAAAAAAATGAGTTGTGCTTTCAAATTCAATACTTGGAAGAAGATTGATTCTTGTTTCTAATGATATAGGAACTCATGTTTGATGATTTCTCCATGAAAAATAGCTAATGAAAATTTTTGTGAAAATTTGCTAAAGATGGATCGAAATTTGTCGGTTTTGTAGGATGAGCGGAGTTCAACGAGAAGTGGGAAGCTCTAGCAACACGAGCAGGAAGCGTAAGACAACGCGTGACAAGAACCCGCTCAACAGACCCATAACCGGAAAGTGGGACGCAATCGACACCAAGTACTTGGCAGACTTGCGACAAACGAAGCTTATGCCAAACCGGTTGGGCAGTGAGGCTACATTGGAGGCGTTGGGTCTGAAAGAGGATGTGGAGACTGTGTTCGAGAACATTGGGTTCGGACGGCTGTGGAAGATCAACGAGCCCATCTATCCGAAGTTCGTGAAGGAGTTCCTCGCGACTTGCCGTCTCACCTACGCCAATCCCGAAAAACCGAAGGCGAGTGAGGGTACTCTCACATTCTTCCTCAACAAGAAGCACTACGAGTACAGCCTCTTCGAGATTTGCGATGTATATGGCTTCCACAAAGGAGAAGATGTCAAATTCTCCAAGTTCAGAAAAGAAGATGCGGATGAATTCTGGGCGATCATTGCTAGTGGGCAGTATATTCCGCGAAACGCTAAGATAACCGTGATCAGGAATCCGGTTTTGAGAGTTGTGGTGAAGATCATCAGCAACACCTTCTTCTGCAAGAAGGAATCGGGAGCTGTACGAGATGATGAGTTATGGATGCTCTTCTATGGAGTGAGGCATCTCATCCCGATGTATGCAGAGACGGACGGTCCTACCGAGAACTACGCTGCGGTGTTGTGTGATATGTTGGTGAAGATCAAGACGAGGCCTCCGAAGATACTATATGTAAGCAACATCCTCACACCTATCTTTCGACACACGCAGATTGACATGTCCGGGGAGGAAGTTCTGAACAAGTGGGAGAGCGTTGACATCGACCATCTCATCCGCTGCACAGTCCTCAACAAGAAGGACGTCTACCAGTTCTATGGGCGCGACGGAGTGGCCCGTTTTTGTAGACTCCCGAACAGAGGTATCACTTCTCTCATTGATCAGGACAGTTTGGAGTTTGATGTTGGTGAGGAGTTTTTGATAGCAGATCCAGCGGGGCAATTCGCACAAGCCTCGCGACCTCGCAGAATACATAGACCACTGCGCGCACAGCAGCCTGACGAAGAGAGTGATGATGAGATGGCTGAGGGTGGAGATGATATCGAAGAAGAAGAAGAAGCACAGCCACGACAACTCCTCCCACACAGCGCGGATAGATACCGCTTACCGCCGAGCCCTCCGGCAGATGACACAGCACAGCAGCTCCAGTGGATCATCAAATCACAAAAGAAGAACAACTCGATGATGAGGAAGATCTGGGGAGCGATCCAGAAGATTCGACCTTGTTCTTGTGCATCAGGTTCGCAGACACGAGGAGATGACAGCGACGACTCGAGCGATGACCATGAGAGGAGGACCAAGGCGAGACAAGATCGGTTGAGCGGATAGAGAGCAGCACCGATAGCTCCACCAGCGACCACTGAGCTGTGGTTATTTCTATCACCCTTGTTATATCCATTTTTATTTTATGCTACTTTTATTTTATTTTACGGGTTTCTCTTTCAGTTTTGTTTCAACCGGGACGGTTAAAAACAAGTCTGGGGGAGGGATTTATTTGTGTACTAACATTGTGTTTTATTGATGTTTACTTCTTATGTTTTATTTTGGTGTGTTTAGATTTTCAAAAACTAAAAAAAAAAAAAAAATTATTTTTATCGAGTCAAAACAGTGTGTGATTTTGTTAAAACTTTTTGGAATTGCAACATGTTCGATGTCATTGCCTTAAGACTGTTTAGCATTGTTTGAGGATAGTTTGGAAACGCAGAAAAATCCATAACTTGATCATTTAGTGAATTTCTCAAATCATCTGAACTTAATCGAATTATCGGAACTTAATATGGACTTAATTTATCTCACTTAGGGGGTTGATAATCATGTATTGGATTTTACATTTGGAGTTTTCTTTGCATCAATTTTTACCAATCTTTGCTAACTCCAAATGGCTAGACTTATCCTTAGTCTAGTACCACACCCTTACCATTTCCATGTTGAAACCCACTTTTCTTCGTTTACTGTCATTGCATTCATGTGCAAAAACTATGGAGTATACGGACCGACACAACTTTTCTTTAGGATTGTGTCTAGATAGGTGTCTTTCTGATTAAACTCATGGGATGTGTCTAGAAATGTGATCTCTCTCTTTGAACATATTCATTGAAAATTTTCGTTTCAAAAGAGGGTGAACTTTTAAAGGGTAGAAGGTTTTATTCACATTCAAGAAATAAGCTTATATTGTTGATGTTCTTTTGATGCAGATCTTAGAGACTAACCGGTTCCACTCTCCGATATAAAAAAAAAAAAAAAAAAAAAAAAAAAAGAAAGAAAAAGAAAGAAAAAAAGAAGAATAAAAATTATTTGCATTACAGAAAAGAAAACGGAAGGAACCAGGAAAGTCTAGGTAATATCGTTAAATTCCATAAAATGTTAAAAGAAATTAATCATGTTCTTGATTTGTGACTTGTTAAAAAAGGGTAGAAGGATTAGAGTTAAGGAGAGTTGTGTACCTCCTAATTGGTCTGTGTCTCACGGTGATTTTGCATAATGATTTGCATCTGTTTATACTACTAAAAGAAACCGAAACACTTGAGCCACCAAATACCAACCTTGATACCTAGACCATAACGTGTTAGATATTCCCTTTGTGAGAGTACACGCATTTGATAATGAATGTTAAATATTAAGTTCTGCTTGATCATGAGATTTCATTTATTTGCTACGGTTATGGAGAAGTACAATGAAGTACGGTTTGATCTGAACTTTGCGAATGCGGTCTACGGGCAATTGACTTAGAGTATGGTCCTATAAGTTTTACGAGTTTCACACATTTTTCTAACCTCTCCTTTTTGTAAAATATCTGGTTTTGCTTGGGGACAAGCAAAGGTTTTAGTTGGGGAGAGTTGATATTATCGGTTTTTAACGTATTTTGATTCGTTTTTAGTATTCTGTTTGAGTTTTGATTTGCATCTTTCTTTGGTTTTTCGAGTCTTTTCTATTGTTTTGAGTCTTTTACAGATTTTATGGAGTTCCGAAGAAGTTTGGCGTTTACGGACATGTTCGAGTCAAGTTAAGACGGAAAAACGAGAGAAGGACCAAACATCAACAGAACGACCATTCCCGAAGGAGATCGATCGTTCTGACCAAGCATGGAACGACCGTTCCCTCCAAGGAACGATCGTTCCCCTCTTCACCAACCCTGCCGACAACAATGGGAGAACGACCGTTCTCTCCCATGTGGTCGTTCCACACTTCACCAACCTTGCCGACAAAACGCATGAGAACGACCGTTCTACACTCCGGAACGAGCGTTCCCCGACACCACACCTCACCTACTACGGATCGACCAAGGGGAACGATCGTTCTCCACCTAGAACGACCGTTCCCCGTCTCACCTACTTCCCTCATCTTGGCCTATAAATAGAACTCACTCTTGATGATAAAAATCACACCTTCTTCTTCCTCCTCTCTTCTCTAGCTTCAAAGCATAGCTTCTTCTTTAGTTTTAAGTTTTAAGTTTAAGTTTTTATTAAGTTCTTATTAGTTTGTTTTAAGCTTTAAACATTTGTGCTTTAATCAAGTTCTATTAAGTTTACTTTCAGTCTTTACTTTCAGTTCTTACTTTCAGTTCTTATATATATGCTTTACTTTCAGTTCTTACTTTCAGTTATTTATATTTATGCTTTACTTAAGTACTTATTAAGTTATTTTCAGCTTTCATTATCTATTCAAGCTTTTATTATGAACTCTATAATCTCTTTGTTTTCTTCTTTAATCATGTCTGAGTAGACCTCTTAGTTAGGTTAAGGTTTGTCAAAGGAATTCATGAGCTAAAGGATTAAACACAAATAGGCTAATAGAATCGATGTCTTCACCTTTGTTGTTCTTAATGCTTAAATCGAATTGATCATTTGATTTTATGATATGAGGTTAATTTAGACAACGACAGTTGCTAGGTTGCTAGAATAAACATTGGTGAGCAATTTAACCATTACCTACGACAGTAGATGTAGTGAGAATTGTGAACAAATCGAACCTATCCTTAATGCTTGTTTACGATTTCTAGTACCAACGACAGTTAGGATTTCTAGATCGTTAGACAAAGTTATTGATACCACGACAGTGGATTGATATTATCTTTATGTTTGAGTTCTAGACTTGTGCTTAAACACTGCCTGAATAGTTGTTTGATCCGTGGCTCTGAATCTCCTGCGATATTCCTTGACCTAACGCCTGTTAAAATTATCTTACAACCGATTTCACTTTCATTACTAATTAATAAAAAACCAAAACATATTTGAATTGTCTTAGCTTTTAATTTAGCTAAATATATCAAAGTGTGAAAACTGGTCTTCGTGGGATCGACCCCTAAATACTACTTCGTATGCTGTGCACTTGCAGTAGGAAATAAGGGTTTAAAACTCGTGTATCACTGCGCCTCTACAGAAGTCCACACGCACACAAACTGGACGACAGGGATGCTAGTGCCTTCTCGAACGATTCGCCTTAGGGTTCTCTCTGCGTTTCTGTGACGGCCAGGAACTTCTCATATGTTTCAAGTCGTGCCCTATATCCTATATATAGGCGACTTAAAGAAACCTAGTTAACCGATGGACCAAACCGACTTGATTTCAATTAAATCAAAAACCGGTTTTCTGATCCCGAGTGGTGTCGATCGACACTAACCATTGGTGTCCATAGACACCCTCATAGAAAGTTGATATTAATGTATATCTTATATACATTAATTATGATCATTACTCTAATGATCAAACCCAATTTATATTATCCAGTTTGCTTAGGTGTGTGACCCTATAGGATCATATGATAATGGTAATGAGTTCATAACTCATATGTTATAAGCGGCTTCTAGCAAAACATTATAACCGTCCAATATCATATGATTGTCTTATCTCGACATCACGACTCTACTAGAGTAAATACAAGTATGATTTCAGGATATTCCCTTCAGTAAAGTCGGCCTGTTTGTCGATCCAAGCAGAGATAGGCGCTCTGTGTAAGACTATACCAAAGAAACACACATGGGATCGACTTACTTTCTAACTTGTGTTTTGTTGTAAGGACGGATCCATGGGAAGCACAAGCATCCGAAAATCTTCAATTTGTTGTAATTAGGATGTTACTGGAAGATTTTGTTGTATAGTGAGTCATTGTTTAGGACTTCATTTGGCATCCGGTTGAGTAGATAAACGGCAGTCGTGAACGCATATGGCCAATAGGAAGAAGGTATCGATGTTTGCGTGAGTAACGTCATTCCCGTTTCGACTACATGGCGGTGCTTGCGCTCAGCGACACCATTGTGTTCTGGTGTATGAGGTGGGCTTGTGAAGTGAGAGATGCCATGTTGAGCAAGGAAGGAGCGGAGAGCAATGAATTCCCCTCATTATCGGAATATAAAGTCCCAATCTTCGTCTTGAATCGATTCTCAACCAATGCCTTGTAAGTGATGAAAATTTCTCTGACTTACGATTTCTTCTTCATAGGGTATAGCCATGTATACCTTTTAAAATGATCAACAATGAGTAGGTAGTACTTAAAGTTGTCAATGGACAAGATAGGGGAAGTCCATACATCACTGTAAATGTACTCAAGAGGAGACGTGGATGAAATAGTATTTGTATAAAAGGGCAACTTATGGCTTTTATTGATTAAGCAATTGGAGCAAGGTTGTAGTTTTTGTAATGAATCAGAAACAGGTAAAGAAAAATGAGAAACAATAGATTTTAGAACTGGATAGGATGGGTGTCCAAGTCGTGAATGCCATGATTGGACGGTTGTTTTTGGGGTAGGAGACGCAAAGAAAGAGACAGGTTGGGCTAAGGTAACCGGCCACTCGTACAGCTCATTCCTAGTGCTCCCGTGCTGAGATCCTTCACCTGAAACGTGGCAGGAAAGAATTCCACAGAAACATTATTATTGTTGCACATCCGATAGACAGAAATAAGATTTTTCTGAACATTAGGCACACATAAAACATCTCTTAAAGTAAGTGATCGAGAAGGTATAGAGAGTAATGTGGAACCAGTGTGTGTGATGGGCATAGTGTTGCCATCTGCCACGATCACTTCCTCTCCGTCGTTGTAAGGGTGATGAAGAGATAAGTTGTGCAGGTCGGATGTGAGATGATGAGTAGCCGCACTGTCCATGACCCAATTGGGAGTGACTTAAGGAGCAGAAACCAAGTGAGCTTGTGTGCTCACATTCTATAGAATGTAATGCTTGATATTCATTAGATGGGTTTGTACAGAATATATAGTAGGTACAGAAATCATTAGGGATTAACTAATTACAATAATAACCTCTAATTACATTAGCCTCTACAATAATAACATATTTAAGCACACATCTTAAACGTTAGCCAATTAATAATGTATATAATATAAAAGTTAGATGGGTTTGTACAGAATATATAGTAGCATTACATTCTATAGAACCATATAGAATGTAATGCTTGATATTCATTAGATGGGTTTGTACAGAATATATAGTAGGTACAGAAATCATTAGGGATTAACTAATTACAATAATAACCTCTAATTACATTAGCCTCTACAATAATAACATATTTAAGCACACATCTTAAACGTTAGCCAATTAATAATGTATATAATATAAAAGTTATAGATATATAAATCATACTCCTGTATTGAGTCGACTCAGTACATGTGAGTCAATTTGCCAGAAAGCTCCACTGAATATTCATTATATTTACTGAATTCTCGTAGATCTTGAGTAAAAGATGAAAGAGTAAAAGATGAAAAACTAAAACTCTAAAATTTGTTGTTTCTCAAATCACAGTTGTTTTTTCCAATATTCATTGTTGTTTGTGAAAATGAATGTATATGTTTTGACAGTGAACGAGAGAAAAGGAGAAGAGAGAAAGAATGTATGACAAAAAGATTTAGGCAATACGTACGCTATAACATAGGATATATATCTGTAATTTCGTTTTAATTTATTAAGGCTAACATCTTGCAACTAACAGGGCAAGGGCGTCTTTCCGCACACACGAAATATCTGTATAGCTTATTTCATAAAATTTTATCTGTATACTTAATTAGAAAAGTTTATATGTATATTGAGCAAATTGACTATATATAAAATGCAAATTCTCTTCTTTGTCTTCTTTTATTATGATTAAATGTTTATGAGTTTTCCCAAAAATATGTCTCAAGTTTATTTGAAGATGTTTTGAGCATTTTGCAATTAAACAATAGATATTGGTGGATAAATAAAGTCAGAGAGCAATTTTGGATGGTGTTTCAAGGCTCGACCGGTTCATCTGCAGCGGTTGCGGCTGCTGTTGCAGGAGTTTGCAGAAGCGGGCGATTGCGGTTATTAGCATTAATGAGCGTTTTGTATGACTGGTATTGCAGTTAAAAACTGTTGCGTTTGCGGGACATTTTTGACTGAATGACAGCGGATGAAATAGCGGTTTGATATTAAAATCATAAAATACATATAATATATCATTTATATAAAAACAGTAATTATATATAAAAATATGTATAGTTAATATAAAAGTCAAAAAACTAATCATATAATAAATAATTAAATAAATATTTTTAAGAGCTTAAAACAATATTCTGTATAAAAACATAATTGTATAGACAGATATATATTTAAGTAATATGTATATATTATACATATCAAATGAAAAATAAAATATAAAGTTTTTAAAGGTTTGAAATTTTTTTATAATATATATAGTTACATATATATAAATTTTAGTTGATAAATGATATATATATTAAGAATAAAAAAATTAATATAAAAATTACTGATGCAAGAAAATACAAAAAAATTCTTAACTTTTTCCAAATTTTTATAATTTTTCTTATATTTTTAACTTTTTAAGATAATTCATTTTATATTTTGAAAAAAAAAAGTTTTGGAACTATCCGTCACTACCCGCAACCGCAAACGCTTGCGGGAAGCAGCTTTTGATTTTGAGCAGTACGAAGCAATTCGGAGCGGTAAAAAATGGCTACGGTGATTGTTAGTACACGTTAAAACCCGCTACCAAGCGTTTGCGGGTAAACCAATCAACACCTTAATCAACACCACCTTTGGTTTTTATCAACTACCCAAATTTTCTCAAATTGAGCCACTACCCAAATCTATAATAACATCATTTTGGGCCTCTGAGGCCACTCACGTCACCTTTTTTAATACTGCTTTTCGTTGGACACGTGGTGTTTTTCATCGTTAAAAAAAAAATTAAAGCTAACTATCTTCATGGGCTAATTAATAATTCACAGCCCATTACACATTTAACTTTTATATCAGCAATTGCCTTGAGATGTTAAGTTCCAGCCTGCAAACAGCCCAAATAAGAGAAATCAAAATCTCCATAGTCGTCGTCTTTCTCGCCTTCTTTTAACATAACATAACCTAAAAATGCAGATATCTCAATCGATTAGTCTTCCCACGTTGTCGTCTTCAATGCCCAATTCGTTTAATCGATAAGTTTTCCTACTTCCTCATCTTCGTTGCCCAGTTCGTTTCGACTCTATGAATTTAATGGCTACCCGCACTCAAGTCGAATTGAATACCTATCTTTTGCTAGATCTCGCTGATGCAGTCGAGGGAGATATTTGGTGTCGACCTGGAGAAGGCGGCAGAATCAGCGGTGTTTTGCAAGACGGAAACATCCCGGAGTCAATGTCTCAGTTGTTTACCGTGTGATGCCTCCTGAAGCTTACAGAGTAGCTAAAGCCGCCGCGCCTGACAAAAACTAGGCCTGACTCCGTTCTTCACCACCGGTGTTGGGTACGGGTTTAGCACCCTCTCCAAGGCCCACCAATATTTCACCTCGGCGCGGTGGATATTAATTATCGATTAAGTAATATCCTAAAACCGAAATGATTGATTAAAGAAAAGTCGACAAAGGTGGAGAAAACATCATCATTGACGGGACATGATCGTTGAACCCATCGTCATCATTAAAGGAGGAATGATTGTCATGTGGAGCCACCGTCATCATTCACATAGCAATCATTCCCTTCTTTCCTTTTTTTGTTCTATATATACAAACAATTCATTTGTATAGAAGGGGAGGAATTTTTGGGAGAGAATGAGAGCTATCTCAACCTCTTCACCCCGTTTGTAATCGAATTCCGCAATCAATAAAAGTCACGTCGGCATCTAACTAAAAATCACGTCGGCGTCTAGCTAAAAACCACATCGGCACTTTACAATTTTACTTCTCAAAGTTACCCACAAACTTTGATCTGTGCGAGATCATAGTTCAACAATTGGCGCCGTCTGTGGGGAAACAGCTGAGAAAACTCTTAATCACGATGGCCATCGATCCAAACAACGCCGCCATCAATCTCGACGATCCACAAATCGAGGCCGACGTCGCGCTCAACGTCGGCAGCGCGCAAGGAAATCAAGGAATCCCGCAGGACACCGGTCCACACGACGACATCCCTCAAGTCCAGGACCATACCGATCCCAACGGCAACGGCCCCCAGGACCACCAACTTACGTCGCCGCCACTTCTCGCCGGTGCGACACACGAAGTCGGTCCCTTAACCGCAATCCACGCTATGCTGGCTTTCCTAACCGATAAAGTAACTAACATCGAAGCCAGGCAAGCCGCTTCTGAAGTCGATGGGAACGTCACCAACACCCATGAGCAAAATCCAATCCAGACCCCTGGCCAAATATATCCCATCATCCGGAATCTGTTCGGCTCGACACCAACAGGAGAGTTTCGCGGATCCAACAAGAGAACGGAAACCCCTGCTCCGACGACAGGGACACAAGAGTCTACCGACAGGAATCCCGAGCTCGAAAGTGTTATGAAGCGCCTCGAAGAGATGAACTCACAAATTCATCGGGCAACCAGCTCGGCGCCGGAGCTCGACAGGGTACTCAGACAAACGAGTAAAACCCCATTCACCGAGGCGATAACAAGTGTTCGACAACGATACCACGGCAAGATCCGAGAAGTACCCACCTTCAAAGGGGAGGACGACCCCCAACGGCATCTCGTAGCATTCACCATCGCGATGGGCCGCGCCGATCTATCACCAGGAACTCGAGATGCCATTTTCTGCCAACGTTTTGTCGAAACACTCGGTGGCACTGCCCTCAACTGGTTTACTCGGCTCACCCCGAACTCGATAGGAAGTTTCGAGGACCTATCATCCGCTTTCCTTAAACACTACTCGATGTTCATTGACAAACAGACGAATCTAACCGAGCTCTGGAACTGCATTCAAAACCAGACCGAAAGCCTTCGCACGTACGTGGAACGCTTCCGCAAAATCATTGCCAAGGTCGACTGTCCCGACGCCGTCGCGCTCATCGCCTTACGACAGGGGATGCGAGAGGATGAACCGCTCTGGGAAGATCTCAAGAAAAAAGAACCAACTAGTCTCGAAGACGCCTTCCACCGCGCCACCACGTTCATCGAGTTATACGAAGAACGGGCTGCACGAGCCAAAAAATCTGACCGAACAAAAACCGTCAGCGCCCCCAAGGAGAAGCCGGTAACCTACACAGCAAGAGAACCTCGTCAGCATTACGACGAAAAGAAATCTTCCGTCTACCACGTCTCGGACAAACCGCCGGGCTGGAATAAATACATTCGCAAAGGTGACGAGTCGGCAACTAAGGGCGAGAAGCTCTTCAACGGATCTAAGTTTTGTCCCTATCATAGGAGGACAGGACACGAGCTAAAAGATTGCGACCATTTTCGCGATCACGCCGTCGAAGATTTTCTGTCTGGAAAACTCAAGCTCGACTCCCGCGATCGCACCGGCAATACCTCACGAGAACGCCGAGCTGCTTCCGGCAATAGCAGAGATTCGCGAGCGAATAACAAAGACCGGAGAATCGAAGAAGGAAATAAACGGAACCGCGACGATAAAGACAGAAGTCCCCCGTACACAGCCCAAATCCAGCGAATCAACATGATCATGGGAGGCTTGCAGGACTGCGCTGATTCAGTCCGATCTGTCCAGAAACACGAACGACGAGCTATCGCCGCATCAAAGTGGAAACAACCAGTGACGGATTCAACCCCAATCACGTTCACCTCGGCGGATACGATTGGAGTCGATATGCCGCACAACGACCCATTAGTTGTCGAACTCAAAATACATAACCTCTATGTTGCGCGCATCCTCGTCGACACTGGAAGTTCGACAGATCTGATCTACAAAGAAACCCTCCATCGAATGGGAATACACGACGATCAGATCAAGCCAAAGACCAAGATACTCACTGGGTTCACGAGCGAATCATCTTGGACAACCGGAACCATCAAACTTCCTGTCGAAGTAGGTGGCATCACCAGATGGGTCAAGTTCGACGTCGTCGATCAGCCCGCCATTTACAACGCTATCGTCGGCACACCTTGGCTGCATTCCATTAAGGCGGTCACGTCAACGTACCACCAATGCCTCAAGTTCCCGAACAACAACGGCATTTTCACTCTTCGAGGAAGTCAGCGTATCGCACGCTCCTGCTTCATCACCGAACAGAAACTGCGCAAACCACACCCACCGTCTGCGCAGTCCTGCATGATCAACATGCCCGCACAACTCGAAGTTCACGAAAGGCCAAAGACAAGCCTCGTTGTCCAGGTTAACATCGACAAAGATTACCCCGAGCGTTGCGTCGGCATCGGCTCTGACATCCCCGATTGGTTCCGGGCCAAGCTCGTTGAGTTCCTCTCAGACAACAAAGCAACGTTCGCATGGTCCGTCAATGATATGCCCGGCATCGACCCTCGCATCATTAGCCACGAACTCAACATCGATCCCGTCTACAAACCGATCAAACAGAAGAGACGAAAGCTCGGCCTTGAACGCGCTCGGGCTGTTAACGATGAGGTCGACAAATTGCTCAAAGCCGGATCCATCACCGAGGTCAAATACCCAGATTGGCTCGCCAACCCCGTGGTGGTCAAGAAGAAGAATGGCAAATGGCGCATCTGCGTCGATTTTACCGACCTCAACAAGGCGTGTCCAAAAGACAGATATCCGCTACCACATATCGATCGCCTTGTCGAAGCTACTGCCGGGAACCAACTCCTATCGTTCATGGACGCGTTCTCCGGGTACAACCAGATCTTTATGCATACCGACGATCGTGAAAAGACGGCCTTCATCACCGACCGCGGCACCTATTGTTACAAAGTAATGCCTTTCGGGCTGAAAAACGCCGGCGCGACATATCAACGACTGATGAACCGAATGTTTGAACATCAGCTCGGCAAAACAATGGAGGTGTACATTGACGATATGCTCGTCAAATCCGCAATCGCCGAAGATCACATCAAAGACTTAGACCAGTGTTTCTGCATCCTCAACTCATATTCAATGAAGCTCAACCCGGCCAAGTGCACATTCGCAGTCACTTCTGGAGAATTCCTTGGCTACCTCGTCACCGAACGCGGGATCGAGGCTAACCCAAAACAAATAAGCGCAATCCTGGAACTGCCTTCCCCAAAAACAAACCGAGAAGTGCAACGACTCACCGGGCGAATCGCCGCGCTCAATCGGTTCATCTCTCGATCAACCGACAAATGCCTGCCGTTCTATCAACTTCTCCGCGGCAACAAACGTTTTCAATGGGACGAAAAGTGTGAGGACGCATTTCAACAGCTCAAAACGTACCTATCAACACCGCCAATCCTCGCAAAGCCAGAAGAAGGAGAAACGCTCTATCTTTATATCGCCATCTCGACCTCGGCAGTCAGCAGCGTTCTTGTGCGAGAAGACCGCGGCGATCAACGGCCAATCTTTTACGTCAGCAAAACACTCGATGGCGCGGAAACTCGTTATCCAACCTTGGAGAAATTGGCTCTCGCCATCGTCGTCTCAGCCCGGAAGTTACGACCATACTTCCAGTCGCACACCATCCACGTCCTAAGTAATCAACCACTTCGTACCATTCTCCATAGTCCAAGCCAGTCGGGACGCCTTGCGAGATGGGCAGTGGAACTATCAGAGTACGACATCGAGTACAAAAGCAGAGTCAGCGCCAAGGCCCAGGTTCTGGCCGACTTCCTCATCGAATTACCCGCCGAGCTCGTCGATGACACGACCAAGCCCAAACCTAAATGGATCCTCCACGTTGACGGATCGTCATGTCGCCAAGGCTCTGGCGTCGGCATCAAACTTGAGTCGCCAACGGGAGAAACTCTCGAACAATCTTTCCGCCTCGAGTTCACAGCTTCCAACAACGAGGCCGAGTACGAAGCACTCATCGCCGGACTACGCCTCGCCAAGGGTATCGGCGCAACCAACATCCACGCCTATTGCGACTCTCAGCTCGTTGCCAACCAATATAACGGCGAATACGAGGCACGCAACGACCGCATGGATGCATACCTCCAGCTCGTCAAAGCACTCGCCGCGGATTTCGAGTCTTTCGAGCTCACCAAGATCCCTCGTGCCGAAAATACGACCGCCGATGCGCTCGCAACAATCGGCTCAAATAGAGACGATGATTTTCGGCGCCATATACCAATCGCAAGCATCCGAACACCAAGCATCGAATTACCCAAGGGACATTGCGCATTCATCCGCGAGGACCATAACGACGCCGACGAAACCGACGACGATGAGGTCGGTACGCATTCTTACAGTAACACTAGCAAGGATATCGGCGCGAAGCCCGACTGGAGAACCGAGATAATCGAGTATATCATAAATGGCGAGGCACCAACCGAAAGATGGGCAGCCCGCCGCCTCAAGGCCCGCGCTGCGCATTACACGATCGTCAATGGCGAACTCCTCCGACGAACTGCAACCGGCGCACTCCTCACTTGCATCGAGGGGATGCAGATTCGGTTCGTTCTGGAAGAAACTCATGAAGGAGCAGGCGGCAATCACTCAGGCGGACGCGCTCTGGCAATAAAAGTCAAAAAACACGGCTTCTTCTGGCCAACCATGATCGCAGACTGCGAACAATTCGCCCTCAAGTGTGAAAAGTGCCAACGACACGGACCCGTCCTCCATACCCCATCGGAACTCCTCACCACGTCCTGCCCTCCTTACCCTTTCATGCGATGGGCCATGGACATCGTCGGTCCTTTACCAAACTCTCGACAACGTCAATTCGTGCTCATCATGACCGACTACTTCACAAAGTGGGTGGAGGCTAAGGCATACGCCTCGATAAAGGACCACGACGTCCAGATATTCGTTTGGACACACATCATCTGCCGCCACGGTCTGCCTTACGAAATTGTCACGGACAACGGCTCCCAGTTCATCTCCAGCGTTTTCGAAGCCTTCTGCGCCAAGTGGCGGATCCGCCTGAGCAAATCCACCCCGCGCTATCCTCAAGGTAATGGCCAGGCCGAGGCAACAAACAAGACTATCATCGATGGACTCAAAAAACGTCTCGAATCAAAAAAAGGACTTTGGGCAGACGATCTTGACGGGGTCCTCTGGTCTCACAGAACAACCCCACGTCGCGCCACTGGGAAATCACCATTTTCTTTGGTGTACGGCTGCGAAGCCCTATCACCCGCTGAGGCCGCGGTGCCGACACTACGACGTCAACTGGCACCGCTCCACCCTGCAGTCAACTGTGCTATGTTACTCGATAACTTAGACACCTTGGAAGAAACCCGAGGACAAGCTCTTCTCAGAATGCAAAACTACCAACACCAAGCGGCCCGCTATTACAACACAAAGGTACGACCTCGGCACTTCGAAGAAGGCGACCTTGTACTGCGAAAAGTCTACGAGAATACAAAAGAGTATCGCGCCGGCAAACTCGGAGCAAAATGGGAAGGCCCATACATCGTCGGGAAGATCGTAAAACCAGGCATCTGCGAACTTGTGACCATGTCCGGCGACGCCGTGCCGCGCTCATGGAACGTCAACCATCTCAAGCGTTTCTACTACTAAGTCCATCTCGAGCATTTCTACTAGCTCCCAAAAAAAAAAAAAAAAAAAAAAAAAAAAAAAAAAAAAACCAGCTACGCTCTCATGTAATCGAACTACGAATGGCTTGCAGCCTGTCAAAGGGTTCAGCTATACACCAAAAAAAATAAAAAATAAATATATCTTCCTTTGAAGAATCGTCTTGTTACAAATCGTTTGCACCATTAACGGTCGCCATTACTTCAGTTTCTCAGTTATAAACTGTCAAAACTGTGCCGAGCTACGCTCAAACGTAGGCGCTTCGCCTCATAGCTCTAAGCTATAGACCAACACATCTTCACTCTGATCAAGTGAATGATGGGTCAAATAAAGCCGGGTCCATCGTCGCCCGCACCTCTCGAACTTATGACTGACCCACGAAACCACGCCGGAGTTCAGTCTCGAGAGCGTATCTATACTTGATTGAGACGCTCTGTCCGAAACAGACTATCTTTCAAGGTGTAAGCCGAGCCGATGTAAGCCTCCGTCGTATGCGAGCAGTCGTTAGCCTTGCACCCCGGATGTCGACTCACCTTGTTAAGTTCAAGGATCAAGTCTAATTCCGAATTGAACTGGCTTTGAATAAGTTTTCGAGTATACTACTCAGCTCAGTCATTCCACTAGCACGGTAATTTAAATCGTTCGGACTATTACTCGTGAACGTCTAAAGTTACTTGGAAATGCCGTATTTTCATTAACTTAGAAAACTTAGCCTTTCGGCTTACAAAGTTACGACGCCGACGTCCACAACTCGGACCCCAGCTCTACAATAAAAGAACAAAATAAATAAAACTAACGGACCGCCTCGGTCCCCTCTTCTTGCCCTTGATCCCCAGCAGGATCATTGGACGTTTCCCCCGCCTCATCGGTCTGTTGCTCCGCTCCTTCGGGCACAGGAAGTGGCGGATTCGCCTCGGCAACAACTGGGGCCGGACCATCTAGCTCACCTTCTTCAAAGGTGATTTCGTTGATCACCGCAGCGGCGTCTTCTTGTTGCTTCTTCTTCGCCTCAAGCCTGGCGATCATCTCGGCAGGAATATCCCACTCCTTAGCTTTTAGCGCATTCGCAAAAGCCAAGGCGCCTTCGGCCGCGGCGGATCCTGCCACGGCGTCCTCTATCACCTCCCTCTGGGCAACAAAGTCCCTCATCTTCGCCATCAGAGGAGCATACTCACCAATAACCTTAGCCCGCTCGGCGGCGACACGTTCAATTCTCGATTGACGGAGCCGCTCTCTTTCCCTTTTCAAGCTCACTCGAGCCTTCTTCTTACTCGCAACCGCGGCGGCACGAGCCTTCTCGACCTCGTCAATTTTGGCCTTCAGGGAATCTGTTTCCCCAACGGCGCAAATCAGCTCGGTCTTCTGGTTGACGAGCTCCGCGTTCTCCGATGACAGGTTCTCATTAGCCTCGGCGAGACGATCCTTCTCGGCTCGAAGATCAGCCAGCTCGTCTATGAGATCCTTCGCCTCCTTCCTGGCGGCCTTAAGGTCCCTATCATACTTACCCACCGTATAGACCGCGGCGTTCAAACCTCTGGTCACCTCCCCAGCAAAAGTCTCGAATAAACCGTAGTGTTCAAGCCCCGTTGGGACAACAGGACGCGATAGAGGCTTTGTCCTTAACCTCCAAAAGAGCTCGGCGGCGGCAGCATCATTACCCGGTAACGGTGGCGTTCCGAAGTAATGGAAAAAGAATTCCGAAGGATTCCGGTCCTCGCTCGGGTCCCTGCTCCCGCCGACCGCTCTTTCGCCGCTCGCAAAAGCAGCATTCTCCTCCGATGCGCCGAGGTCGTGTTCATCGGCAGATCCGTGATCCTGCTCGATATTTTCCGCTCGAAACACGTCTGGGTTTCCCTCTGACGGATTGACTTGTTCCGCGGCGTCCTGCTCGATAGGCGGATCGGTACGGTTTACGCCGGCCGCCTCCTCACCTCCCGTCGCCAACGTCTCGTTCTCCAGATGTTGCGGAGAATCGACCCCGACGACGTCAACAAACTCATCGCGCGCCTCGTCTTGAGGATTCACCTCGGCAGAGCTGGGGACAGCTGTCTCGCGTCTTCGAGAAGGCGGCGTCGCCGTCCTTGGTCCTCCAGAGGATTCTCCGACGATGTTAACCAAATCGTCGGTCAGACTGCTGAACTTCCTTTTACGCAGTCCCATCTGTGGTCTCGGCGTCAGGTCGGATTGCTGGGAAATTCTACGGAGCGCGCGCTCGACTCTCTCCGCTGACACCTCGGGCCAAGTCAAGTGGCTAATCCTCGCGTATTTGTCAGCCACCTCGCTGAAACCTTCCGGAGGAGGCACGAGCGGAGACGGTTTATCTACAAAACAAGAAACCACGACGTCAGAAGATAATAAGATGCAGGAAAATTGAAATGAACGAGTATCTACCGATTGGGTCATTCCAGTGATTCTGGATCCTAAGACTGGGGTTCGCCACCGCGAACTCGTCTTTCTTCACAAAGAAGAATCGGGTTCGCCAGTCTTCAACCTTGGATCTCGCCGTATCACCGGGAATTATGTTGTGCTTCGTCTTCATCTGAATGTAGAAGCAGCCAAGAGATGTCTTTGCTTTCGAAGCCTTGATCAACGTCATCTCCTCCAGGATTCTGCAGTTCATCGGCAGATTATTTTCAGCAGCGAGCATCATCAATGCCACCATATGACGCATCCCCCCGTGAGTTAACTGCGCTAACGCCATTTTCCTCCGTGCACAGTACTCGAACGGAAGGTCCGGGATCGGGAACCGGAGGTGACAAAACTTGAAGAAGGATTCATAAACGCAGAAGTGCCCCGGCGGAGCATCCCACGGTCGTTCTCTTGGGCCCGGAATAACAAACGTCACCCTCGGGTCGACGTGGCAAGCGACCCTCAGGTCGATAAGACTTTTCCTCGTTGACCTCGTGGAAACGACGTTATAGATATTCCCGGCATCTTCTTCCAGGATCTGAATGCCTTCCTCCTGCATCCTTGCTCTATCTTCATCCCGGGCAACGCGTTCAGCTCGGTGAGGCTCGAAAACTAGCTCGCCTATCCCTAATTCGGGACCGACGTCTTCCACGTTTACCCCGCTCGCTACTTGCGGCTCATCCCCCGCGACCTCATCGCGGTTGGCTTCCTCCCCAGCCTCGCCAACTATCGTTGGACCGCTGCTCCCGACCTCGTCGTGGTTCGGCGACGAAGCGGCCATCCCGACTCCGTTGTGACCCGGCAGCGTGGTCACCTCGGCGTCCTCGTTTTCTCGGCGATCACGATCCTCGTGCATCGGTTGAGGATCGGATTGGTAGCTCGGCTCGGTTACCCCCGGTGGGTATCTGCAGCGACTGAGCCCGAAGCCCAGATCTCTGTCTTCCAGGTCGTCCGCCTCGGGTCGAAGACCGCGCCACGACGGTGGAGAGCAAGGCGGAGAGAAGTTCGACGACATCTTCGGGATCGGAGAACGCGGTGGCGGAAAGAAGAACACGGTAAAAACGAAGAACGCGGTAGAAAAGAGGAGAGACAAGAGAGCTCTACCTTTTGCAAAAACAAAGAAAAGAAGTGAGGGCGAAATGAGAAGGAGACCAAGATTTATAGGAAGAGAGAGGCGAGGGTTTTCAAAGTAATCATCACGGTTGGAGACAACTCTTTATTGCCCGCCGCCCTCTCTCCATTATTAGGTCTAAAAAGTCACGCCCCGCGTCTCTTCGCTCACTTCATCTCACCGCGAAACGCGCGCGATCTTCTGCATGATTGACACGTGTCAACGTCGTTTCAATCGAAGTAAATACGACAAAGCGTGCTACGATATCCGCACATTCCTCACGCGCCTAGATCAGAAGAGGTCGCGTCACGTCACATTTATTACGTCATACGACATTAAACTTCTTGAGGACATTCTTTTGCGATAAAGGGAATATTCTCGACTTCTCGACGAGGTGAATTCTCGACCTCTCGATCGACGAGGTGAATTCTCGACCACTCGACGAGGTGAATTCTCGACCTTTCGATCGACGAGGTGAATTCTCGACCACTCGACGAGGTGAATTCTCGACCTCTCGATCGACGAGGTGAATTCTCGACCACTCGACGAGGTGAATTCTCGACCTTTCGATCGACGAGGTGAATTCTCGACCACTCGACGAGGTGAATTCTCGACCTTTCGATCGACGAGGTGAATTCTCGACCACTCGACGAGGTGAATTCTCGACCTCTCGACAAAGCAAATTCTCGACTTCTCGACGAGGTACATTCTTGACGACTCGCCGAGGTGAATTATCGACGAGCCAACTCTCTTCAAATTCGACGAGCTCGGTCGCGACGCTCGACGAACTGAGGGGGGACTTATTGTTGGGTACGGGTTTAGCACCCTCTCCAAGGCCCACCAATATTTCACCTCGGCGCGGTGGATATTAATTATCGATTAAGTAATATCCTAAAACCGAAATGATTGATTAAAGAAAAGTCGACAAAGGTGGAGAAAACATCATCATTGACGGGACATGATCGTTGAACCCATCGTCATCATTAAAGGAGGAATGATTGTCATGTGGAGCCACCGTCATCATTCACATAGCAATCATTCCCTTCTTTCCTTTTTTTGTTCTATATATACAAACAATTCATTTGTATAGAAGGGGAGGAATTTTTGGGAGAGAATGAGAGCTATCTCAACCTCTTCACCCCGTTTGTAATCGAATTCCGCAATCAATAAAAGTCACGTCGGCATCTAACTAAAAATCACGTCGGCGTCTAGCTAAAAACCACATCGGCACTTTACAATTTTACTTCTCAAAGTTACCCACAAACTTTGATCTGTGCGAGATCATAGTTCAACAACCGGAATCAGTTCGGTACGTTCTCACTCTCATACACATTCGCCTTATTGTTGTTAAGTTGTTCTTTTAAACTCTTCAACTCAGTTTCATCGCACATTCATGTTCAATTTCAGGTCTTGCAACAAAAAAAAACTACCCGCTGTTTTGAAACTCTTTGGAATTGTAAAGTTGTATTATTATTTTTTTTTGTTTGTGCACAAGGTCTGACGCATTCTATATTGCCCAACTTTGCCGATTACATGTTCATGCAGCTCCGAGACAACTGTTGTTTGGTGTTGGGACTGATTTCACACCAAAAACTGAGTTATTCGTATGATTGTTACAAACAAAACTGAGAAGATGTTAACATACGTATTTATGAGAAGATTCAGAACATTATTAGGTAGTCTTTCGTAGTCTTTGGGATACGCGGGGCACATAATCTATGATCTTATCGCTGACATCGTCTCTTCAAGCGATGAAGAGGCAACTTTTGAAGGCTACTCGACCCACTTTGGAACCGCTGAAGCTGCAACAATTTCAGAAGATACTTCTTTCAGGTAATTCCATTACAGACCATAAATGTGATAGCCATTACTACGCGCTCCGAGATGTGCTCAAAGGATATTCTGGTTTCATCGACGAAAGCATCTTCAACAAGAGATCTAAGTGAGATGTGTAATCTCATCTCTGGTTTGAACGCAAGCTTTAGTTTGTATGCAAACATATTTTTTCTGTCAACAGTTTGTCTGCGAACATATTTTTTCTGTCAACAGTTTGTCTGCAATCAAGTTATCAGTATATCATAGCTTAAGAGAGTGTCTTGGAAATTAAAGAAAGTTTTAAAGATAAGCTGCCTTTGACTGGTTTTACTTTTATACTTAGATAAGAATATACTTTACATTGGTGTTGGTTTGTGATGAACAAACTGTTACGCATCATCCCCCATAACACATACATGTATAACTTACGCAAAATATTATAAAATCTTTTCTTTAAACATCGTTCCTACACGTTTTTTTTCATCGGTCGGGCCTCGCTATTCATTCACTCCCACTGATGCCAACAAGTATTTGAAAATTTGTTTTTTTCTAACTTATGATAGTTACTTAACATAAATATTATATATATACACATATGTGTGTGTGGATTGTGATATATATGTGCCCCGTTATACATGTGTGTGATGTGATCGTCTCTATTTCCATTTCCATTGGGTTGCATATGTGATCAGTTAATATAATTTTGTTTGTAAGGTACATTAAAATCGTAAAAAAACTTGGCAAGGAACATTTCCCAATCTTGCTTCTAGCCTTGGATCAAACAAGAGGTTTATATGGTATATTATAAAAGTAGAGGAAATATTAAAGTTCATAAGTATGGTTATACTTATAATATATTCTGACTTAGCTAATTTGTTTTATGTTTGTTTATTCTTTACTAAAGCTGGTCTTTATAACATGTTTTGGGTTGAACCACATCATGTAAGCTAATGAGAAATTGAAATGCTTTCTTCCTCATATGTCTTCATGTCTCCAGTCATACGTAAAGAGAAGGAAATTGTAGATATCATGGGAGTTTAGAAGGGTCAGTACAAAGAGAACAGGCGAATTGAGGGGTTAAAATATCTTATATTGAATAATATTTAGAAATGACATCCTATGAAGTCTATAGCAACATTTTTCGACTACTATTACAACTTCTAAAAATTTATTTACATTATTAATTCGATCACTTTATATTGTGTTTCTAAAATTTGATCATCAACAAACATTTTAAATCGAATATATAACAGTTAAACTTTTCATGCATCAACACAAACCATTATATTAGTTGTCATGTGTGCAATAAATTAGTACAAAATACAGTATAATGAAACTAAGGCTTTGATTATTTGAAGATTTTAACATAGATTTTAGTTTTAGGTTTTTATAACCATTTTATTAGTTATTTAAGCTTTTGAACAAATTGATTTCTTAAAATTTAGGTACACCATTTTTCAATGTTTTATCATTTTGTGAACATAATCCAAAAATAAAATTTTTGGGTCTTTCAAAAAAAAAAATCATAAGTTGGTTTTCTCTTCCAAAAACTATAATTATTTATTAAAATAAATAAATGCTATTTTTTATATAAGAGAAAATTTCTCATACAAAATTATACGCACTCAAAAGAATCTAATTTTACAATAGTGTGAATTTATTTATTATTTTTTACTCTGTGTATTATATATATATACATTTGATTAGTATTTTTAAATTTTGGTGAGTTCTTATTTTGTAAAAAGAATACGATTTTGAAAAAGGATTCATAAATTTTATTTTCAATAATTTTTAAATAGATAAATCAAAAACTAAATTAAAATCATAAAAAGGTTTTCAAAGATAATTCAATATATTAAAAACCAGAAATTAAACAAATTACCATTCAATTTTTTTCTAAAAAACTAAAATCTATAGCAAAATCAAAAACCAAAAATTTAGGAACCAAAAAACAGAAAACAGAAACTATGTAAATAAAAATAAAATATTGCTACATATATGAAAGTGCATTTTAAAATAAAAGAAAGACAAAAAAGTATAGTTCTGAAAAATCACAAAAAATAGTTGTACTTAAATCAAATATATTTTTTGAATTCATAAAATCACAAATAATACAATTTCTCTCACACCAAAATAGTAAACAATACTTAGTTTAAAAAAACTCGGGCGTAGCGCCGGATATGCCTTAGTGGTTTTAAAAAGTTACATAATAAGAAATCAGAGTATACTCATGGCCTCATGGGTATATAAAACAACTATTACAAGGCCGAAATGAATTTAGAATTTGGAGTGACATAGACTTGGGCTTTACTGTGTGGATCAATGATGGGCCAACTTATTTTCGTGGGAAGTACTTCTAGTTTTTCTTTTGTACTACATGCATGTACTGCTTCTTTCTCTAGCCATCGCACATCCAACGGAGTACTCACCAACACACAAAACTGAAACTTCCAAAAATATGGCAGGAAATAAAAATTATATAACGAAAAGACAGTACAAAAAGAGACAAAACTTAAAGGGGGCCGACAAAAACTATTTTAGTAATCCGGCAAATGATTAGAGAATTATACTCGCAAATTACTAAACATACTATATAAATTGGTTCAATTTTTACTTTTTAGAAATAGTAGGTAACCCAAAAATAAAATAAAAGTTAGGTAAACCATAAGAAAGTTTCAATAGAATATGAAACTAAAAATAAACGACTTTAATTTATTTACAACAGTCTATTTGTTTTTGCTATTTTTTTTTTTTTGCTAAAATATTTACAATAGACTTTTGTCTGTATAACGGTTTTATGTCTGACTACGTTGCTACACGTGCCTAACACTATAGCGTACACGTAATGAACTTCCCATTTACACGGAGAAGCAAGCAGCTCTTCTGGCGCGTGTAACCACCGCACCGATCGGCGGAGCGTCACCTTCTTTACCAAGTCGAGCTAACTCCAAACGCCGATGACTCGACGGACGTGGAAGATTCTCCGGTACGATGGTCTCGAGTGAGTTCTGAAGCCAAGGCGGACAAGTTCTCTTCTCGCTCCACCTCCGTGGCGCCATCTCTTTCACCGGCGCCGCTTCAACCGAAGATACCTCACTGACTTGAACCGCGCCGATCACAACAGTTGCAGCCACGGCCAGGACAAGAGAACACTTGTTCTTCCGTGGCTCGGTCTCATCCTCTGTTCTGTGCCTAAAACACGTGATAAATAAAGAATATAAAATTATTTGAAATGTTTTGATATTTGATTTTGTTGGACGAAAGACATACCAAGAGATCTGTGAGGTTTTCTTGAGTAGAGGAGACGGTAACTGTGCGGAGCTGGTATCTAGGAGAGGATGATTTAGACAGCAGCTTATTCTCAATGCCATTGTTACTCCTCTGTTTTTTTTTTCTCTTTACCTTTTCTCGGAAAAGAATCCACCTACAACCAAGTTTTAGTGCATCTCCCTCTTATATATTATATACACGGTGTATATATAATACACCATAAGTAAGGATTGAAATTATTATCCGGGATCCAGATCCGGGATCTTAATGTTTAAACGCACCGGTTGGGGTTGCGGCTATACAAATTTGAGGATAAGGGTTAATGAAGTTAATAGTTTTTTTTAGCGGTTTATAAATTGGTATATCGGTTAAATTTGTTGTATTTGCGGATATTTTGACTGGTTTATCAATGGGTACAAAAAAACATATTAACAATTTTTTTATTAAATTAAACAAAATTTATAATTACTAAAACCATAAAAAGTATATTATTATAATAAAAATATAAAAATAATTCAATCAGCATAAATAACAAAATCATAAACGATAAATAAAAACAAAGAAATTTATGATATATTTATATGTATTAACGTGATATATTAATTTATAGTTTTTAATATTAATTTAGAGATTTAAATAAATTTATGATATATTAATACATGTAAATATATATGGATGTATTAGTTTTGAGTTTTTTAATATTAATTTATAGCTTCATGATAATTTCCTTTTTTTCTCCGACCACTATTCGCATCTGCAAACGCTGCATCCGCAAACGCTGGCTGGAAGGAGCTTTTCCGAATTCCTGATTTTTAGCGTTAAAAATGGTATGAAAAAGTTTAGGGGATGTATTGAATAGGGTTTTCAGCCTATAAACTACATAAACTAACTAAAAATTTGAATTTAATACATGATCTATTAAAATACTGTCAATTTCAACAAAACCGCAATTATAGAATGATTTATCAAAATGACAGATTAGCCCTGGGTATTTTACCCGGAACCGATTACCCGAACCGGAACCGATGGGTAGCATATGAAAGGAACCGTGGATATCGGTTCCTAACCGAACCGATATCCAATGGGTATCCGAATACCCGATTAAACTTTTTCTATCCAATCGATTTTCTCAAACTCAAGCTTGTATCTTTGTATTATATATCTTATACAGTGAATTATGAAGATTGAAGAATGAAGAGTCTTCATTGCAGACAACCTGAAACGTGAAGAATGAAGATTCATGAGCGTAATTTGTTTTTTTTTTTAATCAGACCAAAATGATGTCGTTTTGATAAAAACAAACAATTTGTTTGGGAGAGGAATTGAACCACTGGCTAGAAGAAGGCGAGGGGGTTACTTATGCCACTAGGCTACTTGAGCTTTTTGACAGTTTTAATACAGTACAAGCATATTTATTGTGTGTTTTGTGTGATTAAGAAACATAATTAATTAATAATTAAAAACAACAAAATAATTTATCCACATATTCTTGTCTTCTCCAACAAAAACTAAAACCAAAAAGAAACAAAAATTTACTACTTCTTGTATTCTTAAAAAAAATCATTTTCTCAGACTAGATATAATTTAACATTTCAAAAGAAAAACAATTTTTTTCTTTATTGAAAAATTCAAAGAGAACTCATCTTTCCTAATTGAATTTGATAAAAAAAATTATTTTGTTGGAGAAGAAAAAAATATATGGAAACATAATTAATAAGAAAAATAAATAAATAAAACAAATAATTTATCCACTTCTTGTATTTTTCAACAAATCATCTTCTCAAACCAGATATAGTTTAAGAATTCAAAAGAAAACAATTTTTATTTCAATTTTATTGAAGAATTCAAAGAGAACTCTTCTTTCTTAACTGAATTAGATAAAAAAAATTATTTTTGTTTTAGTTTTTGTTGGAGAAGACAAGAATATGTGAATAAATTATTTTGTTGCTTTTAATTTTTAATTAATTATGATTATTAATCCCGCAAAACACACAATAAATATGCTTGTATTGGATTAAGACTTTCAAAAAGCTCGAGTAGTCTAGTGGCGTATCTATGTCCCTCGTCGTCTTTTAGCCAATGGTTCAATTCCTCCCAAAAATAAATTGCTTGTTTTTATCAAAACGACATCGTTTTCGTTTGATTTTAAAAAAAGTTAAACCGAACCAAACTGTTCGTCTATCTGTCATCTTGATAAAGCATTTTATAATTGCAGTTTTGTTGAAATTGACCGTGTTTTAATAGATCATGTATTAAATTCAAGTTTTTAGTTAGTTTATGTAGTTTTTAGCATGGTTCAATACTTCGTGTATGAATAAATAGATGAGACATAGTTCATAGGGGAATAGGCTGAAAACCCACTGAATAAAACATTTGAGATGATTTCGTTTTTAATGAGTTTTTTAAATGATTTTAGGTGAAATAGGGAAGTTGCTTTGATTTTAGTTAAAAAAACTTTAGAATCCATCTAAAACCATGGGGATTGGGTTTTTATATTTTAAACTAAAAATTTCACTAAAACACTTTGAAATTCCAAAAAGCTCTCCTAAAATTTATTATTTAAAATATTTCTAATAACACTGGATTTCAAAGTAAATTTTAAAATTACAAGTTCAATAACGCTGGATTTTAAGGGGAGTTTTGATATTCATGTTCCAATAACAGTGGATTTGTCATTTTAATACAAATCACTCCAAATCCATTCAAATCATAAATTCAATACACCCCTTTAAAGTATTTTGTATGATTCAAATCATAGATTCAATACACCCCCTTAAAAAAATATTGTATGATTGGTATCAATCGCCATTAACTGCAAACGCTGCATTTACGGCTCATAGCGGGAAATCCAATCAAGCTCATATAAACAAAACTATAAAACCTTGAAGCAGTGGTTTAGTTTCAAGTAGAAAAGATGTTCGGATGGCTTTTGCAAATTGTCAGCTCAATGCATTCTGCGTATACGATATTGGGAGAAAACAAGATCGACTATATCTGGAAATATTCAAAAAGATTTAAAAGGATTTAGAAGAATCTAAAAATATTCAAGAATAGTAAATTCATCATTATCTGTAATTAATATATTATTCCATATTAAGTTAGAAAATCAGGTTAAATAAATCTCTTACGAGAGTCTAGTATAATTTTTTCCTCTACACATTTGTGTGCATTACTCTCTCATCAATTTATCGTACGATGTCAGAGCAAACACTATCTGTGAAGAAAAGAGCAATAAGTTATCGGAAAATTGGATCAGAAGACAAGATCAGTGCGTTGCCTGACGATTTACTCGTGCATATACTGTTGTTTGTCTCAACGAAAGATGCAGTAACAACTATGATCCTGTCAAAACGATGGCGGTTTATATGGACGATGGTTCCAGAACTCAGGTACCAAGAGACCAACGATGATACTCACAACATATGTATGGGCACTTTTTTTGGCAAAAGAGATCAACAAGGGTCTATTTGGCGGTTAATTGACAAGTCACTACATCTCCACAAGGCACCTGTATTAGAAAAATTAGTGATAGAACTCGGTTTACATCAATGTCCTGTTAATGTTGATGTGGGAAAGTGGATTGCAAATGTGGTGGATCGTAAGGTGCGCGAGCTAGCGTTCACGCTCACGTGGTCTGCGAAGCCAATCAGCTTGTCTAAGAGCCTTTACACATGTGATACACTTGTGAAACTATACCTTTCCAACAAGATTCTCGTTGATGTTCCTTCTTCAGCTTACTTACCACGCCTCAAATGTATGGGCCTTTACTCTGTGGTGTATAAAGATGAAGATACTATTGTTAGGCTTCTATCGAGTTGTCCCGTTCTCACATATTTGGGCATGGAACGACATCGCCATGACAACGTGACAAATCTCAATATAAAAGTTCCTACTTTGGAATGCTTATTGTATGATTATGTTCAAGTAGGAGTAAGCAACGAAGGTATTGAGGGATCTTTGGTTATAGATTCTCCGGCTTTAAAAAAAATCTTCTTCAGAGATGTTTCGGGGGTTTCTTGCTCGTTTGGCCACGAGCCTCGTCTTGAAAAAGCAAGTATCTGCGTTTCAAGTGACCTTGATGACAACAAGTTTATGAGATCTCTTTCCTCATCCATGTATTTCGAACTAGCTTTGAGCATTGCAACGGTATGTCACGCTCTATAGCCTCTATTATATGATTTGATTATATATCTAGCGTTTACTTATGCATGTGTTGTTGTTTATTGTAGGTTGCATGGTTTACTGCTATTAACTGGACCCGGCTTATGGAGTGTAAGATTATTCTTTTATATGACTTGGACTGGTTGGAATCACTAATGGTGTTTCTTCAGAATTCTCCTAATATGAAAGTTCTTTGCATCGACCAGGTTTGTAGTTTCCTCTCATGACTGCTTTGACCGATCGACTTATAAAAGCATTGTATTTATTGTATCGTTTTGGTGTTGCTTAACAGACATTCATTCGACTAGTGGAGGATTTCTCAATTACATGGAACGAACCAGGTTGTGTTCCTAGATGTTTTTCAAGCCATCTCGAAGTCTTTGAGTGGGAAGGATATAGAGGAAGAAGAGAGGAAGAAAAAGCCATAAGATACATCTTTGCTAACTCTAAGTGTTTAAAGAGAGCTGGAATCTCTGTGGGATTAACCTGCAAGCCTAAAGAGGAGATGATGAAAGAGTTAGAATCTATGTTTAGGGTTTCCACATCATCCCAACTACTCTTCTCCACTAAGTTGGAATATCTGCGCCCTGAAATGATGAGTGACTAATCTATATATGTCATATGTGCCATTAGTCAAGCTAATATTTTTATATAGTTTGTAGTTATTCTAGTTTTATGAATCCAAGATCAAGATATTGTTGCTTCGAATTAAATTATATATATTGCAAATTTTTGAACATAAAATGTTGTTGAGATATTTTGTTTTAGAGATTAACTACAATTATTCTACTTTGAACATAGATGTCTTTCTTTCGCACAAAAAGAAAAGAACATAGATGTCTTTCTATAATTCATCATGTCAGATGCTAATTTGTTTTTATTTTATTTCACATGAAGTTTTTTTAAAACATTAACTTTTAAAATATTTTAAAAGTTGAAAATAATTTTATATAATTTATTATTTTGTTTCGTAATATCAAAACTTATGTTTATAATAGAATATAAATTAATATTTTTAAAACTAAAATTTACTATTTTATATTTTATATTTTTAATTTGAAAATAGTATTTTAAAGTTTAAATCTAATTCCTAATATAATTAAATATGAAAACATATTTTTCGCCAAAAATATGAAATTAATTATTTTAATATATATACAGTAGAATTTCCATAAATTAATACTCTATAAATTAATAAACTCTATAAATTAATAAAAATCTCCGTTCCCACTTCCCAAGTTCGGTTTTCTTCTTGATGGTTTTCTATCTCTCTTTATTTTTTGAAAACTATTGTATAAATCTCGTTGGCTCTCCATCATCACTCGTAAGACTTTTTGGTGGACTTTTTTCATAAGAAGAAATTTAGTTATGTTGTCCTTAACAACACTCATTGGAGGCTTGAGAACCGAGGTTGAAGTGGCAAAGTTTCTTCATGATGGAGGAGGTGAATCTATGTCTTTTACTGGCTTTTTCTTTCTCATTTTCTTTTGATTTTTTTGCCAACTTCTCTTTTTGTTTTAATCTATTTGTGCAGTTGGAATTTATGAAGAAGAAGGATGCAAGGGAGTAAGAAGACTCGGTTTGCATTTTGATGTTTAAGGGTTCAGTTTCTTTTGAAACACACTCTCTCTCTATTTATGTAAGGTTAAATTTACATGTGTAGAAATACCATTTTCAGTAAAATTGGTATCTGCTTTGTTAAACTACAATGTGTAATTTGGTAGTCAATGGTGTATCAGACTTGCAAAGATGATTATGCAAACTCTGAGATAACATACTCTCTGGTCAATTTTCATCTTCTTGCTAACCGTAATGACCTAAACCCGAGAGAAGTGAAGTTCATACATGCCATGTATTTGAAGATGCAAAGGCTAAAGAGAGAATGAGGCTTATCAAGATTGTTGGCGTTGTATAGCCATCATGATCAAACGTTCAACTGTGCACAGACAATGCACCGACAATATTCAAAGACGGAAGAAAGAATGGTCTCAGACTCTACAATGCTCTGCTTTTTCTGAATGCTAAAAGTGCTCTGAAGAGGTGTATAAAGAGATGCTACGGAAGGGAATCAATACATCAGATGTGACCTTCGGAGCCCTGATTCCAACCTTAGTTGATGTCCATGCAAGGACAAAAAGTCTAGAAAATATCGGTGTGGCTGTGCAGGTAGTCCAAGATAGTGTCCCAATGATAGGAGAGGTGATTGTATTTAATAGCATCTTGAGTCGTTCATACCCTTCCAAAAATCTTAAAGATGAAGAACTCTCAGCGCTTAAGAAGATCATTCCAATTGCTCAAGATCTAATCAACTTCCTAGATGAAAATGGACATGCATATACCGTCCTTGAGTCAACACACTGGAGGCTTAAGTTTTGTGGAGTCATCTGGCCCAAATCTGTCTCCACGAAGCCTGATTGAGTGATTGGGACCCCACGAAGAATGAGAAGACGTGAATTCTGAAGAATAGAGTCGTTTGCATTTTGAATTTCTGTCTTAATGTCGCTGGACTTAGTCTCTTGACTTGGTCTAGATTAATTGAATAAGTAGTACGTTATTGTAGGGGTACTAAAAGGCGTTGTTTAGCACCCATTTCGTTTAAGTCATTGTAAGTGTCAATTGCTATAAAAGCTCTGCGTTTGATCTCATTTGAATCAAGCTATAAGAAAGCAATTCAGTTTCTTGTTTGTTTCACTTAAACGTTTGGTTCTTCTATGTTTACAAGTGATATCAAATAATGGGTAGTACTGATGGAAAATCTTCTGAGATAAGAAAAAAGTGGTGGGATCTTATTGAGAAGGGAGTCACAAAAGTCGAGAGGCACGTGAGCAAAAATGAGCAAATAAGAGTTTGCAAAAAGAAGCCACACTGAATTGTTCTCACCCCTGCATAACAAATTTGATCTTCTTTGATAAAATTGCAATATGTTCTAGATTATTCTGCAGAGTCTATATAATGAAGTCGAAACCACAGTATAAAATTGTTGAGAAAAATAGGGACAATTACATTAATGCAATTTGTTTGATATACTTTTTCACTTTTGCACTTACAAAAAAGCCATTTTCATTTTTACACTTTTACTTATGCCAAAATGATGAAAATAACCCTAAAAATTAAACATTATTTTCTTTTCTTTCCTCGATATCTTTATCTCTTCTTCCTCGTATGCTTCGCCGGTGTCATCTCACCCGCAACCACTTCGCCAGAATCTCGCCTCGCCGGATCCATTTGCTTCGATCCTATTTGCTCTTGGTTAGTTACTGTTTTTATGATTCAAGTTTCGTATTCCAATTGATTTTCTTGTTCGATTTGTTTTTTCGATTTCTGATTTTGGATTTTGATGGATTATCGCAGAAGTTGAAGAGAAAGAAGACAAAGTTGAGGATTTCGATTTGGCTCTCACTCTCTCGTTAATGCGATTCCGTATCTAGTCTCATTATGCAACAATGGTTCAAAAATCTCTGCTTTGCTATTGAACTATGTTTCTTGTTCACAATGTCAATTGTAGATGTGGTTTTGATGGAGCTATAGATTTCTTCGTTCTTGTTTGGAATGAATTTGTGTTCAATCGATGGATCATGTACCAGGTTTTATAGAGTTTTATATAATTTTATGAATCATTATCCAAGAATGGTTCAAAATTTCTGCTTTGCTATTGAACTATGTTTTTTTGTTCACTGCGTCAATTTTAGAGGTGCTTTTGATGGAGCTTTAGATTTCTTCTTTTTTGTTAGGAATGAATTCGTGTTCAATCCATTTGCGTCAAGAATTCGAACCAGGAAGCTATCTAATGTTATGGCAAATTGTGTAATATGCATATGTTGTCTTTATAATTTAATTGGTGTGTAGTAAGTCGGTTGCTGCTCTTTGTACTCTATTTCGAAGTCCGTGTTACAGATAACCAACTTTTTTATTGGCTTATCTTAAGTTCAACTTACAATGCTTGCTGCTTAAGTCGATACTCTTTTTTCTTTTTTTTACTTTTATGATTCATATATAAAACTTGATACTTGGTTATGTATCATGTTCAAGGTGTCTCTGGTTCGATCGTACTGAGACATGGGAGGTTATCTGACCTAATAGCGCAGCTTCAAGAGTTACTCAAAGGAGCTGAAGGAGTTGAAAGCACACCATATGTGTATGACAGTGCCAATAATTTATAAAGGTTTATAAAATCTCATAAGGATAATTTATAAAGGTTAAGGTATACTCAAAGGAGCTGAAGGAGTCCATCTTTGGTGTTCCGGAGTTGAAAATCTCGCTATCCAAAGGTGTACACTATGCTGCTGTTCGCAGTACTTATAGGAGCTGAAGGAGTATGAAGTTCAACCAATATCGTGGTTCTAAAACGAGATAAGAGGAAACAAGATCGTTCTCACTGATCACATCTGCAAAGAGATGAACGAACTAAACCTCATTAGATGTAAGAAAATCCCAAAGAGGCGAGGTTCTGATTGGCGTGACCTCCCAGACGAAAATGTCAGAGAGTCTTCTTATTCATCTCACTAAATATTATCTTAGAATAAAATTTCACAACTTACTCTATATTACAGGTGACGTTATCAAATGAGCAAGTGGTTGATTTGATTCCATGGTGTCTACCAAACACGGCAAAGCGCCACAACCAGTGGAAGGGACTCTTCGGGAGATTAGATTGGGAAGGCAACTTTCCAACTTCAATCAATGATCCTCAGTCCATGGAAAAAGTTGGAATGTGCTTCCATCCTGACCAAGACAGGATTCTCACTGTCCGTGACTGCACCTGATCTCAGGTAATAATATATATCAATAAAAAGAACGTATTCTTCTGTTTTAAGACAAAGTCTTGATTTGGTATTATGAAAATTGTGACAGGGGTTTCCGGATAGCTATGAGTTCGAAGGGAACATAATACACAAGCATAGGCAGATTGGTAATGCAGTGCCTCCACCATTGGCCTTTGCTCTTGGTTGCAAGCTCAAAGACGCTGTACAACTCAACAAAGGCGCCAAAATAAACTAGATTTGGCCTTTTTCTGTTTTAATAGTTAAGCATTGTAATAATCCTCCTCTTGAAACTCTTAGTCATCGGCTTAGGTGATACTAGAATATTGTTTCTTGATTCTAAGTTTCTTTTTGATGAAACATATGGGTTAATTTCTAATAAGGAATTTAAGAACTCCATAACTCATGTATTACACAAAATTTGACAATTTTATTGAGAATTTATAAGGGTATAAATCTTATAAAACAGCCAAACTTATAAATGGTTTTATAAACCCTTGTAAATAGTTTATAAACTATTATAAATAATTTATAAACCCTTATAAAAGCTCTTATAAGATCATTTATAAGCTCTTAGAATATATTTTAAACCCTTTTTGGTATTTTTTTGGTCACCAAATGGTTTTTAAACACTTAAAAAATATTTATAAAGGTTTGTAAAAATCTATCGACATTGACTTATTAAACCCATAAAAATCCATGATTTATACATTTTTATAAAGGCTTATAAAACCATTTATAAAGACTTATAAAATTATTTTATAAATATTTATAAATCTTTTATAAAGGCTTAAGAAATCTTTTATAAAAGTTCTATAAATATTTTATAAGTCATGAGCTAAATGGTATCTTCCTACACTTGTTTATAAAATGTTTTATAAAGGTTTATAAAATTATTTATAAAGGTTTATAAAACCATTTATAAGGGTTTAATAAAAAAAATCTCCTAACTACAATAAGGAAGAACAATCGTTAGGTCTATAATCGTCTAGCCGTTTAACCACACTAACATACTTATGTGGCACATAACACAAACTCTATATGATATCAGAATCAGAACCAAAACTCGATCTTAATGTTTAATCTGAACAAGTTTGGATATTAGAAGAAACTTAACATTTATTTTTCTTTTCTTCTGCTTATGAAGACTATGTTTTGTCCCTGTCCTCGTTGCTCTGTGTTATAGAATTCAATTTTTAGCATCATACGTAGATTTTATCCATACCCTTATTGATTAATACAACTTTATAAATCCTTATAAATTATTTATAATAGTTTATAAATGATTTACTAGCCTTTATAAATATTTTATAAACATTTATAAAACTTATTTATAAAGGCTTTATAAATCTTATATAAAGCTTTATAATCTTAATCTTTTATAAATCTTTTATAAGCCATGAGCTAAATGACCCAAACAATTTAAGGCAAGAGATTGCTTTCTGCATCATCAGTCTAATGTTTATGTAAATTTAAATTATATTTCTAATGCTTTAGAAAGTAGCTTTATACACTTTATAAAGGTTTTAAAAACCTGAACCAAAAAAAATGCTTCATCAAGCTTATTGACACGATATTGCTCCCTTATTTGTAAATAGTTTTAGTTTTGGAAACAGTTCACCCTTTGGCTTCCTACGCATCCCCCAATGTTTTTTCTAACTCGAGCGAATGACTCAACTAACGCCAGGAAGCCAAGTGTGCCCTACAAAGAAACACAACTCAGATCAAAATACCCGAGTGACAACTTATAGATCAATCACCAAGGAAAACCACTATCATACCTGCGAATATCATCAACTGTAGCTTCACAAGTGTGTGCGAAGGCATTATCGATGGCCTGAACAACAGTTTTACTCTCATTTGTAGGCTCTGTATATGACAGACCCTGAGTGATTACTTCACCGGTAGGAAGTTTGGGTTGGGTGGATGAATTGTCTTTGCTTCTTTTAAGACACCTCTCCATGATTGAAGCCTGTTTCTATACTTCAAGTTGCTTCTTTAGGTCAGCTTGTTCCTTCTCTCTACGCTTCTACTCCTTCTCGGACTCATCTTGCTGTTTTTTTATCTGTTTTCTCGACTCAGTGTCTTCCTTTTGTTTCTCGTCATTAAGTGACTTCTGCAGCAGCTTTTGCTCCTTTTCTTGACAACAACAGACAAAAATGCCGAGTCACAAGTCAGAATTCAAAATCAAATGGCACAAAAGAGTCAACAGAAGACAATGAAGGAGAAGATCAGCCTTACATGTTGCATTTTCTCTTTCAGAATTTGACGATCCATTCTCTTCTTTTTCTTCTCAGCTTCACATTTAGACTTCTCCAATTGCTTAAGAGGCAATTTCTCTTCTCGCCTCGCGTCTTTCTCAGCCCTTCACAATCAAACACAACAACTGAGTAAGGTCTAAAAAAAAACAAGAAGTAAAGCATAAACCAAATATATGCTTACATCTCTTCACTATTCTTCTGCTACATATTATCCATAAACGATCGAATATCAACCTCACTCAGTATTTTACCAAGCTTTTCACCAGCTTTGCTCAAATCAACTCTACTCAAGTTTTCACTTTTTGCTATTCGTAACGAATCCAACATTGATGTAATTACAAAACAACCTTAAAGCCTTTCCACATCATATAAACAATTAATCTTCAAAAAAAAAAAACATTTACCAGAAACTCATGTAATCCTTTCATGAATCTTCTTCCGACAAGTACGTCGAACTTTTAGCAAACCACGAACAGATTTAGGCATCATCTTCAAGTCTCTCGTTTATTAAAATCAAAAAAAATAACATAATATCACCAAATCTACACAAAATCACACAAAAATCACCATTTCTAATCAAATTGATCAAACTGAATCATGTGAGAGAGTTGTTGGATTGAATTCGCCAATTAAGTTGATCAGATTGACAAAGGAGGAAGAGAGGGAGGAGCTAGATCACAAAGCCGATAAGAATAAGTGAATCGGAGGAGAGAAGACGACAACGCAGAGGAGAACAAGAGATTTAGGTTTTTGTGAGTTAATTGATGAAGGGTATGATAGTCATTTTATGTTAATAAATTAGTGTATCTTTTGTAAAAGAATGAAATAAATGTAATTTTGAAATGGCGTATGATGAAAGTGGCATTATTGACAAATCTCCCAGAAAATAAGAAAGTAAAAATTGCAGAAATCTGTTTTTGTTTTCTCTCTTTCAGTCATACAATTTAGCCAAAAAAAGGACTGAGAAACTCAACTCGTGCAATCAACATTCACGGAGAACTGTCATTTTGCTTCTTTTTTTTTGAGAAATGGCTTTCTATTAAATTGCAGAAAGAGAAAAGAAAAAATACAGCCCGTTTAGGCATTATTTTGAGCACAGGCCCATTAGTTTGTTTACTCTATTACATTTGCCCAAGAAGATGGAAACCCAAATTAAACAAAGCTTCGGTCTTCGATGAATCCGACAGTCGGAAGAGATGAGAGTAACGAAGTAAAATAATTTAGTGTAGAGGAAGAAGGAGTGATTATGAAGTGTGGGTTTAAAGAGGAGGAGTTGCGAACCAGATTTCGAAGATGTCTGAAGCGAGGGAAGGGTTTGAACTCCGAATTGATGTTATTTTGTTGCGGATCGTGGAGTCAATCAGGCGTAGAAGAGAGTCAGTCGACCGAAACCTTTGGTTGTGGATTCTGTTATTTCTTTCACTCCAGATGGTGTAAATGGCGCAGTGCCAAGCGAGTAATCCCAGGAGGCGAAGTTGTTTAGTTCCATTCCTTTGTTGCATGTAGGCAAGAAGACTATTCCAATTTCGGATTGGCGGTATGTGAACCTTCACAGCAATCTTTTCCCATAGAGTGCCACTGTAAGTACAATCAAAAAGCAAGTGATCTCGATTTTCATCAGTGTTGTTGCAAAGAATGCAAGTCGCAGTAGTGAGAAGACCCCATCTCTGTAATCTGTCCCTCGTTGGACAGCGGTCCAAAACAAAAAGCCAAGCGAGAAAGCAATGCTTGGGGATGCCATAAGAGATCCAAATCACTTTATTCCAAGGTACCAAAGGCTTATGAGCTTTTATTTGATTGTAAATTTGTCCGGTTGAGAATGTCTTTTGCACTTTTCCGTCAACCACCCACTCATAGTAATCCTCGTTTGGCGTTAGTACAATTGTGGAAAGATAAGCTTGTAATTGTACCTGGTTTTCTATGCGTGCAGGTGGTATAGACCATTGGCCGTTAGTGCAGAGATCAGAGAGGGTAGATAAATCCCTTATACCAAGTCTTGAACCTCTTTCATTGCCGATGAAGACATTCAACTTCCCAAAAGGTGTCCAATTGTCTGACCAAAAACGAGTGTTCTTTCCATTCTCCACTTTTACCTTTATCCATTTATAAGCATGGTCTCTGTGTCGGAGCATTTTTTTTACTAACCACGAATGGCTCTGCTTCTCCTTAGTTGTCCAGAAGTTGTTGATTGTGTCTGATAGGATTTGTTTTTTGAACCAGGCAACCCAAATCGATCCAGAGCGAAAGAAGAGGAGCCATACTAGAAGAGGAGTCATTTTGCTTCTTAGCTGCTTCTTTTTTAGAAACAGAAAGAGGAAATAAACTGATGACATATTTTTTTTTATGCATGTTTTATATAATGTACATTTCGAATCAGTATTTTGATAACCAGATACACGGGTCCAGATACACGGGTACAATAATCAGACATCCGTTTTACGAAACCCAACTCAATGCATGAGATTAAGAAAAGAAAAAAATACAGCAATTTATTAAGAGATATATAATATATCAACACAGTACGTATCATACAGTGTTATTGATGTATTTTGCTAGAAAAAAATCATCATAGATCGAAACTCTCTTTGCCCATCTATTAGCTCAGAAGTTTCATTTTCAAAGTTCTAATTGTTTAATAAAAAAAAATCATTTTTCTCTTGTAGCCTCTAGATTTAATTAGATTTAATAAAGTTTTTCTCTTTTATTTTCATTTTCAAAAACTGTTAATCTCTTAGCTCATAAATTTCATTTTCCAAATACTCACAGATCTGACAAAATGTATTTGTTGGGAAAATGTTTATCCAGCCATTCATAGGTATGGACCATTTTACTCTTTTGTCTATTTTGTATCACTTTTTGTTTTATTCTTCTTTTTTTTTGGAATCTTTTTCTCATGTTGAAATTAATTATGCAGCAAAGGGAATGCTGAGCAAACTTAAATATGATTTTTTTTACCGTACTTGAGTAGAATTTTCAAAAGAGCATTACCAGTTTCTGAATAAATTATGATCTCTAACAAAATGCACAATTTTTGAACTCGTTTGAGACAGTCCAAAATTTTAAAATATGTCTAACATGCTCTTTTTCACAAGACTAAAGATTTTTAATCATACTTTTTTCTTATTCAGTATTAAAATTTATTAGCCCAATAATTAATAAGTAGCTAATACTTATTATTAGATAAAGTTTTATTAATTCAATATATTGATCAATTTAAATGGTTTAATAAATACATTATTAAATTGTTTTATTATGGTCAAATGTCGATACTTCTGGTTCATTTGGTGTTGCAGGAAATAGAGATCTTTGTCTCTAAAAAATGAGAGACGCAAAGCAGATGTGGTTCCGAAGATGCGTCGTATAAGAGACATTGCATATGCCATACCTCTGGACGTACCTTACAAGGTCGTCTACAAGAAGCTATGACTCAAAATCAGGGGAATCATGATCTGCTGAGCCACAGGTGAAGAACGATGGGTCTGTTACAAGATCCAAGCATGTAAGGACCATCCATGGCTTGGCTTATAAGACACGCATGGAAGAAGGTGAGTATAACATGTCCAGACTGATGGAACTCTATGCTTCCTCGGAAGGAGATGATGCAGGGAAGGTCGAATATCCTGAGAAGATCTTCAAGGCAGGAATAAAAGCCATCCATAAAGAAAGACAGAAAGGAGGGCAGAAGGGCATTGCAATACTTTGAGTTGATGAAAGGCAAGTATGGACTTACTCCCCAATTCTACGACTACGGTGCAGTAGTCATGGTTACGCGAGGAAGCAGACAAATAATCATGTTAAGAAGGCTGTGCAAGGCTTTGGAGATTATAATGCATGTTGACATCGCACTGTCACCAGTGGGGGGTCAACTCTATCCTTAATCGTGCTTACCCTCGCGTGTTCACTACTTTGGAAGCTATGAAGAAAGATGTGGACGATACCGTTGAAGCTTGCCAAGTATTGGTGGACTTTTTGCATCATAAGAAATTTAGCTATGCTGTCCTTAACAACACTCATTAGAGACTTGAGAACCAAGGGCAGAAGTGGCCTAATTAAAAGTGTCGCCAAGATGGAGGAGGTGAATTGGTGAATCAATCTGTTTTGTTCCTTTTTCTTTTCTATTGGTTTCTCGCTAACTTTGTTCTTTTGTTTTTAAATGTATTTATGCAGCTGGAATAAAGGAAGAAGAAGGATGGAAGGAAGTAAGAAGACTTGGTTTGCATTTTGATGTTTAAGGGTTCGATTTCTTTTGGATGTTCTATAATTGAAATCCTTTCGGTTTATAAAGATGGAACCCTCTCTCTCTCTTTATTTAAGGTTAAGTTTTCTTGTACTGAAAGACCATTTTCAGTTGAAATGGTATCTAATTCGTTAAACTAGTGTATAAATGGGTGGTCCATGGAATGATGATGTGACATTGTGACATGGCTCTCACTTCATTTATTTGCTGATCATAGTCTCATTTGTGACACTGTAATTATAGATTGGAACGTGCTAATTCGAGGCTGTCTGGTTGGAATGGTCGGACTCTGAGCTTTGTTGACCGTCTCACTCTAACCAAAGCTGTCTTAACGGCTCTTCCTGTGCAGACTATGAGCACTATTATATTGCCTCAGTCCACGCTGTCTATGTTGGATAGGTTATCTCGAACGTTTCTCTGGGGTGGGGATGGAGAAACAAAGAAGCAACACCTGGTTAATAGATGAAAGTATGTTCTCCAAAAAGCGAAGGGAGATTGGGAATTAGAGCTGCTAAAGAGATGAACAAAGCTCTGACGCTAAAATTGGTTGGAGATTTATGAATGATGTTGAGGGTTTCTGGGCTCGTGTGGTGAAAAGCAAGTATAAGACAGGCGATGTTAAAGACTGCTCTTGGATAATGGCAAAACGTAATTGTTCCTCTACATGGAGGAGTATCCTGGTGGTTTTACTGGATGTCATCCTTCGTGGAATTGGCTGGGTGATTGGTGATGGGAAGATAAATGGCTGTCAAGAACACCTCTGCGAGAGACTACGACTAATGAGCTTCTGGTGGAGTCTTCTCTTCTCCAAGTGCGGAATTTGTGGCGGAGTGGTGTGGGTTGGGATCTGGAACAAATTGCTCCATATCTTTCCCGAAATAAGAAGCTGGAGTTATTATAGGTGGTTTTGGATGAGGTAACATGCGAAGAGGATCGAGTTTCATGGGCTGAGACTGCAGATGGTGTTTATACAGTTAAATCAGCTTACGCTCTACTTGCGCGAGACCAATTTCCTCGTCCCAACGTTAGCAGTTTATTCTCAAATGTGTGGTCTGTCGTTGCCCCGGAGCGGGTGAGAACCTTTCTGTGGATGACGGCGAATCAAGTGCTTATGACTAATGCAGAAAGGTATCGGCGCCACTTATGTACGTCGGATATCTGCTCAGACTGTAAAGGGGGAGGGGCGGTTCAAGTCAATTCTGCATATCTTGAGAGACTGTACGGCTATGGAGGGTATATGGATCAGGATTGTGCCGGCTCGTCGAAGACGTGAGTTTTTTCAGATGACTCTGCTCAAATGGCTTTTCGAGAGTCTAAGTGATGCGAGGCTGTGTGATTAGGTCCCTTGGTCAACGTTGTTTGCTGTGTCGGTATGGTGAACTTGGAAGTGGTGTTGTGGTAATGTGTTTGGCTTTACTGGGCAGTGTCGGGATAGAGTCAGGTTTATAAAAGAGCTGGCTAAAGAAGTCTGGAAAGCGCATCGACTTGTCATAGTGGGAACTTTGAATCCGGCTGAGGTGGCGAGGTTGATTGGTTGGGTTGCCCCACATAGTGGTTGATTCAAACTTAATACTGATGGCACATCTCGTGGTTGTTCCGGTGATGCTATGGTGGGGGGAGTCATTCACGATGGAGAGGGAAGGTGGTGTGCAGGATTTATGCTGAATATAGGACGTTGCTCGTTTTTTCTCACAGAGTTGTGGGGTGTTTATTACGGTTATACACAGCTTGACAGCTTGACAGCTTGAGACTCTCCAAGTAGAGCTTGAGGTTGATTCAGAGATGGTAGTGGAGTTTCTTAAGATAGGGATCAGGGACTCCCATCCGTTGTCGTTTCTGGTACGTTTGTGCCACGGTTTTCTTTTGAAGGACTAGACTGTCTGGGTTACCCACATATATCGTGAAGCTAATTATCTTCCTGATGGATTAGTTGCCCTTGCTTTTTCTTTACCAGTTAGTTTTGTTTCTTTGAATTATGTTCCGCCTGATTTGGTCTCAGTTTTAAACAACGATGCTCTTGGTTCCTTAAGGCCAAGACAAGTTCGTATGTAATAGTTCTATTTCTGTTTTTCGAATAAAGTATGAGAACCTTTCTTCCGGTCTCATACCAAAAAAAAATCAAACTTGACGGAAATATATATCTTGAGAATATTTAGTAAGTTAATTTGCCAAATAGATTTTGTCAAATAAGGGAATACATAAGTTATAATTACATGATTATTTTTTGATAAAATGACTTCTCAAATAATAATAGTATAAGATAAAACACATTTTTTATTAATAGTAAAAACTATATATTTATATTTACTCCAAAATATAATAATTAAGTATATTTTATTTAAATTTAAAATAAAAAGATACATATTTACAAACAAAATATTACATATTTGTCGATTTCTTTTACATATTTAACTAATAACAAATTAAATCCACGCATCCATGGAATTATACTAGTTTTATTAGGGATTAGAGAGGTTAATAATAGAGTTTATCAACTCCGTCTTTCTCTCTCTCACATGGCAATAAGTTCCATTAGGGTTTTCTCCTTCACTATAACAACCGCCACTCGCTTTTCCTATGGATAATACAGTCATGAGAGATCTCTCTTCCAATCGCCGCCGCTAATCTCTCCTCCGTCATCGCCAATCAGGTAATCACCTCCGTCTTCCTTAACGCTCCGAGGAACAATTAACGCTATCTTCACATTGTTCGTGTGACTAAATCCTTTCTTTCATTAAGTTTGGAATCAATGATACATTTTCGTATGAGTACTGAATCTGCCTCTCCTTTCAATTTCTGCAGCCTTCTTTTGTCTTACATTGCCTATTGCCTGTTATGTCCAATAATCTCTTGCCTCAGCCGTTTCCGATCATTACACAAGCAAGTATGCAAATGGATCCCTGCGTTAATGTCTCTCGTCCGGAGATTATTTCAAAACCGGCAGTGAGTTTGTTGTCTGAACCAATCTGTAATAATTTTCAAGAAGCTTCTTTACTGCCAGCAAGAAGTCAGATCTCTGGGAGGAAAGATTGTAATGTAATGATGCAGTCATCGTTTGGTGCTACTGTAGGATCCATGTCTGTTAACATGGATACAACTCAGTTAACTGGTAAGAGGAAAACACCGTTGCAGCCTACTCAACTGTTGTCTGTCCAGAACAAACGGATGGTACCGATGGAACACCGTGCATGGGCGTCTGAGCTAAATAAAGGTCCCAAGTCGGTGTTGTTAGCTTCTGTTTCCCCTAAAACACAGTATTTGCCTGCATCGTTTTGTAAATCTGGGAAGCAAGCTCCAGCGAGGAAACAAGTTTCGCAGAAACCGCAGCTGATGAAGCCTCAGAACGAATCATCTGAGTCTGTGAGGTCTAAGATGAGGCAATCGTTAGCAGGTGCACTGGCAATGGTACAGTGCCAAAAGGAAGGTACCAAGGAGTTAACAAGGTTACATAGTGAGACTGCAACTAATTCTGTTGAAGGTCTTGTTAGTGAGCCAGTGTCAGTTGGTTCTGGAGCTGATGTGATGGTATCTAGTGGGAGCCCTGCAATGCTGACCCTCAGTGATCCGAGTTCTGGAGGAGGTATCTCTGATCCGACAGTGTTACCGGAGATTTTGACTACCACCAAGACAAGTGATACTGAAGAAAATGCACAAGAACCTCTGGACGTAAAGCCATTTCCGCAAGACAATGTTTCATACAGTGACAATGTGTTTACAAAAGATGATCTTTTGCAAGGGAATGACCTCTCTTGGGCTCTTGAGTCAGATATACAGTTCACAGAAAATTGTCAAAATGAAATGATTGGAGCAACGGATAATGATGGGAATCAGGATAAAGTGTTGCTGGATCCACAAGTTTTGGCATTTAAAATAGAAGTAGAACTCTTTAAGTTATTTGGTGGTGTGAATAAGAAATACAAAGAGAAAGGAAGGTCTCTCTTATTCAATTTGAAAGACAAAAACAATCCTAAACTCAGGGAGAAGGTTATGTACGGGGAAATTCCAGCAGAGAGATTGTGTTCCATGTCAGCAGAGGAACTTGCTTCAAAGGAACTAGCAGATTGGCGACAAGCAAAGGCAGAAGAGATGGCTCAAATGGTTGTTTTGCAGGACACAGAGGTAGATATCAGAAGCTTGGTAAGGAAAACACACAAAGGAGAGTTCCAAGTGGAAGTTGAACCAATGGATAGTGGCTCAGTGGAGATCTCTGTTGGATCGAGTTCGCTTAACTGGTCTCGACCAAAGAATATTAAGAAGAAAACCCCTTCCATCACTAAAACACCTGGAATCAAGAACGCATTGAACGGCTGTAATGAAAGCACTGCCCCGATTAACGGTGTCACAATAGATGATGAGATGCAGGCTGCCACTGGATCTCTTCCTCCAATTGTTTCTCTTGATGAATTCATGTCATCCATGGATTCAGAATCACCATCTGAGTCTTTGTCTTCAGATATTGGGAAAGGACCTTTTGTTTCAGATGGCAATGACGCAGAGGCGGTTTTAGTTTGTACATCACTAGTTAAGGCTGAGGCATCACCAGTTAAGGCTGAGGAGGATGACCTAGTAGCGTCAAAGCCTTATTCCGATTCGAAATCTGGAACAACCTCTGTTTCCATACCTGCGGGTGAGCGTCTATGGGAAGGTGCACTCCAGTTGAGTGTTTCATCTGTGATCTCTGTCATCGGCATTCTGAAAAGGTTTGTAATCAATGGCTCCTTAGTGGTAGCAAACCTATCTCAGTATTTAGTATTCTATCTACAGTTCCAAATTTGGGTTTGCATGATTTAAACACTTTCTTGACGCTGCTTGATCAAAGACTCTTAATATGTTCTCTCCCTCTTATTGAATACTATCCAGTGTTTTTCAGCTGCATGGAAGATGTTTTGAATGGATTAAGATACCGCTCAGTTAAAAGTTTTTGTGAAGTTATAAGCTTCTCATTGTGTTTATGCCATCCATAGAGATTCATTCGCATCATAGAACTATTGGTTTATGTTAAAGTCTGTACACTTACTGACATCATATTTACTAAACCCTGATTTTTACTCTTGACAGTGGAGAAAAGACTACTACAAAAGAGTGGCCTATGTTGCTTGAGATAAAGGGTAGAGTCAGATTAGATGCATTTGAGAAGTTTGTTCGAGAGCTCCCAAATTCCAGGAGTCGTGCTGTAATGGTATTTTTGTACACGTTTATCTCTGTCATCAATTTCACTGTTTATGTCTTGGCTCTTGTGCACATTCATTTCTTGCGATTGTCACATTCTTGGGAGTGTTGTCTGCTTAGTTAATATAGAAGTCCCTATTTTGAAGAGTTTAAACATTCTGTGTTTGGGCCCCTGCAAAAGCTAGTAACCAGTGTGGTGGCTAACCGAGCATTCTAAGGATTAAGAAAAGAATATGAAAGGTTAATGGCTGATGCTGATTTGTGAATGATGGAGAAAAATACCAGAACAATTGCTTGAATATTTTTTGCTCTCGAGTGATGAACTCGTTCCAAGTATCTATCATGTGCACTTATATATAAACCTTGCTTCTGTGTTACAGGTTATGTGTTTCGTCTGCAAAGAAGAGTGCTCCAAGACAGAACAAGAGAACATTTCTGAGGTATGAGCTTTGGTAGCTAACTAAAAGATTATGTGTAGGAGTGTGTTATCCGGATAAACTGATTAAACCGGATCCGAAAAAATTGAACAAAATCATAGTATGGTTAAAATCGGGTTTTCTACATCTAAAGAACCGGATCCAAACCGGATAAGAAAAGACCGAAAAGTTGAATTTATTTGAATCCATCCCTATAAACCAATCCCGGTTTGAACATCTCTAAATTTCTTTAATATATAGCAACATCAATATTCTTTACTGGTTATGTTACACTCGTCATTGGTAACAATTTTGTGAAATGTGGTTATTGCTATTATACAGGTGGTGGATTCGTACGCTAAAGATGAGAGGGTGGGTTACGCTGAACCGGCTTCAGGAGTCGAGCTTTACCTTTGCCCAACCCGAGGCAGAACCACCGATATTTTAACCAAGATTGTTCCAAGAAACCAACTCGATTTCTTGAAATCTTTAGATGATGATGGTCTTATAGGTGTTGTTGTATGGAGAAGACCACAATTTAAAAAACCATCACTATCTAACTCTCACAAGAACAACCACGGTTCCTCATTAACCACACTTAATGCGTCTCGTTACGGTAACATGCCACAGGTCAACCACGACGATGGTGGTGATGTGCCGCCGGGGTTTGGTCCAATGGCCACGGCTCGGAATGATGATGATGATGACTTGCCTGAATTTAACTATTTTTCTCGTGGGGAATGTGTCATGAACCGGACTACCCGGTCTGATTCTGTAAGAGAGCTTATACATAAATATGGAAAATCTGAACCTTTGTGGAACCAAGGTTTTAATGATGACGATAATGACATACTACCTGAGTGGCAGCCTCAACAAAACCAATCTCACGTAAATGGTAGCTCGATGGTTAGACCAAGTGAGTGGTGGACTCATCACGCTGGTGGATATTAATTGTGTTTTTGTCTCAATTTTGATAATTTTGTTCGTTTGGTTTTTTTTTTTTTTTTGTATCGTAGATACTCTTTTAAACTGAGTGGTTCTATTTTATATCAAATCGTACTATAAAATGGGCTTGCAAGGCCCACTAATTTCCAAATCTTTCGTGTAGTTGAAGTCTATGTTTCATTGGGTTATACTAAGGCCAGTCTATGTGCTCCCATATTGCTTTTCTTTTACCTCGAGCTTCTTCTAGTGACAATATAAGTTTAACTAACTTTTTAGATCCAACCTTCTGCACAGAACAAATCAGGGTTCGAAGAAGCAATCCGAACAGTCAGGACATCTTCAATCCATTACTCTATTTTTTAGTAACTCCAAAATGAAGTTGAAGTTGAGTTTTACTCCAACACTACTTTATTTTTTACTCTAAAATAGAGTGATGGCTAAAAATAATGGTGTAAACTCATTTTATACTCCATATTTATATATTTATATCTAGAGTAAACTCATTTATTCTTCATTTTGGAGAGATATGAAATAGCCTCGGAGAGGATCTGGACTTTTACTCTACTTCCGAGTGAGATACAGAGTACTAGAGTAGGATTGGAGATGGTCTCACTGACCAATTATGGGGCTTGTGGACCGATTAATTATATGTGAATTTTCGAGGAACCAATCTCGATTAATTTTAAGGCCTAGAAATCTCTAGTGGCAAATGCGAATAGAACCCAAACGGCGGAATGTCTATTACAGACTCATTTATCACCAGACCAAGTCACATTGGTTAACAAAACAAAATAAGTTATAACCAAAAAGCATATTGATCAAAATTGGTTCGAAGATTTTGCAAGTTGTCTTACCATGGTTGAGTTCCCTTGGTTTGCGCAAATCAAAAGCATTCTATTCTTTTGGAACAGTTCCATGGGTAGATTTTGTGCCAGTATCTAACTAATAAAATATTAAAAAAAAGAAAAAGTTGGAGAAAGAGAGAAACATTATCTCATTTGAGACAAGTGGCAGATTATAAATACTCCTGTGGACAAGTGGCAGATTATAAATAGTTTGATTCTTAAAAAAAAAAATATTTAATCTATATGATAGAAATACATTAAATTACTAATATAAATATTTTAAGAAACCCATTTGAGTTTCTCAACCAATGAATATATATGCTCCTATATGAGACTAACAAGTTGTTTATTGTCCTTGATGAAATCATAATTCCGAAACCAAAAGAGTTGTCAGAATAAGTTTCTATATAACCTACAATGCAGTGACTGGCCAAAGTAGAGTGCTCATGATTGCATCCACCGCGGAAGTACAACATAAATATGATATACCAAACTGAACTTACATCAGAAAACAGAAGAAGAAGAATAATGATGAGCTGGTAGTGGCATATCCATTAAGAGATGTCACATGACACCCCTTAAATCTTTAATAATATATATATAAACTGTAAAAAGTCAGCAAATTTTTCATAAAAGTTATGTAGTGAACCCAAAAACTTAATATTTTGACCCCACATAAATAAGTTTTGGATCCGCCCTGAGAGGCGTCAACTGGTTGTTGGGTTAGCATAGTGTTACATAGAGTCAATGAGTCTTGTGAATGAGCGTTATTATTTATATATAAGAGGATCCATGAGTCCAAGAGAGTTAGGGATTGTGTGGGTTTGAATCTCATGTGTGGGATCAAGTTTTGCATTCAAGCTTATCTGCTTGGATCAAACGATCGCGAATCTCAGGGGTGAGATGACGAACTAAAACGAGCTACCCATTGCTGGTCGAGTCACGAGAAAATTGTTTTGTGACAATCAATGAATCAATGATATATATTAACCAGCATTTTGATAGGCAGCTTACATTAATGTGTATGCACGTTTTGATTTGAAACTTTTGTGTAACTTAAAGAATCAGTGATTAAGAAAAATATGCATTTATACACAAGGAAATTATACAAAGAAAAGAATAAAAATCATTGCATTACCAAACTAAGATTTGTATAACTTACACAAATCTTGAAATTTTATTATCTATCCACATAATTATAAACAAGCTGAGTAATTACAAAGTTGCTGTTACAAAAATAAAAGAATAAATTACTAACTATGCAAGTCGATCTCATAATAATGTCACCCAACACTCAAGCAAGTATATATATAAACAAACAATCTCTCCACCAATTTGTCCAACAAAGAAAGACAACCAAAAATGATGATGTCGAAGAAGAAGGAAAGCATCGGGCGACAGAGAATCCCAATGGTTAAGATAAAGAAAGAGAGCCATAGGCAGGTCACTTTCTCTAAGCGTAGAGCTGGTCTATTCAAGAAAGCTAGTGAACTTTGCACATTGTGCGGTGCAGAGATTGGGATCATCGTGTATTCTCCAGCCAAGAAGCCCTTCTCTTTCGGCCATCCCAGCGTCGAAGCCGTATTTGACCGTTATTTGTCCCGAAACGATCTGTCCTTAGCGAAGACGCAGCAACCGCAGGGAAATGCTGCAGCGAGCTGCGAGCTGAACATGTGTTGGACGCAGATCTTGAGCGAGGTAGAGGAAGAGAAGAAGAAGGGTCAAGCGATGGTTCAGATGAGAAAAGCAAATGCGAGCCGGTCGATGATCAACTGGTGGGAAGGGCCAGTGGAGGAGATGAATATGGTTCAGTTACACGAAATGAAATCTGCGTTAGAGGAGTTGAGGAAGGTGGTTGTGTCGGAGGCGAATACGGCAACGTATAAAGAGGTGAAAGAGGATGCGTTCGGTTTCTTGGATGATAAAGTGAGTGTAAGAAAAAAATATATGAAAAATATAGTTTTTCTTTCCCATGGTCTTATAGTTAGTTGTTTTCTAATGGGATAGTTATATTTTTTATGGACATTTGGAAACCAATAAAATTGGTGACCATTATAATTATAATGGATATTTGAAAACCAATAAATTTCTAATGGGATTGTTAGTGGTATTTCAATGGACATTTGAAAACCAATAAATTTCTAATAGAATTGTTAGTGGTATTTCAATGGACATTTGAAAACCAATAAATTTCTAATGGGATTGATAGTGGTATTTCAATGGACATTTGAAAACCAATAAATTTCTAATGGATTGTTGGTGTCCTCCCACTTATCACTAATGTGTTCATCTCCACTATGATGGATGGTTGAGATTGAATCAATGTATGAGGAATAAGGTCCTCTCCCCACCTATAAATAGATGTTTTGCTTCATCACAATTCATCAACAACAAGAAAAGAAAAACAACACATAAAGAGAGAGGTTTATAGGAAGGGGAGAGAAACTTTATCTCCTACCTAAAGAACTAAGAGTTCATTGTCTTTAGTTTACAAATCATTAAGGAAGCTTCACTTCTAAGGAAAGATCAAAGGAGGCTTCACTTCTACAATGAATGGAGGTATTTATTAAATTCTCTTTATGATTCTATTATGTGATTAATTTAGATGATCAAGATCTTGGGGTTCATGTTAAAAGATTGATTTAACATGTGGTATCAGAGCTATTGGTTATGAACATCTAATTAATCCATTAAGAGTAATAGATTTATGGTTTAAATAACTGAAAATTAAACCTTAAAGTTAAGCATGTTGGTAAACTTGAATCTTTGCTTAATTTTCATTTTGTACATAACTTTTGCATGTACATAAGTTGTAGAAATTTTCAGAATTCATAAAGGATTGTTCTTCTCATAAATTGTGAAGAAATTATCATTATTAAAAAAAAAAAAAAAAAAAAAAAAAAAAAAAAAAAAATTTACATAAGTTTTACAAGAAAGATATATATGTAAGAATTCTGAAAGTAAGTTATATACAAAAGAAATTTATGAGATTTTTTTTAAAGAATAAAGCTTGGTTTTTCATAATGTGCAAAATTAAGATTTTGATATCACCAAAATGGTTTTATCATATAATGAATTGTAAAAGAAAACCAATATATTTAAGTAAATTTTGATATGTTTTATGTATTAATTAGCTACCCACAGGTAGGCTAGTGACATAATACATGATCAATAATTTATAAGAGTATTTGTATATGAGATAATTAAGTATATCCACAGATAACTTAATTAGTCTAATACATATCTCTATAAAAAAATTTCCGAAAGCATGACCTTATGATCGATTATAGTGTCTACCCACAGGAGCACTGTAATCCATAGTCATATGCATTCAATAATTTAAGTTAATGTGTTGTTTAAATTAGAAGTCTAATTAAAGCTTGTTATATCTTTAAATCACAGCATCATTTCCCGCTACTTTGTCATCTATGGTTGCTACTGTTCCAATCCTCACTGGAACCAACTTCTCAGAATGGAAAGAGAAAGTTGAGTTCACATTAGGAGTACTAGATATGGATTTGGCGCTTCGTGAAGAAGAACCAAATCCCTTAAGTATAGATAGTACTGAGGAAGAAATGGCTATCCATAAAGCTTGGGAAAAAGCAAACAGATTAAGCATGATGTTTTTAAAGATGACAATAGCTAGCAATATAAAAACTTCCCTTCCAGATGCAGATAAGGCTAAAGATTATCTTGCATCTGTAGAAGAACGGTTTAAGACTGCAGACAAATCCCTTGCAGGGAAACTTATGGCAGATCTTACAACCATAAAGTATGATGGGACAAGGTCTATGCATGAACATTGCATTGAGATGACCAACCTTTCAGCCAAATTAAAGAATTTAGGAATGAAAGTGGACGATTCATTTCTTGTCCAATTTATCCTAAATTCACTACCTCCTCAGTACGGACCATTTCAGATCAATTATAATGTAATAGATGAAAAATGGACGTCTAATGAATTGGCTAATAAACTAGTCCAAGAGGAGGCTAGACTTGGCCGTAAAGGTATTAAAGTGGCCCATTATGTTCAAGAAGCTGGATCTCAAGCTGGAAAAAGGCATCATGCGAGCCATAAAAGAGCACCACCCAAAATGAATGATTCTGATCAAGTTAATATGAAGAAAAAGGCAAAGAAAGATTACAGATGCCACTTTTGTAAAAAGGTTGGACACTTTCAAAAGGATTGCCCTAAAAGAAAAGAATGGTTTGAAAAGAAAGGTAATCCTATGGGTTCCGTAAGTTTTTTCGAATCTAATCTTACTCATGTTTCTTCGAAATCTTGGTGGATTGATAGCGGTGCTAATGTACATGTAACAAATTCTGTACAGGGATTCCTTACGATCCAGAACATAAAGTCAAGTAAGAACTACTTATTGATGGGAAATCGAGACAAGGCGCCAATTGAGGCTATTGGCACCTATCGTCTCATCTTAGATAGTGGATTTTGTCTTGATTTATTTCAGACACTTTATGTTCCATCTATTTCCCGTAATTTAGTCTCTGTAAGCAAACTTGATTTGGCTGGATTTAAGTCTACCCAAGGAGATGGTTGTATTAATATATTTCTGAACTCTAATCGAATTGGTTCTGGAATATTAGTTGACGGTCTTTATATGCTAAAACTTGCTGATCAACCTTATGAAACACATCTCTCCTTGCTTAATGTATGTACACTTAAAAATAAAACATGTACTGATAGTTCGTATTTCTCGTGGCATAAAAGATTGGGACACATTTTCCATGAAAGAATCAAAAGATTGGTAAAAGATGGAGTCATTCCGAACCTTGATTTTACCAATATTAAGACGTGTATAGATTGCATTAAGGGTAAGCAAACTAAGCACACCAAGAAAGGAGCCACAAGAAGTACACAGCTTCTTGAAATAGTGCATACAGATATTTGTGGACCTTTTGACGTTCCAACTTTTGGAGGTGAAAAATATTTTATTACTTTTATCGATGATTATTCACGTTATTGTTATTTATATCTGTTGCATGAGAAATCTCAATCTGTGGATGTTGTACAAATGTACATTACAGAAGTAGAGAGGCAATTAGATAGAAAAGTGAAAATCATTAGGTCAGATAGAGGTGGTGAATTTTATGGCAGGTATGATGAAACAGGACAACATCCTGGACCTTTTGCCAAACTCCTCCAAAATTTAGGAATCGTTGCGCAGTACACAACGCCTGGTTCTCCATGGCAGAATGGTGTAGCTGAAAGGCGTAATCGTACGTACATGGAAATGGTAAGATCCATGATGAGTCATGCTAACTTACCTGTATCTTTGTGGATGGATGCATTACGTACTGCAGTATATATCTTGAATCGGGTTCCAAGCAAAGCAGTTCCAAAGACACCCTTTGAACTGTGGAAAGGCTGGAAACCCAGTCTGTCACATCTCCGAGTTTGGGGATGTCCAGCTGAAGTGAGAATATACAATCCGCATGAAAAGAAATTAGATTTCAGAACGATCAGTGGTTTCTTTATAGGTTACCCTGAGAAATCTAAAGGATATAGGTTTTATTGTCCGACTCATAGTACGAGAATTGTAGAAACTGGTAATGCAAGGTTCCATGAGAATGGCGAGATTAGTGGGAGTGATAAAGTTCAAGATGTGACCATTCAGGAAATTGGGATAAATATCCCTTTACCCTTAGTTCCGAATGTTGGAAATGCTCCCATTGTTGAACCGTTAAACAATGAGGAAAATGCATTGAATGGTCACACACTCCATAATGAATGTACCGCCAATGATAATCATGAAGTACAAGAAGAACCAGCATTAAGAAGATCAACTCGTACGAGAAGATCTGCTATTTCTGATGACTACATGATTTATCAAGTAGAATCTGGAGAATGGAATATTAAAGATCCGGTTTCTTTTTCACAAGCTATGAAAGATGTTAATTCTGATAAATGGATTGATGCCAGTAAAGATGAAATAGACTCAATGGTTAAGAATGAAGTTTGGGACATCGTTCCATTGCCTGAAGGACACAAAGCAATAGGGTGTAAGTGGATCTTTAAGACCAAACTCGATTGTAATGGCAATATTGAACGATATAAAGCTAGACTTGTAGCCAAGGGGTTTAATCAGAAGGAAGGCATCGATTATAGTGAGACTTTTTCACCTGTGTCTAGAAAAGACTCTCTCGAATTATCTTAGCATTAGTAGCTCAGTATGATCTTGAGCTACATCAAATGGATGTGAAAACTGCCTTTCTTAATGGAGACTTGCAAGAAGAAGTCTATATGCGTCAACCTGAAGGATTTATAATCGAAGGTCAGGAAAACATGGTCTGCAAACTAAAGAAATCAATATATGGACTGAAACAAGCTTCGAGGCAATGGTATCTTAAGTTTGATGAAACCATTATGAAATTCGGTTTCAAAGAAAACATTGTAGATCCATGTATATACCTCAAGATCAGTGGGAGTAAGTTCATATTTTTGGTATTGTATGTCGATGACATTCTATTAGCCAGCAGTGATCTTGGTTTATTATGTGAGACTAAGAGCTATCTCTCAAAGAACTTCGATATGAAAGATATAGGTGAGGCATCCTATGTGATAGGAATTGAAATATTCCGTGATAGATCACTCGGAATTTTAGGATTGTCTCAGAAAGCATATATTGATCGAATTCTTGAGAGATTTGGCATGATGATGTGTTCTTCTAACAATGTTCCTATGCAAAAAGGTGATAAACTTAGCCTAAAACAATGTCCGCAGAATGAAATGGAACGTAATGAAATGCAAAAGTTCCCTTATGCATCTCTTGTGGGAAGTTTGATGTATGCACAAGTCTGTACTCGGCCTGATATAAGCCATGCAGTCGGGATGTTGGGTAGATTTCAGAGTGACCCAGGACTTGCTCATTGGAAAGCTGCGAAGAAAGTTTTAAGATATCTAAAGGGAACAAGAAACTACATGCTAACATATCGAAAATCAACACATCCACAGATAGTTGGATTTTCAGACTCAGATTTCGGTGGATGTGAAGATTCTAGGCACTGTACTCTCGGTTATGTGTACTTCCTTTGCGGAGGTGCCATATCATGGAAAAGCCAAAAGTCAGATTTGATTTATACATCCACCATGGAAGCTGAGTATGTTGCATGTTATGAGGCTTCTATCCAAGGAACTTGGTTGCGGAACTTCGTGTCAGAGTTTGGGGTTTTGAACTTCATTGACAAACCCCTAACTCTTTATTGTGACAATCAAGCCGCAATCTTCTTCTCGAAGCATGATAGGATATCTAAAGGGGCGAAACATATGGAGCTCAAATATCTATCATTAAAGCAAGATGTTAAAAGAGAAAAGTTTGCCATTGAACACATAGGCACAGAGCTAATGGTCGCAGACATATTTACGAAAGCTTTACCTCCAAAGACATTTATGAAGCATGCTGAAAGTATGGGTCTGGAGGATAGCACTTAATTATGTTGTCTGGTTATGTATTAGCCTATGTTTGACATTTATAAGAGCTCTCTTATGACTTTTACATCTTATGCATATTCTGTTTCCAATGTGTGCACACAATATGTTAGTTGGAATTATTGATAACAGAATAAGTCTTTAGAAAAAGACATAAAAGAGACCATTATGATAACTCCTACTTATGATTATGGTCTAGCTATGAAAGTAATCGATGTAGTAGTACATGGAAGGAATCATGTTGCAAAATAATGGGTGACCGCCATGACTCTCATCGATTACTAGATTAGTTAAGACACTTATGAAAGACCAAATGAAAATATAACATCATGCCGGCTTTATGATTCCAATTGAAAACTGTACCAGAACTATACTAACGACCAAGTGGGAGAATGTAAGAAAAAAATATATGAAAAATATAGTTTTTCTTTCCCATAAATGTGGTCTTATAGTTAGTTGTTTTCTAATGGGATAGTTATATTTTTTATGGACATTTGGAAACCAATAAAATTGGTGACCATTATAATTATAATGGATATTTGAAAACCAATAAATTTCTAATGGGATTGTTAGTGGTATTTCAATGGACATTTGAAAACCAATAAATTCTAATGGGATTGTTAGTGGTATTTCAATGGACATTTGAAAACCAATAAATTTCTAATGGGATTGATAGTGGTATTTCAATGGACATTTGAAAACCAATAAATTTCTAATGGATTGTTGGTGTCCTCCCACTTATCACTAATGTGTTCATCTCCACTATGATGGATGGTTGAGATTGAATCAATGTATGAGGAATAAGGTCCTCTCCCCACCTATAAATAGATGTTTTGCTTCATCACAATTCATCAACAACAAGAAAAGAAAAACAACACATAAAGAGAGAGGTTTATAGGAAGGGGAGAGAAACTTTATCTCCTACCTAAAGAACTAAGAGTTCATTGTCTTTAGTTTACAAATCATTAAGGAAGCTTCACTTCTAAGGAAAGATCAAAGGAGGCTTCACTTCTACAATGAATGGAGGTATTTATTAAATTCTCTTTATGATTCTATTATGTGATTAATTTAGATGATCAAGATCTTGGGGTTCATGTTAAAAGATTGATTTAACAGTGAGGGCTCCTTACATGAACATGTCTTCTGGTCTTTGTAATGTTTACAATTTTGGCTACTGAAATCGTTGTTTCTAATTCACACATGTTCTTCTCTTTTTTTTTTTCTTTTTTTTTTTTTTTAGTTGGTATTAGAGGAAAATTAATGAACCAAAGAAGTTGTATGGTAGTATCTTGCTAGCTGTTTTTTTTATTTATTTTGCTTTCAGATTTTTTCTTTTTTTTTTGGCAACATAAAGAAAATCTTATATCTTGATTAATGTTGGTTGAACTATTTGATTGGTAGATTATGTTCTATAACGGTTAGATATCTTAAAATTAGGATTCTTAAAACTAGCAGAGCAAATTTCCACCGCGTCGCAAAGGTTTAAGGGGTGCTATACGACCGAATTCTGAACAATTTTGATCTCGTTTGTTTTTGTACATGGATACTAATCAAGATGCAACATTATGATTTGGCAATTAGATTTTGTTCAATTATAATATTCTGTTTTGTATTTAGTGCACTCCAGAGGAATAATTTTAATTAATCACAACTGGGGTATGTAGTGATGCTCAGTTTTGAGACGAGTGAATATCACACTGATCATGACTTAGTTTGAAAACGAGTATATAGATGATAAACTCGATTCGATTTAAAGAGCAAAAATTCCATGGCTTGAAAGGCGACGATCATGGCTTCACAAAAATGATTACTCCAACTTGGTATTAAGACGAAAATGATATCGCTGCTCAAATTTTTAGACGAGCTTAAAGATGATAATCATAGTTCGCTTTTAAGAAAAAATATGACCACGGTTTTAAGAAAAACATGTTGATCATGATCTCTGCTCGGTTGTAAGAAAAGCATAAATATTTCTATCATAATTCTTTTTTTTTGGCAACAGAAATACAGAAAAATAATAAAAAATTCGGTAATTTAATTCGCTAGATTAACATCAACATGAATCATTGATGAGGGATATGACCTATCACTTTAGTGCCATTTTACACGCTCTTGTATCGAAATATACCTTACTTTTCTGGAACTTTTCTAAATGGACAGTAAATGCCGGCCTTCCATCATTGTAGACACAATCTTCACCAACTCCAAACAATCTGTTGTAAAAGTGACTGTTTTATGATATAAAATACTCATTCACTTGCCGAAATAAGTGCTTCAAATTCCGCGTGAAGTGGAAAGGGACTGCATCAAACATCTCTTGCCCCCATCATCTTCCCGCAACCTGCATCCTCAGTAACCACCCTTGACCAAATAAAGTGTCCCCATTCTTCCAAGAACCATCCAATTGACACCAATGACCTTGTCGGTTCCAAATGGGGGCCCGAGAAGTAGAGTCTGCCCAGTGAATCCTTACTACCTCCGAACCCTCATTAATTTGTGCCTCTTCCCATATAGACATGCCTCCTTTTCCGCTAGAAAAACAATATCTCGAGGGTCTCTATCAACATTATTAAATAAATTATCATTTCGAATTTTCTAAATATACCATAAAATCCACTGATAATAATGATTCCTATTCTCCGCGGGAAGCCTCCAAAACAAATAGTCCATATTAGAGAAAACTGATGCCCTAGGAAAAACCACAGGGTTAGATGGTATATGCGACAAAGCCCAGGTTTGTAAAGTCGGAGGGCACTCAAACCGAACAAAATTAATTGACTCCTCATCTACCCCACACCGAACACACTGTATGTCACAATAAACTCTGCACGATCTTAATTGTTTGTAACCGATATACAACCTGATATAGCCTGCCAAATAAAGTGTTTGAACTTGGGGAACAATTCAATTTCCATGAGATTGCTTGTAACGGCTTAATGCGAGGCCCCATAACGGAGATTTCCTCTATTCCAATCATTGTACAATTGTTCTGTATGGTAACCTGATTTAACAGTATATGTATTAGAATGAGTAAAGTGCCAACCAAGAATATCTTGCCTTAAAAATCTACTAATTAGTAATGCTAAAATTATTCGAGTGTCCTCATGCTGTATAAATTCTTGAACCAAATAACTTTCCATGTTTTTGTATTATTATCAATAAGATGATCAACCATAAGAGTAGGAAGAAATTAAGAGTTTTTGGATGAGCTGGTCTCGAGCGAGGAACTGGAATCCAATGATCATTCCAAACCGAAATAGTTATAGACCTCCATATTCCAACCCCTTGAATCATAATTTATTTTAAGATTAACATATATAATATTTAAAAGAAATGTATGAATAATATTTGAAAACTTATCTCGGTGAGAATGATGATTATATGGTGAATCGTTCTTAATCTGTGGATACGACGACCTCTTTTGGTGTGATAAGAATCTAATGCTGATGAGCATAAATAATAATTTTATAAAGTAAGTTATCATGCTTTTTCTTTTTTCACAAACTTTTTTTAAGTAGTATAAATTTAAAACCTGTCTTTGTCGTGGTGTAGAAGGAGGTTAAATAATCGGGACATGGCTTGGTACGTCGAGCTAACAGTCATGCGATTTCCAATCGGTTTATATATAATATGGTCATAAACAATAGAATCTTTCTGAAGCTGAACAAGGAAAGTCCGAATTACCTTCGTTTAAGTTGTGCAAAGTCTGCACTGTATCAACCCGGCCATCTGAGTTAAGTTTACGCTCAACAGTGTGTCCCTGCAAGGATTTAAAGCAGAACACTTTTACAGTTATCTTGATCCAACAACAAAGGAAAAATTATGATCCTCAAGGTAATGTATGAATTAAGTATAAACCACCTTGTTGTGAAGGCCTCTTGAAATCGTGTGCGCTGCTTGGCGTGTTGCAGTATTGGCTTCTTTGCTTAATTCAAGAGTTAACTGTTTCACAACAAAACCAAGTTTTAGTAGCTAAGCATAAACTAAAAATTCTTTACCCACACACAAATGCGTTAACTTTTACAACTCACCCCATCACTTCCTGTCCTTCTGGTCTTCGATGAAGTGTAGTAGTTTCCGTCTTGGCCACCGTATGTAACAGTCGAGCTCTGGAAGCTATAACTACGAGATTGTGGTTGCCATTGTCCATTGTTCACCATAGCATTCCCATTCATTTTTTGCTTTGTCTGTTCCTTCTCTCTACAGAAACAAAAAACACACAAGCCAAGTTAAAGGTCTTCCACACTTCTGGATTCAGTCATGGAAGTCGCAACTCACAATCGCGGCTAAAGGTCTTCCACACTTCTGGGTTCAGTCATGGAGTTTCTCGGTGGAGAAATACTCCGAAATTAGGATGCTATTGAAGAAGGGAACACGATTCGAAGGATCGAGTCATGGTGTGTGCAGAAGAGATCAAGCGGAGCTGATCGAAAGGAATTTTGCATTCTGTTTTCAGAAGAGAAAGTAAGAAGACGAGAAGCTTCCTCGGTGGTCAACTCAGGGTACATGGGCCTTAAATGGGCCTCCGACAATGAAAGGAGCAAACAGAGTGGGCTTAATATCAATCGAGAACATGTTAATATATTAGAAAACATTTTGGTTAATATATAAGTATCAATGTAAACTAAGATTATAAACATATATTATAGTCTGCGTATATGGATTATAAACATATATTATAGTCTGCGTATACGAATTTTTTTTACGTGTAATTACTATTTTTAAAACGATTAAGCTAAAAAAAATCATACGGAAAAGTTATTTTATTTTTACATTATTTTTACTCCTTGCTTTTTATCGAAAAATAGCCAAAAAAATAACTTAATCTTTATAACAGAACGGAAAATAATTCTACGAAGTACATCTATTTTCTCTTTAATTGCCTTTTTAATTGTGGATGATGTGCTACAGTGATACTCTCTATCTCCGAACGGAAATTTTTTTTTATCTAAATCCAAATCGTTTTCTTCCTGCACAAATCCATCGCCTCGAAGCAATTCTCCCTCATCTTCGTAATAAATGTTTTGTTTAAATCAAACCTATGTTGGATTTTTTTCTTTTGTCCCGTTTCTTGAACAACTTGTATGTCTTTCTTTATTTGAACCTCCTCCAACTCGATCAATTCTGGCTTCATTTTTTCTGTGAACAAGATGAAAGAAATGTTATGGATCACATTTAAAGAACCTAGATTATAACTTATTAGAAATCAAATATAAAAACTAAATCGCAGAAAATATGAAATATTTAACATGACATAAACCTGTACAAATAAAGTAAACCTTACACTTTTTAAAAATTTTGAGAGAATGAACAACATTTTGCACAACATTCATACTTTTTTAAGTTATTATATAATTTTGAGTTTCTTTTCTAGAATTGAACATATATTTTTTTTTATTTCATAATTTACTGTGATTTTAATCATTGTCACAAAGTAGTAACAATAACATCACAAACTATGACCAGTTTTAAAAGTCACTAAAATAGTTACAAATTGTGACAACATACTTACCAAGTATTTGTAACTGTGAATGACTTAAGTTTAGTCACAAAATAGTATCATTAAGTTACTAAAATTGGTCACAAAACTGTAACAATATTTGTTACCATATATTTTGTAACATTTACGTCACTATTAGTGACAAAAATTTGTTACTTTCAATCTAGTCATAATATTATGACCAAATTGTAACACTTTTATGACCAAGTAATTTCGTCACAATTTAGTATCTAAATTGTCACAATATTGTGACAAAACAATTAGTCACAATTTTTTGTAACAATATGGACTTTTTTTTGTAGTGATGTGGCATACGATGATTCTTTACTTCATAATTTCTCTTCGTAGATTTGGTTCTATCAACAATCTTGTCCCATGCATATTTTACGTAAATTTGGGTCTCAACATTTTACGTAAATTTGGGTCTCCTCTTTAACGTTGTCAACGACCACAGCACATTGTATAGACTATATATCAAGGTCGGAGGAGTGCTATCAGATTGGATAACTTTGGTGGAGTATATACACACCAACAAAACAACTAAAGTATCAGTGTTCTACAAAAAGCTTCATATGAAAAATAGAGGAAAAGAACATTTAGAGAACATTAACAGCTAATAAATGCTTCTCTAAATACTTTATTTACAAAAATCGATTGGGTAATGAAAAACATACTTTACTAAATGGTGTACAAATCAAGTAATCAACAGGTTCAATGACGGAAAGAGAACACTTAAAAATAATATTAACACGATCATAAAAAAGAGGTTTCGCCTTTTATATTGTATTTTCTAGTTTAAGCTGGTAAAGATTTTAAATCATCATAAAAACATTTAAGCATCGAAAGGAAAAAAATTCAAATACATCGAAAGCAAAACACACATACAATTTTATTTGAAACTCTTACATCATTGCCATCCCACGCTAACACGAGGACAGTTTTATTGAATTACCATTACAAACGGTCAGAAGACAACATAGAACAACTGAACATGTCTCCACGACACCTTCATTGGTTCATTGACTCATATGACTGAATGGAGACTCTTCCGGATCTCAGACCCCAAACTGTCCGGGCAGTTGTTCCGTTCAGTAGTTAGCTCATATGGTGGCTCATCCCTGGCAAGCCACTGCTCCATACGGAAGTGTTCAACCTTGCTCGCAGATCCAACTTTAACGGTCACTACCTCCAGGTATTGAACAAACCAGCCGGGCTTTCTGCCAGTGCCGTCAGACTTCAGAGTCAAAAAGCATACTGGATTCGGAAGACAGGCCTCCTTCCCAACGAAGACGTCCAGATTGCCAATCTCAAAGTAGTTGTGACCTGGTGGCATATTCCCACCCCATGTCTCTAGGTTTTTTATTTCAATGTACTTTCCGTTTTTGTCTGCGATTATAACCCCTATGACCGAATCTGTGCCGGAATCACTTCTCGTTCCGGTTTTGATCTTGATCGTGTAGCGGCAATTTTGCTACAAAATCAAGAAAAATAAATATAACAAGAAGGAACCGAAGTTTATAGCCAAATAGTTTGAACTAATTATGTCGCTAGATAAAAAAAAAAGGTCATAATCTAGGAATGATGATGAGATATGGGAGACTTACGGCCAATGCAACAGTAGAGATAGTGGCGATGAGGAGGACAAAGAGCAGGAGAACCTCAGGACGAGCCATAGTTAGTGATATATGAATGTGAGAAATGCAGATTTGATCACTCTAACTATTTATAGAGTTGGAGACTTGAGATTTCTTTCAAGGAGAAGAGGCCCTATTGCATGCTTTTTAGGTTAGAGTGTGAAGTTAACGTGGCATATTGTGGTCCGTGTGACTGAAGAGTATTTTAATGCTCGGGATTAATTCGGTCGACATGGGCATGAGGTGTCATCAAACTACGAAAATTATGGAAATCTTTTGTTTTGTTTTGGTTTTCATACCGAGATATTTTTTTTTGCCAAAGTTTATTAAAAGCTAACCCATCTTACATTATGATTTGAAGGCAGAGCATTCATGGCGCATTCATGGCGCCTTGACGGTGATTAAGAAACACATGATTCTATGTCGGCCGTTTTGTTTTTACAGCTATGCAAGACATTCAAGATTCATTAGTGTTAATACGACTATCTAAAATCTAAATTAAAGGGTTGGATCATACATCTATGACAGTCTATATTTTTATTCAAAGAGAATTTTGGTTTTGGTTAGTTGAAGGAGACAAGAAGATTTTATATGCCAATTAGATAGAATCTAACCTGCCTTATAGTATCATGTAAAAACAACGCCTACATGACATCTCTGAAGATCAATTAGAAATTACAGGATTCTATTTTCAAATTACTTGCAAGGATTTCATTTTATATATAAGCCATTAATCCTATATTAATATCAGCCCAATGTTACATAAAATAAGATTAATTTATTTTGTTTGGATGATTAATATAACGGAACTGATTTGTTGTATGAGAATATTTATTCGTTGGAGTATGAAAAATGTATTCTTTATGAATCATATTTTGAAATTCAAGTAACTGAAATCAAACTAATATGAATTTTATTATATTTAAAATGTAGTTTAAAAATTATATATATTGTGATATTTATTGATTTAATATACAAAAATAGATTTATGATATAATAAAACAAATAATGATATTATAAAAATTATAATGTAGAGTTTACTATTTTGAAATAGATCTACGATATTACGTAGATATTATTAATCAATATAAAATTTTACGGAGATTTTATTAATTTTTAAATTCAAAACTAAACAATGTAGCCAAACAACTCTGATGACATATCTCGTAATTAAAAGCATTTTCATAAGAAATGACTTCTCAAATAATAATAGTAATATGATTACCTTACGGTGAAGTTTGGAATCAGTTTCCATTGAAACGGAGGAAGATATTTCTCATATCTTACAACGTGTTCTTTTTTTCACAGATGCATGTATTTTGGTACCCTGCAAAATCATCAAAATTGGTTAATAAGTTCGAAAGATTTTAGTATGGAAGTAAGTGATATAAATTTTAGGAGACTACTTACCTCTGAGCCCGCTAATACAATATCTACATTCTAGTGTTTCTCCTGATCTGAAACTGTATTGTCTCTATGCAGGTCCGGCTTATTGGGTAAGTAGGTGAAGCAAAGGCTTAGGACATCTATTTTAATAGGGCATTTGTTTATATATATATATATTATATATATAAATATATATGTATATATTATATATATATGTATATATATATATGTATTAATTCTAAAGATATGAATAAACTTTAAAGATTTTGTTTTATTTTAAAAAACTAACAGCCCAAGTGATGATATTTTGAGCGTATCATGTTTGAACTTAGAATTTACTTTAATGAAATGTATAAAAACATTGTTGGTGATGATTTGTTTATGAAATTAAATAGTCTCCGAGAATCAATACCAATTAAACTCTATCGAAATACTTGATTTTTTGAGAAAATAGAGGGTTGTTATCTGAACACTGACGTTGACCATTCTAGTATCAGTTGCGAAGTTTTTCAAAGTTGAAAGTTATAAAAAACTATTTGAGGTCTACCTTGTCACAAATAGATTAAATGAGTTGACTTTGTTATCAATTGAGACAACTATTGTTGAAAAACTTGACTATTCGAGTTTAATAATTGATTTTGCAAGAAAAAAATGTAAAAAGTTATATTTCAATAAGTTTTTTTCTTACTTTTTATCGTTTAAACAGTATAAGGAGTTGGATTATCTTATATAAATGAGATACCCAAGTGAATATCTAACCAATGAGGTTTGCTCTTATAAAACTTTAAGATTTTTTTTAATATTGTTATCATTTGATAATCTTTAACAAAAATGCACAATTTTTGAACTTGCTTAAGGCAGTCCAAAATGTTGCAGTGGCACTGTCTCTATGTATGCAAGATTTTGACTTTAATCTTCCATGCTGTTTTGAAATGTTTGATGGAAACCAAGAGAGTTATTGGAAGAGGGTGAACCATTTTCAGTTGACTGTTTGTGAGGTACGCTTTTTTATGTGGTAGAATATTGACAACCGTTAGGGTTTTTATATTGCATCAAGTAGATTAGGGTATGTATATTCACGGAATATCTTAGAGCACAATCTCTGTTTTGATTTTGTTTTATATGATTAGAGATATATGAAGAGATAATGATTTATGGTTGTTTTTAAAAGCCAATATAAATTAAATCTTCTAAATATTTGAATGTTAGTTACGTTACGTTTGAGGATCTTCTAGGGGATATATAAATGGTAAGAATATCAGATTGTTAATGTAAGACAAAAGCATCTTCGTTAAAATCGTATAATGCATACTCGTAAATCCTATTCAGTTGAGTTTCTTGTTAATAAGCTCGTAGCTAGAACATGTTATGGTTCTGTCAAATAAAAAACAGGCGGGAAATTTCAATTTGGAAACACTGTTTTTTCTCTCCACCATGTTGTTTGAAAAACAGTGTGAAAAACATTCATTAGGACGCCTCTCTGATGGTGAATAAGAAATCAAATGATTCTATGTAGCCCCTGGGAAAAATACCCTGACCCAAAGAACTGAACCGAAACCGATCCAAAAAAAGAGGAACCGAACCGCATCCAGAACCGACAAAATACCTGTACAGGTCTTAAACTCCTTTACCCGAAAGATCCAAACCCGAATAGAATCGAACCGAATCCGATTAGATCCCGAAAACCGATTGGATACCCAAGACACGAGACCAAAACACACTAACAAAATTAAAGGTTTTCTTCTTTTCCTCATATTTCTTTGCTTTGAATGTTCTACATTTTTAGACCCGAACCGACCCGGACCCGAAAATAACCGACCCGAAACCGAACCAAAATTTACAATACCCAAATGGATTCTAAACTAAACTATCCGAAAGATCCGAACCCGATTAGAACCGAACCGAAAACCCGAGACATTTACACTTATGCAAGACATTGAAGTTTCATTAGTTAATACGACTATCTAAAATCTAAAGAGTTGGATCTATAAACACATCTATAACAATCTAAATTTTTGTTTTATATATTAATAAACTTTTTGTATTTCGTTAGAGCATCTCCAACCCATACTCTATAATATATCTTCAAATTTGAAGTTTCATCTTTTTTTATTGCATTTCAGTCCTTACAAGTTATATATTACTTAAATAATTTTTCTAATTCTAGATTTTATATATCACTTTAATCTATATCAATTTACATCTCAAAAATATTTAAATACATATGCATATACATATACTTTTTATATATTTATATGAACAAATTTTAAAATAATTTTTTTAAAACATTAATATAAAAGAAATATTGTATAATTTTACATTTATCAAAATAAAGAGGCTCATTTATCATTTTAAAATGTGTATTAATTGAGAAGTATTTTGAAAATAGTTATGGTGAGTAATTTAGTAATTTAATTTTAATTTTATATCATGTATTATTTAGTTTCTGAGTTTATTAGTATTATTCATATGTAACTTTATATTTTAATTTTAATGTAATATTTTTTTTATAATATTTTTTATATTTGGTTTGAAGTTTTATGCTTTAAAGCTATTATGATAATATTTAAAAGAGTATAATGTAAATTGTAAAAAAAAATTAGTCAAATATAGAGTTTTAGCATTAGAAATAACATCTTTAAACTTTAAATATAGAGAAACTCATACTTCAAAGATTAACTATTGACTGGAGATACTCTTAGCTGAAGAAGACAACAAGATTTTATATGCCAAATTAGATAGAATCTAATTACCCCTCTTATAGTATGATGTGTAAACAACGCCTACATAATATCTGACGATCAATTCAAAATTGACAGGATTCTATGTTCAAATTGTTATTGAAAACCAAGTTATCCCCTTGTGCTTTCGTAATATCGTCCAATTATGCTTTTGAAATCTTTAAATCCAATTTTACCCTATAATCTATGAAATATTAATTATCCAGAAAAACAAAATTATTACTATGTTATTTTATGTTTATAGTTTATTAAATCATAAAAAAATAGATAAATAAATGTTAAATATTAATTAGGTGTTCTAAATATTAATTAAATGTTAAATAACGCCTACATGATATCTGACGATCAATTCAAAATTTACAGGATTCTATGTTCAACTTGTTCGAGATAGACTATTTAGCTAATAATACTAGATTGAAAACCAAATTATCCCTTTGTGCTTTCATGATATCAAATTGTTCAATTATGCTTTTGAAATCTTTAAATCCGATTTTACCCATTAATTTGGATAATATTAATTATCCAGAAAAAAAAATTGTTATTATGTTATTTTTATATTTAGTTAATTAAATCATATAATAAAAGTAAATAGATAAATAAATGTTAAATATTAATTAGGTGTTCTAAATCGAAACCTAGTCCTTGGCAGTCTGGACTTTTTTTTTTGCCGGTGAGTATCATCCTTGCTGGTGTACTCTTTTCCGGCGTACTTTTTTCCGGCGAGCATTGTCAGCTAGTCTCCGGTTATATCTGATCCTATGTTCTGTCAACATCAGATGGAGAAGAAGCATGGTTCTGAGTCCAATGCCGCATTTGAAACAGATTGTGATGATGATTTCCACAGCGTCAATGAAGGTAAACATATTATTCTCTAGGATGCTATGCATTTATTCTTTTTTTATCAATCTTTTTTTTGGCGTTTCTGTTTTTCATTTTTTCAGATACGCTGTCCTTAAACGGAGGTGAGCTGTGTATCACTCTCGAGTAAGACGAGACTCTGACTGAAACTCAAACGAAGCCATGTCCCAGTCGAAATCCGACGGTAGCTTAAACGGCACAAAGCAGCCTGATCTCGTAGATTCATCTGCAGATAAAGGAGGACTCTTCGAAAACTGCAGGATCTTGCCGAGTAACTGTTTGCCCTGTCTGAATCCAATAACTGTTGTTCCTTGTGTTGTCTTCAGGTGAATCTGATGGAGAAGGAATGAATATTGTTTTATACTTCAAACTTTCGGATAATTATTCAAAGGAACTTCCGCTTCATTTTCAAGAAAGTATTCGGGTAAATTTTGAGCTTGACTCGGCTACTTAGTTTCATCTTTATGGCGCTGCTTATTGCTCTTTCTAATGAGTCCATGGTTGTTTTTTTTTTTTGGCGCAGAGATTACTAGATGATGAGGTAGAGAAAGTTAAAGGCTTCTATGGATACAACGGCGCCTTTCAGAGAACGGATTAAGATATTGGAACGTGTTGCAAACGTAGATGATCTCCATTTGAGTGCTCCAGAGAAAAAGCTGATGCAGGCTTCTGCAGCACTATTTCTACTCGGTGAGACCAAAACTCTTTAGTTTAATTGTTCTTATTGATTAGGAATATGCTAGTAACTAATGGACTTTGAACTTTTTTATTCTTTGCAGGGTGAAAATTACTTTGAGTTGATATTGATATGCATTATGGGCTAGTTCTTTGAATAATGCATAGATTCCGTTATATATCCCAGAAAGGGTTTGAAGCGTTCATAGACAGACTCAAGATCTGTGTTCTTGATGTTGGCCTCACAATTCAGGTAGGATTTTTGTTACAAACAATTTTTTTTATGGATCAAAACATCTTTTTTTTTGTCAACAGCAATAGAAATCCACACGTTAAAACGACTCGATAAGCCAAGTTCGAACATCAACATCAACATGAGGGTAAGGGATCAAAATTTAATAACTACCGGGGAACAAACCAGAGGAGCTATAAATATAAACAGGGGAACAAACCAGAGGAACTACCGGAGCAGATTCTGTCTTGCGTCAGGCTAAATGGGATTGATTTCATGAACTATCATCAATTAACTCAAGAACTCCTATGACTAACAATTTTTTTTTCCTCCTTTGTTTTCCTTATAAAAGAAACACACATCTAAAAAAAAAGCATCCCTTAGAACCCCAACAACACAGAAAAGGGTGATGATTTCAAGTGAATATATAAAAATTTCGAATCTTTAATCCAACGTTTGTCATCTTCTAATTTATATGTGTGTCTTTATCTTGTTTTTCTACCTTCTAGGATCGATAGCAATGGAAGTCATAGATCCCTGAATTCATTGGTTAAAAGTAGAAACCAATGATTCAACTGAGAAGATAAACCTATGCTGGCTTATAGAACGTTTGTCAAAATGTTAGTATTTTGTTGTTCCTGTAATTAGTTATTGCATCCTAGTTTTGCAAATGTGTTTCTTCACAAGTAATTTCCCTTCTTATGTATTGTCCAGCATGAAAATGCTTTTTGCATATTTGATGAAAGCTCAGCATTCAAAGTGATAAAGTTAAAAGAGGAAACCGTATGCTTTAATTATGTGGCTACAACAATTAACATCTGTAAGCTAAGCCATGCTAATTCGGTCAAGTAGTGACCTAGGAAGCATGGAAGCGTTGGAAAGGTGGTGATTCTCGCTCCGGAAGCGGAAGCGGGTTCGGAAGCGTTAGGAAGCGTTCGTAATCGTCGTGGAATCGCGCTTCCTGAAGTAAGGCATTTGGAAGCGCATTGGAACCGTAAGATTCCGAGGTGGAAGCGTTGAATCTGTCGATCGGAAACGTTTATGCTGCAAAAATTACGTATCGTCATTCTTTTGGGCTTTTAAAACTTATTTTATATTGGTATTTTTATAACAACTTTAGCCCATTTTGTTAATATAGAGATTAAAAGTTAAAACTTAAAACTTAAAAGGTAAAACCCTAATTAATAAAAAAAAAAAAGGTAGAAGAGAACTAAAAAAACTTACGCTGCTGTAAATCTGCAACAGGAAGACGAAGACGACGAAGCAAAGAGTACGTAATGTCAATTTTGTATTAATTATAGTTATGACTTATGAGTCTCACTTCTCAAAAATAGTTTATATTATTATATTTGTGTCTGCCCAATTGTTTATTTAGCTTGAAGACACATGCACTAAAAATTTGGGTGACTTTAGTTTTTATTGATTTTAGAAGTACTTAGTTATTTACTATGTGGTAAGGTAATAGTTACGTGTACTAGTCGCCAAATTTGTATTCTCCTTCAGTTAAGAAATTGTTGTTCTTGTACTGTTTATACAATAGAGTTAGAGTCAATTGTGTTTGACAAGGTTGATGAAAATGAGTAGATGATTTTAAACTTTATTTTTATTTTCTGTTGAGTTACAATATTTGAATTAAGTATTGGATTTTTATTATTTAAAATATTTTTCAGTATAATTATATTTTGGTGTTTATATATATATATATATATGTATATGTATATACGCTTCCAACACGTACCCGCTTCCTAAATATTTTTTAAAATTCGCTTCTGCGCTTCCAAACGCTTCCGCTTCCGCGTACCCGCTTCCGATTCCATACAGCATAGGTAGTGACATATCTTTGTAATGTCTCTGATAGTAGGATTTTGCAATCACTTTCAATTACTCAAACCTACTCATGTCATTGTAGTATTTGAGATTCAATCCAAAGGGGTAGAGATTAACACACCAAGAGTACATGAAACTATCTAATCTAAGCACAATCAATGAGTTTGTTTTGTATCTAACAACCTAAAAGCCAAAGAAAATATCAAACAAAGACAATAAACTCTAACAAGATGCAACAATTGATCAATCACCAAAAACAAAGTAAAACGCAATATCAAACTAAAATGATCCAATAAATAAATGGCTAAGCCTTTGGGTTAAGATAATTGACTTGGGTAATCAAATGTCAATCAATGAGGCTAACACAACAACAATGCTGATCCTTTAACCTAAGATCACTAATTTAGCTAACCATTCTCATGGCATTAACCCTATGCTATCAAGCAATCAACATCAACTCTCATTGGTCAATCACAAGTATAACATGCACTTACACAAGTCTTAATAGTCACAAAGAATCCTAACATCAACTCTCATTGGTTAGGCAAACTAAGCACTTAAGGGTTTCATTCAGGCATTTCAACAAACACTTTCAATGCATGAAAAAGCCTAAGGTCTAGATTATGAGAGATCAATTCAAATCTAGCATTAAACACAACCCATAAGCAAAGATCTTCTAGATTAAGCCCTAAGCCTCATTAATCAACACTTAACCACCCTAATCTACTTAACCCAAAAACTTAGAAAATGACTACTCACTAATCATCTTGATAAACACAAAACCCATGATGGATATGTGCATAATCAAGAGATAAACAAGGAGAAAGAAATAAAGAAGAAGAACAAGGAATGGAAGAGAAAATTGCAATAAACTCAATAATTACAAAAGGTGTTTTCCAGTTTCGTCTAGGGTTCAAGGATAGATAATAGATTAGGTTCACATCCTATTTATAGTTGAACATAAGAAAAACCCTAAATTCATGCAGCGACCTATTTCCTCTCGGTGTATCACGTCGGTGTACGCACAGCGACCTGATTCCTCTCGGTGTATCACATCGGTGTATGCCGACGGAACCTTGTAGCCTTCGAAACACGCAGCGACTTGATTCTCTCGGTGTATCACGTCGGTGTGTGACAGCGACCTATTTCTTATCGGTGCATCACCCCGCTGTGGGAACAATCTGCTGAAAACTTCATCTTTCTTGGCTTATCTCCACTCTATCTCCTCCAAATCCACTAGATAGCCACTTCATCACCTAATAGAGACATATGCAAGAATGTACAACCTAATAATGCCTAAATGCAAGCAAAAACTATAAAAAAGCATATACAAATGAAGATTAAAATCACTAAAATCTATACATATCAGTCTCCAGAGATATTTATCGTTGAAGGAGATTCTGCTGGTGGCAGTGCAAAACAGGGCCGTGACAGGCGTTTTCAGGTAATCACACTCTCGCACTTCTGTGAAAATTCGAGAGACTGCACACGTTGAGATATCAGCCATTTCTTAATTAACTTGGTCAAAGTTAGATTATGTAGGAGCCAGGGGCGGATGTATGTTGGTGGGAAGGGGGGCAGGCGCCCCCGGTAGATTTTAATAATATTTTACATTGTAAGCCAAATTGTCTAAAATCTTTTGGTTCTCTTGCTAAATGTCCCCGGTCAATTATTTTGTTTGTCCCCAGTCAATCCTCGTTTAGTCTTTGCTCCTTACCATATTAGATTTTTTTTAATAATTATTTTCTTTTCAATTGAAACACTCGGTATTACCACATCACCTTATTCAAATACACTTTTTTTATGTGTGACAGTATATTTATAATATCTTCTCTTTTAATATTTTGTTGTTTAAAGAGTTAATTAATTTAAAATTTAGTTACCTTTCAATTTCTTAATTATTTTTTGAGAATTAGAGGTAGTTTGATTATTTAATTGTTCATCATGCTTGTGTGTTTAGGTTATTTTTGTGGGTTTTATCAAAAACTTTATGTATTGAAGGAAAAGAATAAAAAGTTTGCATATGTATTGAATCATATAAATAATGTAATTTTTAAATATCAATAATTTATATTAGGTTTAACTTAGACAACGACAGTTAATAAAAATAATAAATATATGTTTAATAAAAATATTTTAGTCTTTTAGTTTTTGAGATGCAAATGCAACTTCCAAACTTTCCTTTGTTCAGCATCTCAAATATCCAGATTTTTTAGATTTTTGAGATTTTGCATTCAGATGCAAATCTAGATATTAATTTTAATATGAAAAACAAACAGTATCCAGATGCCTGCAGCCAGATATTGCAATTGGCTAAAGAACGAACAGTCCCTAAAATGAGTAGTTGAATACATATGTGATGTTGTGAAACGAAATGTCTTCGATCAGAGAATCAAATTCTCGCCATTAACGGCTCTCGCTCCTTGCCTTCTTCCTCGTTACTTTGCGGGAACAGTAGATTTTCTCTTCTTCTTCTTCTTCTTTAGGGATTCTAATTCGAGAATGAAGCACTTCATGATGCCAAGAAACGCCGTCTTGCGAGATATCGGAGAGCCGCAATCGCCAAGCCCTAGCTTGACTAAATCCAAGTCCCAAAGGAAGATGAGATCCGTCAAAGAGAACGCCCCGCCTCCAGATCCGAACTCATTGGTGTCTGATTATAGCCTTGTTGGTCGTCTCCGGCGAAATTGAAGAGTCAGCTTCCTCCGCGTCCGCCGCCGGCTAATCCTCTTAAGCGAAAGCTCATCGCGGAAGCTGCGGCTGACAATGGAGTAGATGGGGTTTCAGATTCTGGTTTCAAGGTACTTTGATCTTTCGATTTGATTTGTTTTTTGTGCGCAGAAATTGGAGAATCTCGTAGTAAAATCCCTAATCTCTAGATTCGAAAACTCCTAAACAAAATTATAGAAACATTCTTCTTCAATTCTTAATTACTTTACGCACTTAAGACTCTTTTTGGTAAGCGAAACAAAGAGCATAGCTTCTATTTTTAGAAGGTTTAAGTTTCATTTGGCTTCTATGTGATTGTGGGGAGACCTGAAATTTCATTCCATTCAACTAAAAATTGGCAAATTGTTCAAATAGTTTGATTTCCTCACAGTTGAAATGAAGCAAAATGCAAGTGATGAACTGGCAGAGTGACAAATGATTTCTACATATTTCAATGGCACTTCATAATACGCATTTGTCTCGTTTTGTAGGTTATAGTGAGAATTAAGCCTCCAAGCAAAGGTGAGGAAGAGGAGATGATAGTTAAAAAGATCTCCAGCAATGCCCTCACAATTAATGAACATACTTTTTCTTTCGACTCAATTGCTGACCCGGAGTAAACACAGGTAAACCAGTGAGCTTGTACCTATCTTTCTTGTATTCTTTCGAGGAAGAAATCTTTCAGCTTGTGGGAGGCTGATATATATTGGCCCTTTTTTCCACAGAATTTTGTTGAGTGGTTGTTTGTAATGCTTAAAATGAATCTCGTTCAAGTTTATTTTCTTTAATAATTCAGCATTTGTGTTATAGAAACAAAAGGAACTAAGGAAAATTTTTATGAGAAGAAACAAAGTTTCATGTTGTTTTTCAGTATTTGAAATGCTATTTTTACGTGTTTATGTTATTTTTAGATGCTTGAAACTTGGATAATTTGTATGTCTTGAGATCTGTAAATAGTCCAATTTTTGGCAAGTACTCGTCTTTCAGAAGACAAGCAAAAAGGTAAGGCAGGTTCCAAGTATACCAGATAATACAAGTACTTGTTCTGTGTCCAGGCCTACTTGGAATGGACGCAAGGCACGCAGCTTGGGGATCGTCCGTAGGGGCGGCTCATGTGCTGTCCAGATGTGCGTGGCTTGGGGACCGTGCAGGACATGGATGCGTGATACACGAGTTTTAAACCCTATTTTCCTACTGCAAGTGCACAACAAATCGTAGTAGTACTTAAGGGTCGATCCCACGAAGACCAAGCTTACACTATGGTTTAATGAGCTAACTCAAAAGTTAAGACAAATCAAGATGTGGTTTGGTATCATGAATAACAAGCAATAAATTGAAATCGGTTGTAAATCAATTAATAAAAAGGTTAGGATAAATCGCAGGTAATTCAGAGTAAGGACCAAACAACTATTCATGCACAATTCAGCACAAATCGAGAAATCAAACATAAAGATAATACTGATCCACTGTCGTGGCATCAATAACTTTGTCTAACAACCTAAAAAAAATCCTAACTGTCGTTGGCTCTTGAAATCGCAAACAAGCATTATAGATCAGGTTTGATATGTCCACAATTCTCCTACACATCTACTTTCGCAATGTTTCTTCTAGCAACCAAACAACTGTCGTTGTCTAAGTTGTACAAGAATGAAGAAATTCAAAATCTAATTCTTGGTCTCGGCCTTGGAGTAAAGGTGATATAATCCCTTTTCCATCTCTTTTTTTTCTTCTTTCCTCTAGCTTGGGCATTTTTGGAAAACTGAATGCAATAAACAACTGGGTTTCAGGGTGAACATTTTAAGATTGACAACTTGCGGTAGCATAAGATCATCATCTTAACAGATGGAGATGTTGATGGTGCACACATCCGGACACTTCTATTGACGTTTTTCTTCAGATATCAGTTATAAGTTTATACGATTAAAAAAAAGAAGAAATATCTTCAAATAGCGCACTTTCGTGTTTTTGTCAAAATATAACACATTATGATAAAAATGACAATCATAGCATATTTTATACTTTTTTAAATGTATTACACAAATGAATTTGGGTTCACAAATCATTAATTAAAGTTTAGATTTTATGGCTTAGGGTTTATAGTTATAAGATTGAAAAGAAATGAATGAGAAATAAGAGTTTAATACTCTTTTAATTCTTTAATGAATGCTATTTTTGTTTTTTTACCCTGATGTGCTATTTTGGTGACAAAAACATGAAATGTGCTATTTTGGTGACTAAATTGTTCCTTATTCGGTGGAGTTAAACTAGCTGTAAACTTAACTTAATGTTTTTAGTTGACAGAGAGCCTTGTTTGTTGCGGGTTGCATATACGTTGATGTTCCACCTCTTTTCAAGGTATATATATTGTGTGATCTTTAGCATATTTTGTGCTTTAGATTAGGAATTTCTAACCAAACAAAAATATGGTTTCTCTCTGAAAACGATCAGATTGAGTGGGGAAAACAAGCACAATATTGCTATCATGAAGAAGACCCCGAAAGGATCACCGCTAACTTCCCTGCACACGCATCCTACAACATTCAAAGGTTCAAAGGTAAAATAAACAAAATTCTGAGCTCTGTCATCTCCTTTGTCTGGCTTCTCGTATATTATTAGTACGTAGAGGAAACTTGTATTACTTGATGTAGAAACTCCTCGAAAGAGTTAAGAAAGGGTAGCTTCTTCATGATTAGAGCATCATTATAGGGGGATCCAGATTCTTAGTAAAAAAATTTAAAATAAATGAAAAGAGGAGAAAATAGAAGAGTCGAGTCTTATATTGGACTAGGAAGAAACGGATCGTCTCCACCACGTGTCCTCTTCTCTCTTGTCTTCTCCCTCGACTCAAGTATCCTTTTTTTCCCGGGGATTTCAGCGATGGAGTTGCTTCTTCTCCTCTTTCTTTTTTTTTATTTCTCCTTTGTCACAAATTTGATAAAGAAGAACGGTGACACAAAATCGACTCTCCATTTCAGCTCCGGTAAGTTTCTCCTCTTCCTCTCTTCTCCTATGTTTCTGTCCTTTTTCTCTCCGGCGGTTTCCGACTGATTTCGTTTCTATAGAGCTTGGAATTTGCTTAAAACCGGTCTAAAGATTCAATTTTCTCTAAGCAATGGGTTTTAGCCAATAGAATTGTTTCTCTGGTTTGGGGTTTTCGAAAGCAATCGAACATGTGCAATTTCGTTAGTTTACTTTCACAAAGATGCAATCTATAATGATTTAGCTTCCATTGCTACTGCGTTGAATTTTTCTTCCTGAGATTTTGACTTTGCCAGCTCTCCGTAGAGATGTGATTGATTGTCTTAGATTGAAGTCTCATATTATCCAATTGGTTGATACTTGGTGTGAGCAGTTTTTGAAGAAGGAGGATCAGAATGGATAACACTGTTCCGTGTGGCTTGTGATCAAGCCGAGGAGTTTGTGGAGCTACCTATTTGTAAGCTTCGAAGATTACATAAACAACATGATTCTCTGGATTGTTAGTCTATTGATCTTGATTCAATGCTATAATTGCATACATCTTTACTCAAACAGTTTCAACAACTATTTTACTACAAAACAGGTTTGATCTTTGCTCCTTCTGGTTGCTTCTTTTCCCTCTTCCTTGTTTATGCGTGTCTTGGAATTGATTTGGATCCGACATGTGTTTTTTCTGTGTTTCATTTCTCTGTCGGGAGTGATGCAATGTATGGATCCTTGAGGAACAGGATTAGTGAGCTAAAGTTGTAATCTTTGACTCGAATCTTATAGATACTGCCTGGTGATTCTAGCCGGAAAAAAATTTGTTAGGAAGACAGATCTATTCATGAATTTTTTCACCTTGTGATCGCCAATCTATCTACATTCTGGGGTTTTGTTCTCTTTTGAAATTTTGTCTGTTGTGAAATCTTGCTTACAGATTGAAGAAGATGCATGGGCTTGTTTAGTAAAGCTGGAAACATGTTTTTGCAGACCAGAGCGTTGCAGGCGGCGAACGCTATGTTACATGGCAATCTTTCTTTGACTCCATCCAAACTCTTTGTTGGAGGTTAGACTCGAAAACTTTTATAATAGTAATCTGCTGTTGCGTTTGAGAGAAACTTTTCTGTTTGATTGTGTTAACAATCTTATCCTGTAATATACGACCTCTTCCTAGGTCTCTCACCAACTACTGATGCAGATATCTTGAACGAAGTGTTTGGCAGATTTGGAAAAATGTTGATGGTAGCTATCACTTCGCAGCCGAATCATTTCTCCATTGGTTTGTCTTCCTCATTGCTGACTAATGTATATACTTTTGTTCATCACAGTGGTAGTGGTTTCGAACCGTGAAACTGGTGTATCGAAGGGATTTGGTTTCGTAACAATTCTATCGATGCTGCTACTAAGGCAACGCAACATATGAACGTACAGATGATACAAATTTTCCAGCTTCTTTTGATTACTAAATATCATGTCATGAGTCTAATTTCTTTCTCGCTTTCTTTTATTCCATTTCCTTTAAGCGACATAAGTTTCAAAGCTATTAAAGAGGCGGGTGTAGAAGTTGCCATTGTGTCCAACTTCGACACTCGATTAAGACCTATCCTACGAGCACTGAGATGTGAAGACTGGTTTGATGCTGTGGCTGTTTCAGCAGAAGTAACATTACCTCCTCTTCTCCTTTTTCCTTTTTTTCTTAAATCTTAGGGTTCTCCCTATGATTGACAAAAAGACAATAGTTCTTACTTAAGTTTCTTAAACTAACTTAATTAATAAACTAATGTTTAAGAATCAAATGTGGGTTTCTTCTATAATGATGCTCTTATGATATCTCCAGTGTGTTTTGTGCTTAAAGAATGTAAGATATATTGTTAAGTTTCTTGGACTTCCAACCAAAAACCAATCGAGAATGAGTGGATTGGACCAAGTCCCTTATATATCAGTTAAGTCCCATATAAACTCCCGATATGGGATATATTCTCACACTTCCCATCGAGACAATGGTCCGTCTAGCCATTAGTCTCGACAATATCCCATTATATGATCAATTTCGGGTCAGATTAATCCGGCCTCTTTCGATGGGCCGGATCGATTCGGGTGGGGAAGCGTGTGTTCGGGCTCTGATACCATGTTAAGTTCTATGGTTTTCCAACTCAAAACCAATTGACATTGAGTGGATTGGCCAAGTCCCTTATATACTAGTATTAGTCCTTTTAAACTTCCGATGTGTGGTCCTAACACGCATCATCGGCCCATCTCAGACCAAATCCCACTTTAGGACCGGTAATAAACCCTTTCTGGGCCACCTACTTGGGTCACCAAACAAGGTTCTGATACCATGTTAAATTTACTGGACGTCCAATCCAAAACCAATTGGTAATGAGTGGATTGGCTCAAGTCCCTTATATATCACTTAACTCCCATATAAACTCCTGATGTGGGATATATTCTCACATATATTGTTCTGTTTTTTCAGGTTTGGGAGAGATGATGCCTGAAACAGCTATGGGAAACAACAATGAATCCAGAGACAAGGATATTGAAGCAACTAGTTGTCGAGGATGTAGCGGAAGCGAATATGACATTCTCATCCCTTATGGGTGCTCGGGTAAGCCTACGAACTTGGTTGATTGTCTTTTAGTGGTTAAAAACTGGTACGCAGCAAACTTCAACTGCATTCCTTTTCTTTTGTTCTCAGGTTGATGCCCGGAAAGAACTCATAAAAAATGCTGCGACTAAGGTGAATCTGCAGCAACTCGACATATAAACAGGGAACCGTCGGAGACTAGTTAAAATACCTTTTTCTTCTATTAAAGTTCAGTAGAATGTTCTTGGAGACATCCATCATATTTTGCCTTTAAATTATATTATTAGTCAGAGAGATCATGTTAGTTCTTTCCTCTCGCCTTGGCATAGCCGTCAAAGACGATGGACAAGCTTTTTTCGATTTTTTAAAATATTTTTTAAAAACAATTTGGAAAATATATTTTTAGAATTTTGTTTAGATTTTGTAAAATATTTAGTTTCCAATATTTGTAAAATAAGGGCAATAAAGTCCAATATTATCCAAAAAAGAAAAGCATAATGAAACAATTTGGTTTTTAATCTAGTATATTTAGCTAAATGTTTTTTATACCATTCCTGAATTAAGATCAGTTTTAATTTGTATCAGAGTTAAAAAAAAATTAAGATCAGTTTACTCAAAATCCTAAAAACTCCTTCAAAATGGAAAATTATCAAGACTGAAGCTACTGTGTCCATATAACAATATCGATGAGATTCCTCGAGAACTGATTCAAGGCTGTCGGAAATATTTCCAACAATGAGCCAAAAGAAAATTTTCGGGGTGTAAAACTCGAAAAACCTTTGAATTTCTATATTTAATGATATAAAAGCTACAAAAATTAATACATATTTTTAAAATAGTTATCAATCAATCAAATTAAATAAGAATATCTGATAACCAAGTATATCATACTAATATTTTTTAACTTTCCTATTATTCCTTATTTTTTTGTTAAATTAAATTCATTTATCAAATCAAGCATATAAATAAATATCAAGAGTTTTTAAAGTAATATTTCATTTTAGTTTTTTTTTTCATAAATGGAAAATCAATGTAATATTACATGTATATATACGTATGAAAATACTCTAAAATAAATCACTTTGAAGTTTTTATGAACAAAATGAACTCAAAGAGAGAATAGGAGAAATTCTTTTAAGAGGATAAGAGACTAGCTTACTATTCCTTGTCAAAACATTAAAAATAAAAAAATAAATAAAGGGTTAATTAGGTTAATATTAGGCTTAGGAATATTAATATAGAAACTAACATCTATGCTTGCGAATTTAGGTAGCTAACAAAAATGGTATTTGAATAGACAGATATACCTTTGAAATGATTGACAGGTAAAAAGTTAAAAGAATGGTGGCAATATTACCCATGTTCAGAAAAAGAAAGGGAGGAAAATCAAATTGAGACCAAATCGGAAAATTGGATATATGGTTTTCTACATATATTTTTTCTATCATTTTATCATTTTGACATCTGTCAAAAAGAAACATAGATTATCTGAAAAAAAATTAAAAGATTTCGAATTGAAAAAAAGGAAGCAAGAAAAAAAATACAAGAAATAATTTTTAAAAATACAAGAAATAATTAACAAAAAATCACGGAAATAATTAGAAAAGGAAAAAAAAATCTAAAAGGAAAAATTAAAACGTGGTATAAGTTTTTTAAAAAGGAAGCAAGAAAAAAGGAACAATAAAATAATTAACAAAAATTGATCGCAAGAAAAAAGGAACAAAAAAAGTTACTATTGTTAACGTGGTATAAGTTTAAAAAAAAAGGAAGCAAGAAAAAAGGAACAATAAAATAATTAACAAAAAAATCACGAAAACAATAGTTTTTAAAAAAGAAAGCAAGAAAAAAGGAACAATAAAATAATTAGCAAAAAAATCAAGCAAAACCCAATAGAGAACGAGAAAATAAACAAAAAGGAAAGATTTTAAAATGGTATAAAGTGTTATGAATGATATATGTGATGTCAATTAGGAGTCCATAAGGCCCATTATGTTTTACCTAATTACCTATCTACTTGTACTCCTATATAAATGTTTCTACCTAATGGAATAACACAACACCAATTCCCCCTTTCTCTGTTATCAGCACGAAACCCTAACCGTCTGAGCATAAACCCTAGCCGTTTTAAAAAAAAATAAAATCTCGTCATTGTTCTTGTTTGACGATGTTTCCCTCTCCATCGATGCATCTCCGACTATGTCTCCCCTATAGCAGCTATGTTTACTTTATCAAACGTTATTATGTCTTATTGATTTATTTTTGGTACCGATTGGTTATCAGATATCAAATTGATTTGATTTAGGGTTCAATACATTCATGGTTTGTTACATATAATATAAATAAATTATTTCTTGAAGTAGTGGAATGACGCATATGTAAATTATATTCTGTTTCATAGTTTACTAGTATGTTATTTAACTTATTTCATTACCATAATATGTACGAAAATATGTAATTCCTTGATCAACAAGCTTATTAACTTTTATTTGTTTGATGCATGTATGATCTCTCGGATCTACGACGATCGAAGTACTTATGATCCTCGTGAAATCTCTTCCAAAATCCCAAACAGCTTTGTCACTATTCCCCATCGAAATATATCCGATCTCCCATCGTCATTCCGAGCTAAGTATTTATTTCTCATAGAACTATATTTTTTTCCATACCACCATTTAGTTTGATCAATTCTCTAAAACCAAAATCGTTTGTTATTAAGATATGATATCCTCATGATTTATTGTTTTGGTTGTGGTATATACATAGTCCGTTTGAAAATTGGTTTAGAATAATATATTGAATTGATCGACTTATGCTTTCTATTATTTCGTTAAACAAGTGGAATATATATGTATCAAAAGATGTGTATTATTTTGTCATTATCGAAATCTGGGTTCTCGTATAATTTAAAATTGTTAATTATACATTGGCAGTTAACTGGTTTAAATTGGTTTAAGTTAATTTAATAAACCGTCGATCTATGTTTGATTCTTTCAATTGCCTTGATTTAGAAATCAGAAGAATTAGTTCTGAAACAAATTGATAATTTGATTTTGCTATCAGTCATATTTACTATTGGTTTGGTTTAGTTTAAGCTGATTTAAATAACTGGTATGAATTAACATTTTGATGTCTAATTTTATGTAATAGCCATGTTTTCATGAGCAAATTTTTTTTTTTTTGAAAGTTCAGAGTGATTTGTATCTCCTATAAAAGAAGAGATTTGGTACAAGATTTTAACCAGCTGAGAACATGAAGTATTTCTCATACAATTTCGATGTCAGATCTTCGGTCTCCGCTATACTTCTCCTATTTGAGATAAGTATTTTTATTTGTTATGCTTTATATTAATACATGGCCAATACGAGTTTGATGAGAAAAAAAAATAATTAGTATGAAAATTGGCACATGTGATTTGATTTTTGTTTAGTGAATTGATTGATTGGTTACAAATCCTATCTAATGGTTAATACTAAAGAATTAGTCCATGTGATGAGTTTATAGAAATATAAACTTGATAAGATAAAATAATTTGTATGCAAATTAGCACATGTAATCTGACTTATGTTAGATGATATTGATTGATTGGTTAAAAACCTAGTTCAATGGCATGATAATAACGAATTAGTGAATGATGTTTATTGATCAAGTTACATTCTTTGTTTATAGCATGTGTAGTTTGCTCATAATTTAATGATCACATTGTTTTTCCATCACTTCCATGAGGCTTTTGATATTGAGGACTTGATGTAAAATATCCACATGTTCTTTGGAACAATGTAAATGAAAGATATGATTACCAAAATATGGTATTGTGGTATAAGCCTGAAAGCTCATTTTGATTAGTTAAGATTACATGACTTTAAGTCTGTAATGAGTACTGATATAGATATGTTAGAGAAAACATGTTCTATCTTTTCATGGGAATATTATTGTTGTCGTGGAGACACAATACTATGAAAAGTGAATTAAGAAGTACTTTGAGCTATATATTGTCTCATTGTCACTGAGCAAAAGAGAAAGGCAATGGTTAAAATAATGAATCACGTCTACTTGATTATGCTCCATTCCCAGATGTGAATGTGACATTTTATATTGAGAAAGGAAAGACCACATTACTGCCCGGGGAAGTGGCTGAAAATCTGGTCGTAGATGTGAATGTGGATATGGGTATTTTCAAGGTCAAGCCTAATGAGTTTCTTTCAAGAACAATATCACAAAAAGTGAGAAAATAAGAGATATTTCTCTGACGAGAAAAGAAACTAGTGTAAGTACAATATCTTGTAGTATCAAGATAATTGGAAGCTCTAGAAGAACAGATACATGTTTGCCTATGGGAACGCAATTTGAAATCATGTATGCGTTATATTCTCCCAAGTCTCAAAGGTTGAAAAGAATATGAGATATAACACATGACCTAAGTTGGGTATGTTGTTGATTCTTAAGTGTGGTTCAAGTCGAGATAGATGAACATAGAGTGTCATTATCTAGAGGGGGAGAATAAGAGAATCCCACATCCCTAGTAAGTGGAACATCCAGAAATATGTCCACACTAAAAATAGACTTAAGGAGTCATTTATAAAGAAAATTCATGGGATTTGGAATCTAATCATATTGAGACAATAAGTAAAGGGAAATTTTGAATACCTTTAGTCAAGAGTATTTCCCAAGGCAGTAAATGTATGTTAGAGAAACTACATGCACTCTCTATTTGATTGTACTACACATATTAAAATGGAGATAAATGTGACAGTAAACCAGAAGTTTACTGAAAGTTCAATGTTTGGCCAACCGGTTATGCCATCCCGGTTTAGTAATGATGCGACATTTGTTGAAGAACCAGAGCTTCTTACGAATGATCTGCTATATGCTGCATGCTTACAAGGCAATATGGAAATACGGTTTCACCAGCCAAAATAGAATTGGAATCTATTTATACAAGGAGATGTTTGTGGGCTTGATCACCCACTGGTGGACTGATCATCCACCATATGCATCAACAAAATGGTCGTATGTATCCTTCTCATAGATCCGCAACCTAATGTTTGCGAGACTAATTGATAATACTGGTGAAATCACAAGCCTTTGATGATTATTGTGAGTCTATTGAGGTTTTCGTTGAACATCATGTAGATAATGTTCATACGTAAAATGCAGCAGCATTAATTCGCATAATGCCAAAGAGTAATTAATAACTCTCCCCATATAATTGGTTTTGGGTCAGGAACCAAAAGATCCCCATCTAGAAAATTTGGATAAGTGGTTTATATTATAGTTTCTCCACCACACCGCTAAAAGATGGGAACCTCAGAGGAGGTTGTGAAAAAAAGTTGGATGTGAATCTCCATTAACTGATAACCTTCAAGTTATTAAATAGGTTGAGTCAGTTTATCCAACATCAGGGGGAGAAAATAAACAGCTGGAAAAGAAAATGATTTTGAAATGAATTATCATTGATCCTCGGACTAAAGATCATGAATAGAAGTCCAAAATAAAGAGAATGTATGGAGATAATTCAATTACAGAGAATAGTATATGAGTTGCCAGACTCATTTATTGACCCTAAAAAAGTGATTAAGTCACATGTACCAGCTGTAAATGCTTCAGTTATATTGAATGTCCCAGAAGGACAATATCAAACTGCTAATGAGTCTAAAGAGCGCATGAAGCGTGATAGACAGGTTCCATAGATAAAGAATCCTCGGAAAAGAAAAGGAGCATGAATGAGAATGGCAGGAACGAGGAATGAAATATTAAAGATCTCGAGAAGAGATGATAAACATGACAAGAAAGAGGTTCAGGTACCTGAGAATAAAGAGATCTCAAATAGTTATGTCATGTATGGAACAATGTGGAACCGATATCAAATCGACGTCGTAAATACTTTTGCATGCAATGTAGCAGTTGATGGGAATGAGGATCATAGGCCATCTATTGAAAAGTGTACACAAACTGATGATTGGCCAAAAGGGAAAGAAACAATAGATGCAGAGTTAAAATCTCTTTGAAAGAAAAGAGTATTCGGACCAGTAGTCCGTACACCCAAAGGTGTAATACCAGTGGCGCATAAATATGTTTTTATGCAAGAGATATAAATAGGTCTTTATGTGAAAGAGTTGATGACATGATGAAATTGTGAGGTGCAAAGTAGTAGTTGCACAAGGGTTCTCACAAAGACCTAGAATCAGAATGGATTATAAAGAAACACATCATCATGTGGTGGAAGCATCAACTTTAAAGTTTCTTTAGTCTGGCAACAAGAAAAGAAAAAGAATTGAGAACCACTGGAAAATATTATTTGTATGCAAGTCTCAAAAGGATTTGGACTGCAAGAAGCAGGAAATGCTAGTTCTCGAGAACATCATTGAGCATGTACATGGAAGACTTTTTGGTTTTAGAGTACCATATGAAATGATATACGAGAAATTTATTGATCTCTTTCATGATTGAAAGATGTGATTTCGTATGACAAGAAGGTTAGTCATACTAGTACCTTCTATGATAAGAGGAAGAATAACTCGTAATGTACAAGTATGTACAATATGAAAGATATGACTTTCTATGTGAAAGGGATGTTAAGGACTAGAAGTCCAGTGATATACGAGATTATATATGATAATCACTAGTTTATTCACATTCCCAAAATATGATTGGAATGCATATCTTAAAGATGATGCTTCCAGGGGGAGAAATATGATGATGGCGTGGTTGTACTCTTTTTACTTAATCAAGGCATGAAAACATTCCATTCGCGAGACAGAATAGAAGGTCGAAAGTTTCTCAACTAAAAGAGACCTTCCTGATGGAATTAAAATATGATCTTTGTATCTGGAGAAAGACCTTTAAGTCTACTTCCATCATCAATTCGAATCAAGTCATTCCAGATGACATAGCTCATGATATGACTATTTTCGTGGGACATGTACAAGCTGTCTCAGAATACCCAATTTCGACTGGTGTCCCAAATATCGCTCGATATTTCCATCTTACCAGAGCAAGACCGGTGTCTAAAGATAGATATGGATATTAGCTTCAATTTCCAAGTGGTTTGAAGTCATTCCGTGATACGGTCATCAAGATGTTCAAGTTTCAGTGAAGAGTGTCAAATATGCCAAAAGAAGTGGACCGGTCCAAGCCAATAACTAAGCAAGTCAAGTGAAGATTGATTACTTTATTCACCATGGCGCTTCAACCTTCCACTTTCAAGAAGTCGGTTCATCACATGATATTATATCGTCTCCGAAATTTCTAGTTATGTTTTCATGAGGGGGAGTAGATGCGCGTTGCACTCTTTTTCCCTTAACTATGGTTTTTCCTATTGGGTTTTCCTCGTAAGGTTTTTAATGAGGCAGCATCATAAGCGCTTTAGGAGATATTTTGTTTAATGGACATCAAGGGGGAGTGTTATGAATGATATATGTGATGTCAATTAGGAGCACATAAGGCCCATTAGGTTTTACTTAATTACCTATCTACTTGTACTCCTATATAAAGGTTTATACCTAATGGAATAACACAACACCAATTCCCCTCTTTCTCTGTGTTCACAACATAAAGAAGAATTAACAAAGAATTTTAAAGGAAAAAAAAGGAAGCAAAAAAAGAAAATTCACATACACGTCTATGGCAAAAAAAAAGTGACTAATAACAATGAAATGAATTGGAAAATAACCAAATCAACAATCACATACACGTCTGTGACAAATAAAAAATGGAAAAAGTGATTTACGATGAATTTAGGGAAAAATGCCAAAAATGACCTAAAAGATGATTTTGTTTTCAATCTAACCTAAAAGATTCATTTGATTGCAAAACTAGACCCCAGGGGTAAGGAAATTACCATTTAGCACTCAATGACCAAACAAAAAACCGGATGCCTTTTTACGATTATGTCCCTGAGAAGTCTGAAAAGTATAAAGAAGTCTGTGTCTCAGACTTCCCAAGAAGTCTGAATAATAATTATATCTTAAATTTAATTTATAAAAATAATAAAAAATAATTTGATTAGAGCTATTTCTATGCATAATGAAGACATAAACAAATATGATGCATGAAAATTAAAATTTCATAAAAATGATTAAAAATAAACATAAGAAGATAAATTAGGTAATTGTTCTTTTGTTTCCATGTTCAGACTTCCCAAGAAGTCTGAATAATAATTATATCTTAAATTTAAATTATAAAAAGAATGAAAAATAATTTGATTAGAGCTATTTCTATTCATAATGAAGACACAAACAAATATGATGCATGAAAATTAAAATATCATATAAGTGATTAAAACTAAACATAGAAAGATAATCCTTCTTATGTTTGAGGGTTGAGGTTTGTGGTTTTGAGTTGTTTGGTGTAGGTTTTAGGGTAAAATGTCTTAACATATAGGGTTAGATTTTAAGTGTATTATTTTGTGAGTTTTCAATGTTTAATTTTCACATCAGTGCTTATCTATTAGTATACGAAACGGTTATAGTGTGTTAGATTGAAGATTTTATTAAGAGATTTGACAATTGAATGAAAAGAGTTTAAGGTTATGTTAAGCAGACTTCCCAGGAAGTCTGTATCATTATTGAGACTTCATTATCAGTCTGGTTAGGTTTAGGGTTTAGAGACTTCACCAGAAGTCTGAGGAGATACCAGTATTTTTAACCTAACCGGTATATTTTACCCACTATATAAAGGGTATTTACCCCATTAGCCGACAACGAAACCTTAAATTGGTAAAAAAAAAATTCTCCTCTCTCCTTTCTCTTTGGACCGCCGTGGCTTGACCTCAGGGATGTCGTCCTCGTCTTCCTCTTCCTCATTCAATTCTATTTCATCACTTTCTCATTTGTTCTCTTCTTTTTGTAGATCTTACCACCGTCGACTCCATCTCTTCGTTTAACCGTAAGTTTTCTAAATCACAAATTTTTTGCACAGATCTGAGATTCATTTTAACAAAAGTCAAGTTTTTTTCTTTTTTTTAAGGATTGTTTCGTTATTTTTGAAGTCTAAGCACATTTACTTTTTGTTTTTGTGGTACAGAATGGGGAGATACAGCTACAGTCAACCATCAAGTAGCTCCACGCGGCTTGAGAAGCGTCTATGCGTGTTTGAGATCAAGAATATGTTGGTTGGTGGGTCAATCCTCATATTTGGGATAATCTTTTTTTCTTTTTTTGGGATAATCTAAGTGTGTACTTTCAAAACTTCTAATCGGAGACCCTTTCATTTAGGAAATTTTGAAAGGGTCAGTAAAATATGTATTGCCCGGATTGGTTGTTATAACAGACGTCTACGTGAGTCTGAAGCGACAGACATCTTTGGTTGTCTGAAATTTTCATATTCTTTTGTAGTCTGATATGAAAATTACCAAAAAATCGGTAGTTTGTGAAAATACAATTACATAAGTTGAAATCGAATTGAATTCCCGCAACTGTTTTTGAAATTTCAAAATATCCAGACTTCTTGTGCAGTCTGTAATTAAAATCGAACTGAAAATATTAGTTTCACGAAAATATTAAATTTCCCTTCCAAAAAACTAATTTCGCTCCAAAAAATCTAATTTCCCTCCTTTTATTATTTCAAATTTCAAAATATCCAGACTTCTTCTGCAGTATGGAATTAAAATAGATCTGAAAATGAAAGTTTCAAGAAAATATTGAATTTCCCTCCCAAAAATATATTTTCAAAATATTGAATTTCCCTCCCAAAAATCAAATTTCAAAATATGCAGACTTCTTTTGCAGTCTGTAAATATTAAATTTCCCTCCAAAAAGTCTAATTTCCCCCCAAAAAATCTATTTAGAAAAAACTAATTTGAAATTTCAAATTTTCAGACTTCTTCTGAAGTCTGGACTTAAAATTGAACTGTAAACAACGTAACTGTAAAAGTTATAAATGTGTAGACTTCTGTAGTAGTCTGAAAACCTATTTTTACCCTAGATATAAAAGACATTTTATCCTTTAACTTTTCATTTTATGAGTAAATGAAAATCGAAAACCCTAGTTCTCTCTAATGGCGATTTCCGACTTCTGTTCCGCCGCCATCTCTTTCGTTTAGGATTTCATATTTCTCGACCACCGCCTTTTCCTCCGCCGTCGTCCTCCTCGCCCACATACTCTCCTCTTACTCGTAAGTTCTCTTCACCCTCTACTAAACCTTCGTCTTTTGTATTTTCTTTCATTATTTTGGTTTTCATTCTCAATCTTCCCTCTTCCACTCTCGGAACTAAATGAAAATAATTTTTTTTTTCAGATCTGGCCGTCCTCGCTCCGCCGTCGTCCTCCACGCTCACATACTCTCCTCTTACTCGTAAGTTCTCTTCTCCCTCTACTAAACCTTCCTCTTCTGTATTTTCTTCCATTATTTTGTAGATTTCATCCTCAATCTTCCTTCTTCCACTCTTGGAACTAAATAAAACTATTTTTTTTCAGATCTGGCCGTTCTCGCTTCTTCTTCTACCGACACCGACATTTCCTTTCATCGACGGTAAATTGATTCGATGCAAGTTGATTTGGCTATATGAAATACCATTTGTTAGGCTAGATTTCGGTTTGATTTGTGGATGTATATGAAATACCATTTGTTAGGATAGATTTCGGTTTGATTTGTGGAGGTATATGAAATACCATTTGTTAGGTTGTCGGTTAGGTTAGCTATCGGTTTGATTTTGTGATTCGATTTGGTCATCGGTTAGGTTATCGGTTTTATACTTCTGCAACAGACTTATTTTGCAGTCTCATGTGTAGACTTCATGTGTAGACTTCATGTGTAGACTTCATGTGTAGACTTCATGTGTATACTTCATGTGTAGACTTCATGTGTAGACTTCATGTGTAGACTTCATTTGTAGACTTCTATTGCAGACTTCTATTGCAGACTTCGTTTGCAGACTTCTTTTGTCGACTTCTTTTGTATTCCACGTAACGTTAGTAGATTTTTTTTTTTGGCAGCTGGTTATTGTAGACTGAAATGGTGAATCCAGAGTTCCCACGCCGGTTGTACACAAGTGGGTATGAGCTAGAAGCGGTGAAAAGTATTGGATACTATAGTTCTGATTCGAAGCTTATGGCTGCCCTCCAGAAACATCTAACGGAAGATGAACTGCAAGCCATTCGTGACTCTTCTGTTGGCGTCTTTTTGAAGCTGTATGAACTGAACTTTGGTTGGGCATCAAGGATGGTGCATTTTATGTTCGGGTTTCAGATAGAATGCAAGAAGCCGTACGAGATATGGTCTGTTGTCAATGCTCAGCCAATCAGGTTTTCTTTGAATGAGTTTGCATATATAACAGGACTCAACTGTGATTATGTGGAGAATCTGGGGAATCCAGAGGTGGAGGTAACTGAGGAGGTTGTTGATTTCTGGGCGCGGCTTGGAATTAAGACTGAGATTGGCCCAAGCGTTGAACAGATAACTTCTGCATTATCAGAGTGTGAGAGCTGGTCACAAGTAGATCGCATGAGGTTGGGATACCTCGCCATCTACGCAGGCTTCATCGAGGCAAAGAAACCCACAGCCCCCACATCCGTTTACATACAGCCCCCACATCCGTTTACATGGCTAGGCTTGTCATGGATGCAGAATAGTTTGAAAACTACCCGTGGGGAAGGGTTGCTTTTAGAAACCTTATAAACTCTGTCAAGGAACAAGATCTGACGAAGACATATCATATTGAAGGATTTGTAGAAGTTCTCCAGGTTTGGGTGTACACTGCTCTCCCGGACTATGCATATATGTATGGGGAGCCACTACCAGACAACCCAACTCCACCCTTGTTGGCTTACAAAGGTGGAAAAGGTCGGAAAAATCTTAAACCGAATATGCTTAAACAGGTAAATTACTGTGTTCATCAAAAAATTTGTTTCATATTGGTCTGATATTGTCTAATGACTTAAATTTGTTACCTATACAGACCCGTGTTCAGAACTTTACCCTCATGGACTCGGTTGACGAGATGTTCCCTCAGTGGGATGATGATGAAGATGATGAGAAGATTGTGAACATTATCAGGGCCACGTTTGGAGAGTTCGGAAGCCCTTGGAGGTGGACCAAAGGTCATTGGTCGAAACCTGGAATCATTGTGCAAAAGGTGAAAAAAGAGTTGAAGCCTGAGATTTCTGCAGCCTCAAAAAGGACCTTGGAGTCTGAAGAAATGGAAGAAAGCAGGAAGAAGGCGAGGGCGGAGTCTTCTGCTGAGTCGATGAACTCCATTTATGCCAATTTGAAGGAATACATCGACACTTGCTTCCGTTCTTTAACCGAGGAAATGAAAGCGGGTTTTACTTCCTCAGACAAGAAGATTAGCCTGGTCAGTGATAAAGTTTCAGCTGCGGTGGAGAGTATTAAGGCAATGAAAGAAAGTCTTGGCAGAGGCTATGAGGAAGCAGATGGCGAAGAAAAAACTGGAGAGAAAAACTGTGAGGAAGATGAAGGGAAGGATAAGGCAAAACCTTTAGTGGATGATGACGAATCAAACAAGAAGGCCAAATCTTCTCATGAAGATGAAGATGAAGGGGATGAAGATGCGAAGAGGAACGATGAAGAGGTCTTTTCATCTGGGAAAGATGATGAAGCAGAGAAGAAGGCTGAGGATGACCCCGAGACGACTCCAGTGAGGGTTAGTTCCAAACACAAACCCAAATCAATAAGGAAGAGAAAGAACAAAAACAAAAAGCGAAAATAGGAACTACTATTTTGGTGTCTTTGTGTTTCCACCAAATTATTCACATACCTTTGCCATTTGAGGATCTGTTTTAAACTTTATGTTTTAAACAATTGTTTCTGGGTTTTCTTTTTTGGTTTCAGTACTTCATTTTGACTTTTAACATTGTGTACAATTGCAGAGTGAACCGAGTGTTGTTTTCTGTGTCAACCCGGATCCGGTCAAAATGAAATACAAAACAGCTGCCAAAAATGTTGCTCGTGGAAAGACAGAGAGGGTTAGGAGGCTTGCTGCAAGCCAATTGTCCCCATTTGAAGCAAGTAGCACCATCAAAGCAATGATGAAATCCAAAACAGGCAAAGGATATGATCCCTTTCCTAACCTTAATAACAAGAAAGTGAATGCGCTAATTGGATGGCTTAAAAAACAATCGTAAGTGTTAATGGTGGTTTATTTCTTGTTTAATTACGTTTGAAGCCGTATGCGTAAATATGTTGGTCCTTGTACAGGGAATATGACCCAAAAACCCCACCGCCAAAGCGGACTATATGTGACTGGTTTAAGATTTGGTTCACTCCTAGAGAGTGGTTGTTGGACTCGGTAAGTTCCCAAACTTCTTATACAGATTTCTTTTGCAGTCTTCTTAGATAGACTGATTTTGCAGACTTTTGTTTCATGCAGCATCTTGACGCCGGTATAGACTTGCTGAGGAGTCGGTTTGCAAAGCATCCGGAATGGTTTAGGAGTGAGAGGCTCTGCTTTCTGGACTCAACCTTCCCCAGGTTCTGGATGGCGAAGTACGGTGACTTTAAAGACTCAGTCCCCAATGATAATGGGACTGGTAGGAGGCTTCCACCTGGGGCTTTAGAGTGGTACACTGGCGAACGTCCCACTTTTTGCAGATCAGACAAGGTTTGGGGAAGAGATGTGGATGATCTGTACACTTTCATAAACATCAAGGATGACCATTGGGTGGCTCTGTGGATTTCCATCCCCAACCGGATGATTACAACCTGGGACAGTGATGTGAAACACTGCACTAACTTGCAGATGGCTAAGCTTATTGAGCCCCTTGCGGTAATGGTCCCGTATCTACTAAATGAGGTTGCACAAATTGATGAGAAATGGAAGTGGCCGATGACTCCATACGTGCTTCACCGTGTGCGTGGAAAGGAACTTCCTCAAAACATCCAGAGTGGTGATTGTGGAATCTACTGTCTCAAGTACCTAGAGTGCCATGCTCTTGGATACTATCCATTCCCCTCAGCCCTCTGTGATGCTAACGTGCAAGCCATGAGAAGCAACCTTGCGGCAGATGTATTTCACGAGACACCAAATCGTGGAACAGACAAAGATTATGGATATAAATTGCTGGACCTTTATGACGAACGTGCATGAGGTCCAACTTGTTATATCGTTTTTTTCTTCGCACACTTATGAAACTTGCGAATTTTTGTATTGTAAGTCACTCATATGCGGTTAGGACTTTGTTTTTTGGGTTACCCGGATAAATATGTAATTCCGGAAGGTTAGGACGTGTATCAGACTTATTTAGTAGACTTCTTTTGTAGTCTGAATGTAGCTAAACACAACTTAGAAAATCAAACATCATTGTCAAATGGGAAAGACTTAGATAAACACAACTTAGAAAATCAAACATCATTGTCAAATGGGAAAGAATTAGATAAACACAACTTAGAAAATCAAACATCATTGTCAAATGGGAAAGACTTAGATAAACACCAGCTTACTTAATCAAAGATTCTTGCATTTCTGTCGAGTGTGGCCAGATTCCTTGCATTTGGAGCAACTATATTGCTTTGGTATCTTCTTTGGCCTTGCTCCTTTCTTCATTGCAATTTCAAGCCAAGACTGCCACCTTGACTTCTTCTTTCTCCCTGGTTTTGTTTTCACTAGAGGAGGGAAACAAGGTACCACCTCTGGAGCTTGTATGTGATCATTTTTGGGGTAGATATTCTCCGCATATGCCGAGTACAAAAAAATACTCTTTTGTGTATGATGGGCAGACAATGGCCGATATATGCATCCGAGCCTCTATTGCAGCGGCAATAGCATGTGAGCAAGGTATCTTCTCGATCTGAAATACAACACAGTCACATGTGCGGTTTTCCAAATCAACCACAAAATTTCGTGATCCTCCCTTAACGCAGAATCGCCAACCATCAATGGGTTCCACCGTCATCGCACATCCAAGATGTTCACGAACTGCGAGCAAGTATTCTACTCCCTTAGTATGCCGTGTTGTGAGACTCAAGGCATTTTCTCTTCTTTTAGAATACCACCTTCCAAGCTTCTCTCGGATGAACTCCAAGAGGAATAGAATAGGAAAACCTCGTGCTACCTTAAGAAGGGAATTAATAGATTCTTCGATGTTGCTAGTCTTTATGTTGTATCGGTCTCCCGGGAAATGCACTCGTGACCATAGAGCCGGATCGGCCTCCTCTATGTACCTAGCAACTTGCGGATGTGCTTCACGTAGCTGATCCATGTATCGGTTAAAATCCGATAGCGTGAAGCATAAGCAGCTGCTTTCACTAAGTACATCAATGGTCCTGCCCTGAAATTCTAGACAATGTTACACTGAAGATGATAGTAACATATCCCACGTGTTGCCCAAGGGGAAACCGTCTCGATTCCCTTCTTAATAGAACTCAACCTATCAGAAACTATCACCAAGGGGAATTGGTCCGAGACACATTCCCGCAGCTTGGTGAAAAACCATTCCCACGAAGCATCATTCTCTGAGTCAACAATTCCGAAAGCCAAAGGGAATATCTGAAAATTTTCGTCTTGTCCCGCAGCCACTAGCAAAACACCTCCGTACTTCCCGCTTAGATGGCATCCATCCACCACAATCACTCGTCTCAGATACCTAAAACCAGATATTGATGCACCGAAAGATATAAATAGATACTTAAATCTATTCTGATCATCCATTTCAAGCGCAGTCACAGTTCCCGGATTGGCTTGTTTGATTAGATGCAAGTAAGCTGGCAGATTATGGTACCCATCTTCCGGTGTCCCACGAACCAGTTGTTGGGCATATAGCAAGGCTCTGTACGAAGTGGTATAATCAAGTGTCAAACCAAATACCGCTTTCATTGATTTCATGACATGGTTGGGCATCATTCCATCGATTACTCCCACACGCTCGATAAATAAACTACCAACATACTTCGGAGAACAATGTTTCCGGTGATACACCCTATCCGCCATGGAACATGTATGATCTTTGCAGTATATAGTAACCCAAAACGTCTTTGGCACGTTTTTCACACTTGCTCTAAGCCTCCAAACACAACCGTTGACAGGACATGTAGCCAAAAACAAATTAGTGGTCGACTTTCTGACTTTGTATGCGAATTTTGACTTAACCGCTACCAGTCGCAACTCTGAGATCAGCTCTTTCTTGCTACCAAAGCCCTTGTTGAGTTCTATGCCTTTGCCGAAGTGAGGCGCCAATACACCCTCTACATGAAAGCGCATATCGTCTACATAGTCATCCTCATCTTTCACTTTCCCATACTTGCTGTAATCATCATCATCCGGGTGAATTTCCTCATCTTTCACAACCCCTTCATCCACACATTCATTCAATGCTTCGTGATCCTCATCATCATCATCTTCACCGCAATCTCCATCAGCCTCATAATCCTCATCCACATCATTTCCATCATCTCCATCATCTCCATCATCTTCACTATTGCCACCATCCATTTCCAATCCATCCGAGACACATAGACGAACAACATGCGATTTACCCAACTCAACTAGGGACTGAACTTGTCTATCATTTGTGACTCGCACATGAGTTGTGGCTGGAGCCATTTGCTGCAGCATTGAATCTGGTAATGCGTATCTGAGCTCCACCAATGTTTTCTTGTCCAGCTTATAATCTTCTCGGATCATTTGATGGAGTTCATCCAGTGTACACCCATCCTGCAAAAACAACAATCTTCCTCCTTCAATTCTATCAACCACAAATTCCTGTGAGAAGCCTTCCATCACCCATTTTCCATAATAAACAGGTACTTGCGACATTTCCTGCAAAACAGAAATGTTTACAAAAGACATTAGCCAATGAAATAGGAACCAGACTTCCATGGCAGTCTGAAAACCACGGTAATGAGCAAAATGCCTAAATAGCCAACAACTATGTTTATGCCATAATTATAAGATAAAAATATGTTTAACTTATTCAGAAGCAAATACAATAACCATAAGACGTGATAAATGGGAAAACTCAAAAAAATACTTCCTAAATATCATTTAAACGCATTTTATAGAAAACAAAAAAATTGAGACTGTCAGGGAAGTCTACTACCAAAATAGTATCAGACTTCCCTAGACGTCTCAAACGCAGACTTCCCCGTATCTGAAAGAAGTCTGGGCACGTGGCGCAGACTGCCGGGATAGTCTGTGGGGGGTCACTTTTGCAATTGCGTAAGAAATTGACTTTTTGAGCAGACTTCTAGAGAAGTCTGAGAGTAAAAGGGGTCACTTTTGCAATTGACTAAAAGTCAAAATTTTTAAGGTAGACTTCTATGACAGTCTGAAACATTGTGCAGACGTCTCTGACAGTCTGTAGCTAAACGACAAAAAATTTACTATCTAGAAAAAAATGGCGCCGACTATTGCAGACTTCAGGAGAAGTCTGCGAAGGTTAGTTTTGCAATTGACCAAAGTCAAAATTTTAGATCAGACTTCTACGGAAGTCTGAAACTGAAGTCTGTGTCTAACGTCTGAATTAGCGTTGACCAAAAATTTCCCAAAAAAAAATATAACAATACGCAGACTTCTACGGAAGTCTGCGGAATTTTCAGACTTCTACCGAAGTCTGCTTCAAATTGTCAGACTGCCAGAGAAGTCTGCGTATAATTGTACTTTAGGGGAACTGTTTGGATATTTTACTCAATTGCAAAACTAACCCCCGCCGACTTCTTTGGAAGTCTGCTCTAAAAAAGTCAACGATTTTGCAGACTTCCCGAGAAGTCTGAGTGAATACAGACATCCAAAGAAGTCTGCTATAAAAAGGTTGACTTTGGTCAATTGCAAATCTAACCTTTTTTGTCGCAGACTTTATCAGAAGTCTGCGAGATTTTTTTTTTGTTATCAAAGGATATGTCGCAGACTTCTCTAGCAGTCTGTGGCACGAAACCCGAAATTCGGTCAATTGCAAAACTAACCCTTGTGTTGACCAGCAGACTTGCAGAGAAGTCTCCTCGGTACACAGACTTCTCTGCTAGTCTGAATTCGCGAAAAAGCTGCAACTTTGGAAAAATGAAGAGAAAATTACCTTTATGCCGCTTGAGCTCGATTTTGGCTTCGTTTCACGCCCAGAACTTCGAGTGTGCCTAATATCAACGAGAATCGGTCGTTGTCGTTGGCGGTCGTGGCCGGAAATGGCCTCGATCCAAACCTTCAAATTTAGATACCGAAAATTAGAGAGTTTTTTTTATGAGAGAGGAAAGGAAATGGAAGGAAATGAAGGTTTGAGTGAAGTATTGAGCATTTACTGATCGAGAATCGATGTATAGAAGCATTCATGAGCTTCGATTTGGTGGGTAATGGTGGTTGAGAAAATTGAAGATGATGGCATTTTCGTAAATAAGTGTTTGGACTGAGGATGGTTTAGTATTTGTGTAATCCGAAAATAATAAAACTTTAAATCAGATAATGACAATTTTGTAGATAGTTCAATATTTGAGGTTAAAGTTAGATGAAAAATGAGAAATATGAAAAGTTGGAAAGGGGGTATATTTTTGCATTTGACTTCATCTTTTGGGTCAATTTTGCAACTACCCCATGAATTTAAATGATAAAAGGAAAAATGAACTAAAAGAAGTTAATCAAACTATCTATGGCTATATAAAGAACTTAGTTCCTTCATAGTTTACACCAATCATTAAAATACATTACAATCAAACATAATACATCTCTATCAAAGAAACAATGAATCCAGAAAATTATTTTACATTAGATCAGTTAAATAAAAAAACATCTTTATCGTCATACGGTGGTTCGTATTACTCGAAAGTCGGAAGCAAGAAATTTAAAGAAAAATAATGAGCTAATAGGAATAAATTTGCTCCTTCTTGATGAGAAGGTAATAAATAAATACTTTTAATTTTAAAAAAGTATTTATTTTAATCAATCGTAAATTGAAAGTATGTACGAGAATTTTTTTTTTAAAACTAATAGAAATAGACATATTGAAATCTCTGAATTTAAAAGGAAACAATAAAAAATACTTATTGTTTGGTTAATTTGAAAGATAACTAAAGAAAATAGACTTATTAATATTTTGAAAGATAACTAAGGAAAATAGACTTATTGTTTGGTTAATTTGAAAGATAACTAAAGAAAAAGATTTTAATCTTTCAATCAAAAAGAAAATTAGTAAATAAGATGAGACGATGAAATTTTAACACATGTAGAAAAGTATTTTAAGATAAAATATAATATAATTAATTTACAAGAATTTTTATTGTGTGTGATTATATGTGAGGAAATTTATGTTTTAATGCAAAATCGTTTTTTCAGTTTTCAAGTTTAGAAATCTGAATTTTTATATTTAATTGATTAAAATATTTATTTTTAAATAATATAATATTTAAACTATTTGTTCGGAACCTATTTATTTATCTAAAAAACATATCTCTAGGTTTCTTGAGTTCTTAATTGCGAATTACAAAACATAGCTTTGGATAACTTAACACAAATTTAATCTAAATGTAAATATATAAATTATGTTATACGGATTATCAATTTTATACTTCAAATATTTCATTTTCACCCGCTTGATGTGTGATAAAATATAGCTTCGGATAACTTGACGGAAATATTAATCTTAAACATAAATTATGTTATACGGGCTATCAATTTTAGATTTCAAATATTTTATTTTCACCCGCGTATCACGCGGATCCTAATATAGTTCACTATAAATGTAAGAATCTTCGCTTGGACATAATATAAACGATGGTGAAGAATATGAGGAACAGCGGCCAAGTAAAAAAATAGTAATGATTCACTATGATATCGAAATAGTGTAGCTGACTGTTTTGATTACAATAGAAACTGTGTTGCACTGAAACAAAGATATAGTAAAATATGTAATGGTAATAGTTAACTTTATATAAAAATTCAACTATTGGAAAAAGATAGTTAACTATAAACAAAGATAATCACCAAAAAATAATAGTTGACTATGCAAACAATATAATAATTTTACCTTATTCCCTTCTTCGGAGCTATTAATTGCATCTTCATATTCTGGCCCACTATCTTCAGATTGCTCATCATCGTGAAAATAAAAAAAAGGTTAATAGTTCATAACATATAACAAGAGAAACTATGTTTTAACAATACAAAGATATAGTGAAATATATAATAGTATTAGTTCACTATTTATAAAAAAGCTAACTATTAGAAAGAGATATTTAACTATAAACAAAAATAAGCACTTATAGAAAAAGCAATAGTTGACTATTGGAACAATATACTAATTCTTACCTTATTCTCTTCTCCAGAGCTGTTAGGTGCATCTCCATCTTCGGGTTCACTATTTTCATATTGCTGGTTGTCCTAGAAAAAAAAAAGATTAATAGTTCACAACATAGAAAACAGTCAACAATAAACAAAACAATAGTTGAATATCCTTGACTACAAATAAAAAGTAATAGCTCAGTGCATATAAATAGTTAACTATAATCGTGTATATGGCAATAGTTATCTCGAACGTACTTCACTATTTGGGTCCAGTATCTTCAGATTCGCTACTTTTAGATTTGGACTCTTTAGTTGTTTCATCTTCATGATCACTATCTTTAGGTTTATCACTATCTTCACGGTCGCTAGCACTATCTTCAGAGTGGCTACTATTCTCAAAGTCGCTCGAACTATCTGCTGGTTTATCAATCGTGATTGATCGGAGTGATCAACTAGCTTCTTAGAGAACTAGAGAAGAAGAAAGAGGCAGAAAAATTACCAGAAGAAAAAGAGACTATAGGGAAAAGGTGTGGAGGTTTAGAGGAAAAAAAGGGTGTAGAAGACGACAAAAAAGAAGGCGGAGAGACAGATCGATTAAGGTTGGCAATAAAAAAAATTCACTCAAATATTGTTTAGGGATATAATCAGAAATGTACATCAAATTATGTTATTTACTTAAATTTGTAACTATTTTTGTCACAAAAATTTGTAACCATATATATTAGTTTCTTAATTTTTATCCACCGACTATTCTACCACCTAATTTCTCTAAAACATTCATTTAAAAAAATGCATACATTGTTTACTTCTCATTTTTTGTATCCTAAATTTATAAATTAAAAAGAAAATTCAATTTTACACATAAATTTTTATCTACTATATTAAAACCTAAAATTATGCATTTAATAATATTAGAAGATATATATAAATTAATTAACAATATATTGGATGATTAAATTAATTTCTAAACAATTAAAAACATATTGACAAAAGCACAATTTATAAATCTAAAGGATTATTTTACTTTTGAATTGATCACATATAGCGTTTGATCATGTACCATAAAGAGTCCACCATAGCCATGTTCCAAGTTGGATATAAACTGGGATATTTCTTAATTTTGTATTCCTTAATAATAAAACATTTACAATGTAACTTTTTACATTTTTAACGACCAAAAATAAGAAAATAAAAAGGCCAAACGAAGCCAACAATAAAACACCCTGACCAAACAATAAAATAATTTCTTGTCAAATGCTAATGAGCAAAGTCACTAAAACCTTGCCGTCCACTCCTTTGCAACAAACGGCAATATCCATTTATGAATCCAACAGAGGAAGACAAAAGGCTTCTTTAGTCTTGCGATGTAGCAGAGTACTCAAAAAGCAAACGTTTCGAAGGTGCGTATTGAAGGAGGACACGTAAACGGCTCGTGAGCTGATAGATCAGTGTCCATTGCATCGCCATCTCAGAGTCTTTCATCTGTCTTACCACAGAAGCCTGTAGACATAAATAAGACAGCAAGAACCCATTGGTTGTTATTTTCGTAAGAAATATGGAGGAAGAGAGAAGAACTATATGTTTTATAAGCTATGAGACCTGAAGACGTTATCCGAGCTGCACTTCGACTTCAGTTCCAAATGAGATATTGCTCACCAGAGACTTGAGAAGATCGACAGTTGGATCAACAGAGAGTAAACTTGGGATCTGTGGGGCATACACCAACCTCCATCTCGCTTGACCAAACTCACCTTTTCCTTCTATCCTTGGCATTAAGGTTTCAAGTGTTGCGGTTGCAAACTTGCAAGTTTCTTGAAAGCAAGTTGTCCATCTCCTTCTAATATAGATTCTGCTAATTGGCTCTCAAACATCTTTGCAGCCTAGGAATAAGTGAGATTATAAACAGACAATTTCATCAAGAAGACGAAAAGCCACAAACATTTTCATATTTTCAGTTTTGAGTTCAAATTTACCTCGGAAGGCGAGAGAGCATCCTGTTCCACAGAACGAGTTGAAGTCACCACAAATTTGTCCTGCCAATTGGTAGCACGATTTTGGATCCTAAATTGCCATTCTGAACCAACTAAAGCTAAACTTTGCAACGTTGAGATGCTCCCTCTTTAGACGTACCTGTGTAAAGGAAAAACAAAACAGATGTTGAATACTTGAGGACAGCCTGTGTCAACCTTTGCAAGAAAATATGATATGAAGTTCACCACAGAAAATCAAAACAGAGATTTAGACAAAAACCTGAGTAGCCACAAGATTAACATCTCCATTCTCGAACGTGAGGATACCCTTTGGTTTGATGTATTTGGGATGAGCCATTCCATCAAGCTCAAGCTCACCACTGATAGCAAAATTAAGAATTAAAGGATACACTATCCTCAACTCTGGTCCTAAAACAAGTTTCAGATCACTTAGACGGATATCCATATTCGGTTTCATGTTCACTTCTTCGATCTTCTTTTCGACAGCATTTGATTCACCTGTTGCGAGTAAAACAAGCAGAGATCATTACAAAGTTTCACCTACAGAGTCCAAATAGAACTTTTGCTAGTGGAGACGTAAGTTACCAGCTGGCTGGGAGAATTTCATCCTTGACGAAGCTGGTTCTGTACCACCGACCTGCTCAGCAGGGATGGTATGCGTAAGTGAATTTTGTCAGACCTATAATGTTTAATTTTAACTACATAATGATGTAAAGCTCAATTTTGGCCAACCTGAAGCCTGATATCAGCATTGCCTTGGAGCCAATTCCCATAAGGAGATATGGCTGTCAACAATGTCATTCCCCCATCCTTGATGTCTGCCTCTAATCTAACTTCTCCTGCATCTAAAATACCCAAATTCTCAGCAAGTTGGCTGTCCCATCCCTCTTCGCTCCTATCCCTTGAGGTTCTCTTCTCATCATCTTCCAATTCTTTTGCCCAGCTACGAACTTAGGTTGTGATTTTGACCCATACTAACCTTAGTATCTAACCATTTTTTAGAGTTTTTGAGTGTATTTCAGGTGATTCTAGGTAACTATGGTGCTGTTATGGAGTTTGAAGCAGTTGAAGCCTTTGGAACAGAAAAGAACCAGAATTAGAGAAAAGAAGGCGAATCTGTGAAGAACTACCGATCTCACCGCGAGCACCTGCTCGGCACCAGCGAGCACCTGCTCGGTTCTCGGAGAAAAATAAGGAAGGTCGATTTGACCTAATCATTATCACGAAAAAGAAGGAAGCAGCCGCCTATTGTCACCCGATTATATATACTCATCTTAGTCTTAGGTTTTTTTTTGGGGGGGATCATCTTATCTTTGCTTTTAGCTTTTGAATAATTTTAGAGCTTTCTACTTGTAAGGGAGAAGAAATTCTGTTACAATATGAGAAGATTTCTGAACCCTATTTGTTTATTTTAATATCGATGCATTCTTTTAATTCAATCTCTTTGATTTCTTCTTCTTTAATTATGTCTGACTAGATCTCCTAGTTAGGTTAGGGTTTTCAAAGGAATCCACGAGCTGGGGTTAAGCACAAATAGGCAATTAAAATCGATGTCTTCACCCTTGTTGTTCTAATGCTAAAATCGAATTGATCACTTGATTTTATGATATTAGGTTTAACTTAGACAACGACAGTTGTTTGGTTGCTAGAAAAAACATTGGTGAGCAATTTTTTCTATGCCTGCGAAAGTAGATGTGTAGGAGAATTGTGAACATATCAAACCTGATCTATAATGCTTGTTTGCGATTTCAAGAGCCAACGACAGTTAGGATTTTTTTAGGTCGTTAGACAAAGTTATTGATGCCATGACAGTGGATCAGTATTATCTTTATGTTTGATTTCTAGATTTGTGCTGAATTGTGCCTGAATAGTTGTTTGGTCGTTGCTCTGAATTGCCTGCGATTTATCTTAACCTTTTTATTAATTGATTTACAACCGATTTCGATTTATTGCTTGTTATTCACGATACCAAACCACATCTTGATTTGTCTTAACTTTTGAGTTAGCTCATTAAACCATAGTGTAAGCTTGGTCTTCGTGGGATCGACCCCTAAGTACTACTACGATTTGCTGTGCACTTGCAGTAGGAAAATAGGGTTTAAAACTCGTGTATCACGCATCCATGTCCTGCATGGTCCCCAAGCCACGCACATCTGGACAGCACATGAGCCGCCCCTACGGACGATCCCCAAAGCTGCGTGCCTTGCGTCCATTCCAAGTAGGCCTGGACACGGAATGAGTACTTGTATTTTCTGGTATACTTGGAACCTGCCTTACCTTTTTGCTTGTCTTCTGAAAGACGAGTACTTGCCAAAATTTGGACTATTTACAGATCTCAAGACATACAAATTATCCAAGTTTCAAGCATCTAAAAAGAACATAAACACGTAAAAATAGCATTTCAAATACTGAAAAACAACATGAAACTTTGTTTCTTCTCATAAAAATTTTCATTAGTTCCTTTTGTTTCTATAACACAAATGCTGAACTATTAAAGAAAATAAACTTGAACGAGATTCATTTTAAGCACTACAAACAACCACTCAAAAAAATTCTGTGGAAAAAAGGGCCAATATATATCAGCCTCCCACAAGCTGAAAGATTTCTTCCTCGAAAGAATACAAGAAAGATAGGTACAAGCTCACTGGTTTACCTGTGTTTACTCCGGGTCAGCAATTGAGTTGAAAGAAAAAGTATGTTCATTAATTGTGAGGGCATTGCTGGAGATCTTTTTAACTATTATCTCCTCTTCCTCACCTTTGCTTGGAGGCTTAATTCTCACTATAACCTACAAAACGAGACAAATGCGTATTATGAAGTGCCATTGAAATATGTAGAAATCATTTGTCACTCAGCCAGTTCATCACTTGCATTTTGCTTCATTTCAACTGTGAGGAATCAAACTATTTGAACAATTTGCCAATTTTTAGTTGAATGGAATGAAATTTCAGGTCTCCCCACAATCACATAGAAGCCAAATGAAACTTAAACCTTCTAAAAATAGAAGCTATGCTCTTTGTTTTGCTTACCAAAAAGAGTCTTAAGTGCGTAAAGTAATTAAGAATTGAAGAAGAATGTTTCTATAATTTTGTTTAGGAGTTTTCGAATCTAGAGATTAGGGATTTTACTACGAGATTCTCCAATTTCTGCGCACAAAAAACAAATCAAATCGAAAGATCAAAGTACCTTGAAACCAGAATCTGAAACCCCATCTACTCCATTGTCCGCCGCAGCTTCCGCGATGAGCTTTCGCTTAAGAGGATTAGCCGGCGGCGGACGCGGAGGAAGCTGACTCTTCAATTTCGCCGGAGACGACCTACAAGGCTATAATCAGACACCAATGAGTTCGGATCTGGAGGCGGGGCGTTCTCTTTGACGGATCTCATCTTCCTTTGGGACTTGGATTTAGTCAAGCTAGGGCTTGGCGATTGCGGCTCTCCGATATCTCGCAAGACGGCGTTTCTTGGAATCATGAAGTGCTTCATTCTCGAATTAGAATCCCTAAAGAAGAAGAAGAAGAAGAGAAAATCTACTGTTCCCGCAAAGTAACGAGGAAGAAGGCAAGGAGCGAGAGCCGTTGATGGCGAGAATTTGAATTCTCTGATCGAAGACATTTCGTTTCACAACATCACATATGTATTCAACTATTCATCTTAGAGCCTGTACGTTTCTTTAGCCAAATGCAATATCTGGCTGCAGGCATCTGAATATTGTTTGTTTTTCATATTAAAATTAATATCTAGATATTGCATCTGAATGCAAAATCTCAAAAATCTCAAAAATCTGGATATTTGAGATGCTGAAAAAAAGTAGAGTTTGGAAGTTGCATTTGCATCTCAAAAACTAAAAGACTAAAATATTTTTATTAAACATATATTTATTATTTTAATTAACTAATATTTTGTAGTTATCATTGAAAAATGTGGATTTGCGGTTTTCGCGGCAAAATGCGAAACGCGGATTTGCGGCTTTGGCGGGAAAACGCGGATTTGCGGTTTTGGCGGAAAAATGTGAAACGCGGATTTGCGATTTCGGCGGGAAAACACGGATTTGCGGTTTTGGCGGGAAAACTTGGATTTGCGATTTTGGCGGGAAAACGCTAATTTGCGGTTTTGGTGGAAAAACACGGATTTTCGGTTTTGCCGGGAAAACACAGACTTGAGGTTTTGGCGGGAAAACGCGAATTTGCTGTTTTGGCGGGAAAATTTGGATTTACGGTTTTGGCGGGAAAACGCGTATTTTTGATTTTTGCTAGAAAATGCTGATTTACAGTTTTGGCGGGAAAACTCGGATTTGCGGTATTGGAGGGAAAATACGGATTTGCGGTATTGGAGGGAAAATACGGATTTGCGGTTTAGGCGGGAAAATGCGGATTTGCTGTTTAGGCGGGAAAACGCGGATTTGCGGTTTAGACGGGAAAACGCGGATTTGCGGTTTAGGCGGGAAAACGTGGATTTGCGGTTTAGGCTGCGGGTTAGGCAAGAAAACGCGGGTTTTTGGTTTAAGCGGAATAACGCGGATTTGCGGTTTTGGCGGGAAAACGCCGATTTGCGGTTTAGGCGAAAAAACGCGGATTTGCGGTTTTGGCAAAAAAAACGCGGATTTGCGGTTTTGGCGGAAAAACACGGATTTACGGTTTTGGCGGGAAAACACAGATTTGCGGTTTTGATGGAGATAAACTTAGGACCCGTGTTTTTGTTCGACCGTTTGGTTTATTTTTCTAGTATAGTTCAATCCCCACGTGGCAAGTATTGGGTTGGGCATATAAATAAAGGCCCAATTAAGTGACCGTAATTCCAAACCCCAACATTCTGTATTCAAATATACGTAATCTTATATATATATATATATTTTTTCCGGCTAAACTTTCGTACAATTATATCGAAGTTACATCATTGAAGTACAAAAATACAAAACGTAAATTATTACACAAGCAGTTATGTACGCCATATGCTGAAAACAATACAAAGAAATAAGTTTCGCAATGCATTCTGGTCGAGAAAACCTTACTCGCTTACGAATACACATATTCGTTGTCCTCGATTCTTTCGCCTTCCTTTATCATAAGGCTTTTCCTTAACCATATTAGTAAAATCCATTACGCCTGAAACCAGCTCTGTAAAATGACTCTCTGATACCAATTCATCCGTATCAGTGTCTTTTGGAAAAACATAAACTTTAACATGACTTCAATATAACCTAACACTGTCTTCCCCATGACATCAACATTGCCAATCCTCCTTCCAAATATTCCCATAAAAATATGGACATTTTCTCCCAGCCAATCAGAAAAGAAGAGACAGTACCTGACTTTGAAATCATGAATTATCCAAACATTATTCAGAACCAGAGCCAAAAATGACACAGTTCCAAAATCGAAAACCTGACTGCATCTATTTCTCCGTTCATCTTCCTTACTCTTGTCTTTGCGTCATGTTTTCAAACGTCTAATCCATGGCCATGGGACTTTATCATTCGAGAAAGAAAAAAGACACAACCACCATTGGAATTCATCGGTGGAAGACAAAGACCGGACATGGACCGCACCATAAATACGCCAGCAACATAGCCACGCCAGTATTGATGTGTGATTGCCGGAAGGTTTTGCTCCCGAAGGGAGAAGGCACCGTGAAGAAGCCAAAACAAACACTTGATCGATTTACCCAACTGCCTAGTATTAACCGAATAGAGATATAGAAGACGTAACAAGATCACCAACGACAGGAGAAGCAGCCATTGATTTGAGTGAAAGAAAAGACCGATTGACGGAAAGAGACATCGATTTAATTTTTCACCAAATGACGAAGATGATAATAATTTAGACATCAACCAGGGATTTTATTGATGTGGAAATCAATTTACTAAGGAAAAGAGGAGGATCCGACGGGCAAAGCCGCCGGAAAAAAAAATTCTGATGAAGAGTTGCAGAGATGTGTATCGCCTTTTTGTTCGTTTTCCATCGCTTTCACGTAATCTCATTTTATATATCCCAAAAAAAAATCACACTTCAGTTTTAATTAAGATTTACAGAAGACCCTAAATTTATAGACAAATATATTTATTCTTTTGAATATATCCACAAAGAATCACACTTACGGGTTTGGGTATTTTAATGGATTTGGAAATCTAAATCAAATCCAATGCTATTGGTTTTATGATTTTAAAATCCATGTTCAAGCCAAGTGTTATTTGTTCAGCGATTTTAAAATTGATTTTAAAATCAAATACTGTTCAATAGCAAATATTTGTTTAAAGATTCGAGTGGATTTATAAGGGGGTTTATTGGATCAGAGAACTGAAAGAATTTAATATTTATCAAATCCCAGTGGAATTTTTGAAAATCTGGGATTTGAGCAAATTTTACAAATTCCTGTTACAAACATTTTGGGGAGATTTGAAGGGATTTGAGGAGAATTGAAAAAACATATTTTTAATCAAATTTTCAATAATTTTCCATACTTTAATTTTTTATTAAGCACATGGGACACGGCTGGTCAAAAATGTTAGTTTTCGATCATCAAGAGCTCACCAAATCCTAGAATGGGAGAGAACACTCAACTTGTGAGAGTCTCTCCTTGAATCCACCACAAACACTTAGCTTGAGAGATATGAAGAATCCAGCTAAGGTGTGGAGACAGAGATGAATGAGAAGAACAATAAACTAGTGATTGTCTTCTTTAAGAACCACCACTACCAAACAACTTAAGGGAACATCATGAACCGGTTGTTGGTGTGAGATGAAGAGATTTGGTGAATGAGTAAGTGAATGAATAAGTGAATGGACAAACAAAGGTTCTGCCTTAATGGCAGACCTCAAAACGCATAACCTCCTCTCTCTACATTGTGAACGATTTGTAAGAGCAAGTAAAGGGAGAGAGCTATGTGAATTGAAACATGTTTGCCTCTTATTTCTGTGTGTTATTACATTGATTGTCTATGTCTTTATATAGACAGACTGATTGATCAACAAGAGGAGCCTTTGACAATACACAAATCATATGTGGAGAGGAGCCTGTATAATAAACAAAGGAGGAGTGGGAAGGAGCCAAAGGGAGCGTGGGAAGGAGCCAAAGAGATGGCCAAGAGAGCTTCACACTCAGTTCGTGGTCCATATCTCCCACCAAGGTTTTCACTCTCATCCAATCAAGGTAAGTAAGGTTTTCACTCTTATCCGATCAAGGTAAGAAATCTTTACTTTTACTTTTTACTATCATCCTCTCTTCTCTTGCTTAGTTTGATGTGGGGATGCTTGGCCTTCACTTCCATTGTTTGGCCTTCACATCTCCTTCTTATTGCTTCGCTCTAATACCCTCCCTCAAGCTTTGACTGCTGGATCCATTGGGAACCAAAGGCCAAGCTTGCAACACGCAAATGACTACCTCATTAAAAACCTCAACATGTAAAACCTCTTTGGGATAAAACCCTGATGAGGACAAAAAGAGTATAGCCTCCACGGTGCATTTGAGATAGCTATGACCTTGGTTTTGATTTGGACTAGCTTTCTCCTCAGAAGTCTTTAATGAATTCAGCTTTGGCAAGAACAGCCCTAAAGGTTTGATCTTTAGGGTTACGGATACCAAGAACTGAATTTGTACTTGACACCGGCTTCTCTTCTCATTCCTTAGTCCTTCATGTCTTGACTTTTCAACTGTATCCTTTCTTTGCCATCTCCTGTGAAGTGCTTCAGCATTTGAAACTCTCATTGATTTCTTTGAGGCTCTTATGGTCTTCTTTTTTCCCTTACAAAAACAAGAGATAAAGAAGAAGAGATTAAGAATTGCCATAAGGAATATCAAATGATCAAATGATGAGTATTAAAGCCTAAGAGATATCAAGGTTTAATGTTGCAATTCAGAGTTCAAATGAGTAAATAAACAAGCAGTTGAACTAAGGTATAATGAAATATGCAGATAATTGAAATGAGTGAAAAGGTTTAGAGGACAGCCTTTTCTTTGAAGAGGATTGGTTTTTGAATGGAATGAAGGCGGTTTTATTTCATCTTGGAACCGCCAATGGTGAGAGCATTGGACACCAACATCTAACTCAGGCTTAAATTGGTTTGAAGTCTGGCAAATCTCTCTTGTTTGAACCGCCCATTTCTCATTTTGTGTCCTTTGTCATCTTCCTTAGTCTTCATCCAAGCTTCTTATGACTTGTGCTTCAAAGTTCTCTCCTTTGATCTTTGATCAGGAGATTCAAGCAAACTAAGGCTTAAAGCATTTGCATGAAATTCACATGGTAAACTAAGTAAATAATCAATAAGAGATCAAAATGGATAATGAACGAAATGGAGTTTTAAAGTTCAGCCTTTTGAATGTGAAGGCTGAATTGGTGGAATGCGGTATGAGCATCTTGCTTGGGACCGCCAAATGAACTCATGGTTTACACCATGGTCTGAAGGAAAAGCGCCTTGCACTTCCTTGATGGGATTGATGCGGTTTTTAATTCCATCTTGGAACTGCCCTTGGACTCATGGTTTGAACCATGGCCTTAAGTTGAATCACAAGAGGTTTAAGCTCCATCTTGGAACCGCATTGTGCTTTGGCTTGGACACCAACAACTTACTGAAGTTGATTCATCATTTTCCACCAACTTTTCCATCTACTTGAATGCCCATCTTAGCCATGAGGATAAAATTAAACATATCTTATGGACTTCAAGTTGGTGACACTTGGTTCTAACTCCAGGCTTCAGCTGATTCAACACCTTCCATTGCCTTCATTGAAGCTAATGGCAATTGGTTCTAACTCCAAGAGTGTGGTGCCTTGTTAAGCCATTAATCTACACCATTTGATGTGTGAGTACCTGAAATGATTCTTCACAAATGATGGTGAGATATCAAAGAGAATAACAGAATGATAATATTGAGAATAGGGAATTGAGAATATGAAGAATAAGTAACCACAGATTTTGAGAATAAGTAGCAAAGAATAAGAGAAGTATAAGAGAGAATATAGGTAACCAGAATATGGAGAATAAAATAGTTTGCTCAAGAGTTCTTATGGACAGATTTGAATTCTGTTTTCTTGAGTTAGAGCGGAAGCATTGGAACAACCATGAACACCACAAATCTTACGACCGTGGGTTACATGGAGTGAACAAGATGGACCAAGCATAACATTGATTTGTTTGCTGGCCTTTAACGCACTTCACTTAGGATCATGCTTATATCACTTTGGTTATAGCACAATTGTGAAGCCAAACTTGGACTCTTTCCCCCCCGGAAGCATGTATCCATAACAACTTAGAAGTGGATGAATCAAGCTGCTTTTCTTATTTGGAATGCAGAGGACAAGAACCAACTTAAAACAAGCATGATTTTCTTCATTTTCCCAAGCGCTTGTTCTTGGGATCCATAACAAGATCGGAACTTAAGCATGCTTAAAGGAAGAGAAGTATAAGAATGAGTATAAGCTTAAGGGTTTAGAAACAGCCTTTATTTGAATGAAGAACTGAATGGGCTGAGTTGGGAAGCGAATTGCTCTCCCTTGTGAGGTTGATTTTTCGGCTTGAACTCCACTCATTGGAGCCGCATGAAGCTCATGGTTTGGTGCCCTTGGACCATGGCTTCATGCCACATTCGGTTGATTCCATCTTGGAGCCGAAATGTGGTTTTGGCTTGGACAACATTAGCTTGAGTTGATTCAGCATGTTTAGCCTTTTAAACATGGTTCTAACAACAATTCTAATGAGTCTTTATGAAGCCATCACTCTTCACCATCTTTTAAATGCCTGAAAACAAAGTTCTTCACAAAGATTGGTGAGCAAACAATTAAAAAAGTGAGAATAATTTAGAATAATGGAGAATGTATTGAGAATAATTGAGAACAAACTGAATGATAGAGATTATGATAGAGTATAGAGTATAGCAGCGCATATAGAGAATAGTACATTATAATAGAGTATAGCTGCGGAAGACTTGAGATTGATCAGCCAAGTTCATCACAACCCTCACAATCATGATGAACAAGGACTGATTGTAATGGACCAAACAATACTTTGAAGTTTGTTGGCCTTAACACTGATTGATGAGACAAAAAAAAAACGATTTGCTCTCAACCAGATTGAAACCAGATTCATTCCCTCCCTAAAGCTTTGATTCCACAACATCCAAAGATGTAAGACCAAGCTCATTTCACTTGGAAATGGAAGAAGAATAGTTTTTTTTTTTTTTAAGAAAGCATGGATCTTTCTCTCCTTTAAGTGCTGGTTCTTTCAATCTTTCAAAAGATCTGAACTTAAGCTACTTAAATGAGGAACAAAGAAACCAAAACTTGAAAAACAAAACTTAAGTGAGAGTGATTTTTGGGCGGAAGTGGTGGCGAACAGAGTTTTGGGCTCAAGAGTTCCAATGGACAGAGTTTTTTCTCTGTTTTCTTGAGCATTTGCGGAAGAATTCTTCAGTCCATGGCCTTCAAGTTTCATTGCTGAGCAACAATGCTGGTGAGGCCTTCAGCTTCCCACCAGTCTTTCATCAAAGTATTGGAGGACAACTCCTTTCAAGGGTTTCCTACAATCTCTACAATCTCAATCAACAAACATTAGAGTAATTCACATTTAAGTGATTTCTGAATGTTCAAATATTTTGTTAATGGAACAAAACAATTTGTCCATTAACCACACAAAGCCATTCAAGGCCAAAACATTTTCAAAATATTTCTTTTTATTTTAAGAATATTGAACCCTTTTAAAAGGTTTTCAAAGTCTTTTCATTTCAAGGAAAAATTGGAAAACAATTTTGAAAACAATTTTCCAAGAATTTAAAAAATTTTAAATAGCTTCTCAGAGCCAAAATATCTTTGAGAATAAGTCAAAATATTTAAAAAAATATTTTCCCAAAACCTTTTCAAATTGATTTTCAAAGGTGAATAATTTTCTAAAATCATTTTCAAGGTTGTAAAATTCTTTTAAAATTCTCAAAACGATTTTAAAATTTATTCTGGACTATTTTAAAACATTTTCAAGGATAGAATAGTTATAAATGCTTTTCAAAACATTTTTCAAAATTCAAAATTTCTTTTTAAAATCAATGTTCTTCAAATCACTATCACTCTCTCTCCCTCCCTCAAGCCTTGGCTTCTTCAGATTTTAAATCCTTCAACCAAGTATTTAATTGAGATTAATGAGGGGATGAGATGAAGAGTGTTTGAGAACAAAACCAAAGGAGGAACTTCATTTTACAAAAAACGATTCATAAGCTAAAAGAAACAGGCTTCATCCTTCATCATCCACACCATGGTTAAAGCTTTTCAAGCTTGCCAAGCGGTTTCACAAAGGAACAAGAAGAAGAGATTTTGTTGGATTCATGAGCCAGAAACGAAGAGGAAGAGGTAATCTCAATGAAACCACTCTGATACCATGTTAGTTTTGGATCATCAAGAGCTCACCAAATCTTAGAATGGAAGAGAACACTCAACTTGTGAGAGTTTCTCCTTGAATCCATCACAAACACTTAGCTTGAGAGACATGAAGAATCCAGCTAAGGTGTGGAGACAGAGATGAATGAGAAGAACAATAAACTAGTGATTGTCTTCTTTAAGAACCGCCACTACCAAACAACTTAAGGGAACATCATGAACCGGTTGTTGGTGTGAGATGAAGAGATTTGGTGAATGAATAAGTGAATGGACAAACAAAGTTTCTGCCTTAATGGCAGACCCCAAAACGCATAACCTCCTCTCTCTACATTGTGAACGATTTGTAAGAGCAAGTAAAGGGAGAGAGATATGTGAATTGAAACGTGTTTGCCTCTTATTTCTGTGTGTTATTACATTGATTGTCTATGTCTTTATATAGACAGACTGATTGATCAACAAGAGGAGCCTTTGACAATAAACAAATCATATGTGGAGAGGAGCCTGTATAATAAACAAAGGAGGAGTGGGAAGGAGCCAAAGGGAGCGTGGGAAGCAGCCAAAGAGAGGGCCAAGGGAGCTTCACACTCAGTTCGTGGTCCATAGCTCCCGCCAAGGTTTTCACTCTCACCCAATCAAGGTAAGTAAGGTTTTCACTCTTATCCGATCAAGGTAAGAAATCTTTACTTTTACTTTTTAATATCATCCTCTCTTCTCTTGCTTAGTTTGATGTGGGGATGCTTGGCCTTCACTTCCATTGTTTGGCCTTCACATCTCCTTCTTATTGCTTTGCTCTAATAAAGAATGTTTCAGAGCACTCACTTGTGCGTATTACAGAGGTGCGGTTGGATCCATTCCGGTTTACGATATCAGCATACGATAGACTTTTCATAGCATTGGTAAATGACTCAACGAGCTGCACAGTAAGAAACATCACACACACACAAAAAAATCTCCATCTTTCTTTCTTATCTTGTACTAAACAATCTCTCAATGAAAACTGTTGCACCGCACTCTGATATGAACGTTGTAACGATCCTGGTGGGAAACGAGTCGGATCTGAAGGACATAAGAGAAGTGTCAACAGTGGAAGGGAAGGCGTTGGCAAAAGCGAAGGGACCTTTCTTTATGGAGACATCGGCTCTGGACTCATCAAATATGGCAGCTGAATTCAAGACAGTTGTGAAGGAGATATATAAAATACTGAGCTGGAAAGTGATGAGCTCACAGGAGCTGAACAAGCAAGATTTTTCCTTACTCAGCAATGGCAAGAAAGTTGTGATTCCATCCGACGCACAGGGCGAGTCCAAGAAAGGTGGGTGTTGTTCCACATAATAGAAATTGGAATTGTAGAGAGCTTAAAAAGGAAAGATTAACTTTAGTCTGACTGTTTCTTTGTCCATGTTGCCATGAATTTTGAAGTTTAAGAAGCGCTGTGTTGTGGTGTGGAAGTGTTTACATGTAGCGATCTGTAAATTTTCCATTGCAGAAGCTTTATAAAAACTCACACTCCTCTCTATAAACTTTAGCACTTTTTTTTCTTGTTCAACTTGACGAATAATCCATGTTGAGATTTGAAAGAGACTTTTGGTAATTGACCAGTTACTGGCACAGATGATTATGTTCAGACGTGAGACATGTTTGGTCTTTCAAGTGTTGAGAAGGGACAGACAGAAGCCGTAGAGGCTGAGACTTTGGAGAAAGAGCTTTTAGACACTAACAAATGTTATATTCTCGATTGTGGTCTCGAGATGTTCGGCTGGAAGGGAAAAAAATACTTCAATCGACGAAAGAAAGAGCGCAAGTGATGCTGCAGAAGTATATTTCTTCTCATGCAGCAAACTAATTGTCTTGTTTTGATGGTTCTGCTAAATGTCATATTGTCGTTCTTCATTTTCTTTCAGGCGTTTTTTCGTTCGTCTGAACGTCCTAAATTAAACTTGGTCAGTGTGATGGAAGGGTTTGAAACAGTGATGTTCCGATCTAAGTTTGATTCATGGCCGGCTACAAGTACCATAGCTGAGCCCCAGCACGGCAGAGGCAAAGTTACAAGTGTAATAAACTAGTAGTAATACGAGTCTCATTAATCAAATTGCTGAAGTGTTAATCTCTCTGATTATGAGATACTTAATTTCTGTTTCTTCTTTCACTAGCTCTTTTGCAACGGCAAGGAGTTAACGTTGAAGGCCTGGTTAAGACTTATTCTTTTTCTAAAGACGTACCTAAGCCATATATTGATGGCACATGAAATCTCCAGGTAGTGACTATATATCTGTTGATACCTGGATTGATGTGTTTGGATAAGTGAACATAACCAAAACATAGTCTTTTGACTGTTAACTACGTAATTTTTCAGGTCTGGCGAATCAATTGCGAGGAAAATATCCCTCTCGAAGCAGCAGAGCAATCGGAGTTCTATAGCGGAGATTGTTATCTATTCCAGTACGCATATCCGGGAGAAGACAGAGAGGAATATCTAGTGGGAATATTCCGATTAACTTCACAAAAGAGAACTCTTGTAGAGGAGATTTTGAAAGGATAGATAATAGAGAGAAGAGAAAAAGAAGAGAGAGAGACTCACACAATGATGTGAAAAAGAAGAAGAGAAGGAATGAGGAGAGGAGCTAGAAGTGGATCGGTTCTTCAATATTTTTTTTGTTAAACGGAACAAAAGAAAAAATAATCGGTCAAAATTTTCAAATACCATCTCATGAGTTGGTATTTTGATCTCCTAAATTTTAACTACAAATCACTGTTTAAATTCCTCAGAACAATTCTTGAGTTATTTTATTTATGAAATCCTTGTTTTCCAATTAGAGGAGATTTGGAGGAATTTTTATAAATAATTGATCCAATAAGCTTGGATTTGATACACACAAAACTCTAAAAAAAAACCTGTAAACACACATAAAACCATCAAAGAAAAAATCACAGCAAAACCCACATGAACCATCACAAGAACGATAAAAAAGGTTCATATAATCAATGGAGTCCTCAAGAAACCAAAACTCTGAAAACTTTACACAGTTTTTTCGGGAGTTATGTTGTCGAATAAATAAATTTCTTGAAGAAAATCATTATGCTGGAGAAGAAGATCTTAAGGAAGTTAATAATAATGGTGAATAAATTTTTGTTACCTAAGATCAGCAAAGAGAACACACCAATCAATTGTGAACAGCAATTGCAGCAAATATGTGGAGAAATTCTATATATTACGATAATAACACATAATATATGAAAGAAACATAAATGAAGAGACACCTTTTTGAATTTTTTTTATTATATTATACAACTTAAAATTATTGTGAATCCATTTGCTGGATTTAGAGAAATTAGGGGATATCCCGGGTTACGCCCGGGTTTATTAGTTATGCGTTTGTTTCATATTTTAAATTTATAAAATAGAATAATAATAGTTTTGGTTGAAATTTATTTTAGCGTTTTTGATGTAAAAGATGCTGACTATATGAGCTTTGGTGAACAAATGAGACACTTTAATCAAAAGGAGTGAAAATGATTCATGACGGATGAATATGGTAGCCTCGTAGGTAAAATATATAAAAACACATATATTCATATTTGCTTGCTTCAATGAATACAGAAACATGTTTAACATGGTCCTAAGATTTTTGGTTCGTCAGAAATAGAGATCTCATGTCATAATATGTCTAGAGTTTTACATAGATGATGCGGTTTGTTTTAACTATGAGTATTCTAAGAAATTCCATGTGTTAATCATTTGTTTAAACTAAAAACAAACAAATACTATTAAGCACCTGTGATTTTTAGAATCCGCAACCTTGAACTCTTCAAAGCATATGGCTGAACTTTTTTAGCGAAAAAGTGGATAAGCTTTTTTTTTTTTTTCTTTAATGCTGTGAGTTTTTTGGACCAAATGGTACCTACAAGAAGAACCCGAGAACAGGGAAAACAGAACTCAACCAAAGCAGATGAAGATAGAAAAAAAGGCCAGTAAGCCAAACACAACATCAAGGTCTCACGAGAGATCGAAAGGGAGCTCCAAAGGAACACGCATGAACCGATCCACACAAACCTCCGAAACACAAACATGGGAAGGATGAGATCAGTCAGCCAGAGAGGGCTTCTGCAGTAATGAGATGGTTAAGCCAAGAAGGGCCATTGTGAGCGACGTAGGATTGATAGCGGTGATCACGAGTAACACTCGTCGCAATTGCGGAGGCGATTTGATTACGAGATTTCTAGTTTAAGAACCAAAGATAAGAATACAAAGATTTATAAAGAATAACTCTCTTTATTAGTTTTGGAAAACTCTCTTTATTAGCTTTAGAAAACTCTCTCAAAAACTAAAGCTCTCAATCTCTCAATCTAGGTTAAGTTATGCCACAACTTTGGCATCTTCTTATATAGATCAAGACTCTAACAATTTCCTATTCTCTCAATAGTTAAACTTCCTATTCTCATTAACATTAACATATATTTAGATATCTCCTAAATATATTCTCCTGATCTTAATATCTTAAGGAAAGTCTTCGATCTCACTTCAAGCTTAATCCAACAATCTCCCCTTAAGTTTGAACTCCATTTTTTTCAAGTCTTGAACTCCTATAAGCTCTCTCATTTCTTTGAACCTGATCTTGCCCAAGTGTCTTTGTTAAACTGTCCATCTTTTTCTCATGCTCTATCTCGATTTTTTTAATCTCAACACACCCTCTTACGAAGTAGCATCGTGTGTGTATGTGTTTTTTCTTGTCCGTGACACACTGGATTCTTTGTAAGATCAATTTTGTTAATCAGAATGACCACTCCCTTGTTTGCAGTAACCCTGATTTCACCAATGAGTCTTTGAAGCCACATTGCGTGTCTTGTAGCTTCAGCTTCACCATTCTTGACCTCTGCTTTGAATCTGGAAGCTTCATCTCTAGCCAGCTCAGATGGAACCACACTTTTTCTCTGAACAAGCATCTGCTTCAGATCATAAAAGACTTCAGTATCATGAAGAGTCAGGAACGAAGTCGCAACACCGCTTTTGCCAGCACGCCCTGTATGTCTGATACGATGCATATTGATATTATGTATTTTTAACATATTTTGATTTGGTTTTAGTATTCAGTTTGAGTTTTGATTTGCATCTTTCTTTAGTTTTTCGAGTCTTTTCTATTGTTTCGAGTCTTTATACAGATTTTATGGAGTTCCGATGGAGTTTGGCGCTTACGGACATGTTTGAGTCAAGTTAAGGTGGTAAAACACGAAGAGAACGACCATTCCCTAAAGAGAACGACCATTCCCTAAAGAGAACGACCATTCCCCAAAGAGAACGACCATTCCCCAAGAGAAAGACCATTCCCTTAGAGAACGACCATTCTTACTCCCACCTACCTTGCCGACAAGATTGAAGAACGACCGTTCTCTCCAGAGAACGACCGTTCCGCGTCTCACCTAATCTACCGACAAAAGAGCAAGAGAACGACCGTTCCTTACGGAGAACGACCGTTCCCCGACTCACCAACACCCACCTACTTCGATCGACCACTCAGAACGACCGTTCTCCTACAGAACGGTCGTTCCCCGTCTTACCTACTCCCCTACACCTTGGCCTATATATTGGACTCACTCTTGATGCTTCAAAACACACCATCTTCTTCTCTCACTCTTCTCTAGCTTCAAAACATTGCCCCTCTTCTCTTTTAAGCTTTAATGTTTATGATTTTATCAAGTTCTTATTAGTTTCTTTTAAGCTTTAAACATTTATGCTTTAATTAAGTTTTACTTTCAGTTCTTATTATCTATATTTATGCTTTAATTAAGTTCTCATAAGTTTATTTCCAGCTTTTGTTATCTATATTTTTGCTTTGTTCAAGTTCTTATTAAGTTATTTTCAGCTTTCATTATTTATTCAAGCTTTTATGATGAACTCTATAATCTCTTTGTTTTCTTCTTCTTTAATTATGTCTGAGTAGATCTCTTAGTTAGGTTAAGGTTTGTCAAAGGAATTCATGAGCTTTAGGGTTAAACACAGATAGGCTATTCAATTCGATGTCTTCATTTTTGTTTTTTTAATGCTTAGATCGAATTGATTACTTGATTTTATGATATTGGGTTTAACTTAGACAGCGAGAGTTGCTAGGTTGCTAGAAGAAACTTGGGTGAGCAGTTTATTCATTACCTGCGAGAGTAGATGTATTGGAGAATTGTGAACATATTAAACCTGATCTTAAAGCTTGTCTACGATTTCTAGTACCAGCGAGAGTTAGGAATTCTAGGTTGATAGACAACGATATTGATACCACGAGAGTGGATTGATATTATATTTATGTTTGAGTTCTAGACTTGTGCTTAATCACTGCCTGAATAATTGTTTGATCCAATGCTCTGAATCTCCTGCGATATTCATTGACCTAACGCTTGTTTAATATTATCTTTACAACAGATTTTGCTTTTATTACTTGCTATTTACAAAACCAAAAACATAATTGAATTGTCTTAGCTTTTGATTTAGCTCATTAGATCAAAGTGTGAAACTGGTCGTCGTGGGATCGACCCCTAAATACTACTTCGTATGCTGTGCACTTGCAGTAGGAAATAAGGGTTTAAAACTCGTGTATCAAGTTTTTGGCGCCGTCGCCGGGGACAAAATTTTCACGTTTGGTTTTCGGCGAAATTTCTAGTCTAAGACACTAACTTTTACTAACTTTGATGGCCATGGACTACAATGATTGGCCACAAGAAGAGGAGGACACGTTTGAAGAATACATTCAAGATGAGTCTTTTGATGAGAACATACTTACGCCAGAACAAAGAGTGGAGTTGGATAAGCTTTGTGTGGAAAATCCAATGCTGACAAGGAGTGACCTAGCAGTAATGATCCAGATGAACCTCATGTCACATCGGGCAGTACTAGAAGGAAGAGAGCTTACGTTCGATGAGATAATGGTAGCCCAGTCACTTAAGGATGTAATATATTGGGTTCCACCATTCCAATTACAAGGTACATCCGATTTAGCCTTTGAATTTCAAGATCTTGAGGATAGTCACATACCTTCTATTGGAGATGTAGCTTATGATTCACCTTCCTCCATACTCATTGATGAATGTTATGATTTGATATGTGAGACTCAAAGACTAGATGCCTTAAGAGTAGAAAACTTTGCTAGAGATTATCATGAAATATGTTTTAATACTAGTTATCTTTGTGTTTTGAATGATCATAATCTCGAGCTTAACTCTTTAATGCTAGAGGAATCTAGATCGCTACTTGAAAAATCTGACCTAGGGGATGAATCTGATTTAGATAAGATCTTGGATGAGATAGAGAACCATAAGGTTGAGAATGATGATGAGAATGAGAATGTGGTATTTTATAAGATTGATGGAGATAAAGTTGACTATTTTGTGACAAACTCGTTTGAAGCTAAAGTTGATTATATCTTTCCATCGAATGCATTTGATTCTCAACAACATCTCACTGTCAAGGAATATTTGAAGATACACGCTACATTTGTAGTAAACTTCCTTGATGATAATATTGTCTATTTCCTTTGGACAATTGTATGCCTTTTTGCGCACTTTGTTTCTTGTCCCAATAAGAGAAGGACCAAAGGTGCATTGGCTCAGCCTTTTGATTCTCAAGATTAGCGCTTGTGCTCAGAAGTCAATCTAACGACTTAAACCAAGCGCTTGGTGGGAGGCAACCCACTGGCAAGTGTTTTTCTTTTATTTCCTTTTGCTATTGATTTTTGGTTTTGTTTTTCTTTGTTTCAGTTAAATAAAAAAAGAGGAGCGAGCACCCGATTCTATTCCGGAGCACCTGCTCCGCCATGGTGTTCTCCCTGCCGACCCAGGTAAGTTCTCTACAACTCTTCTCTCGCTCATTTTCACACCGAGACGGTATGAAGTAAGTCTGGGGGAGGGTCTTGCCTTGAGTCAGCACTTTATTTATTTTTGAGTCTTTTGTTATTTCTTTTAGAGTCAGTCTTTTCAGTCAAAAAAAAAAAAAATTTATCGAGTCAAAACACTGTGTGAATTTGTTAAGTTTTGGAATTGCAACATGTTCGATGTCATTGCCTTACGACTACTTAGCATTGTTTGAGGATAGTTTGGAAACGCAGAAAAATCCATAACTTGATCATTTAGTTAATTTATCAAATCATTTGAACTTAATCGAATTATTGGAACTTAATATGGACTTAATTTATCTCACTTAGGGGGTTGATAATCATATATTGGATTTTACATTTGGAGTTTTCTTTGCATCATTTCTACCAATCTTTGCTAACTCCAAATGGCTAGACTTATTCTTAGTCTAGTACCACACCCTTACCATTTCCATGTTGAAACCCACTTATTTTCGTTTACTGTCATTGCATTCATGTGCAAAAACTATGGAGTATACGGACCGACACAACTTTTCTTTAGGACTGCGTCTAGATAGGTGGTCTCTTTCTGATTAAACTCATGGGATGTGTCTAGAAATGTGATCTCTTTTTGAATATATTCATCGAAAATTTTCGTTTCAAAAGAGGATGAACTTTTAATGGGTAGAAGATTGTATTCACATTCAAGAAATAAGCTTACATCGTTGAAATTCTTTTGATGCAGATCTTAGAGACTAACCGGTTCCATTCTCCGATATGAAAAAAAAAAGAAGAATAAAAATAGCATTATTTGCATTACAGAAAAGAAAACAGAAGGAACCGGGAAAATCAAGGTAATATCGTTAAATTTCATAAAACGTTAAAAGAAATCATGTTAAAAGAAACGTTAAAAGAGTTAGACGCCGGAGCTTGCAAGCTCTGATTCTCCACATAGCCTCCATTCACGTAGTTCACCTCTGCGTGAGTCCCTGGTGTCCTCTTAACTGATTCAGCGGTTTGTGAAATCTGAATATCGAGCTGCTTCATGTGAGTCCACACAGCTTCATACTTTCCATTGAGGTCCACATACATGGTGTCAACTTTTGCATTGATCTCAGCCGTGGCTTTTTGCTGTCCCACCAGTAGTTGTTGCATCATGTTCTTCAGCTCGTCTTGGGAGCCGGTTGCTGAAGATGAAGGCTGCGGATTTGCAAAAGACTGTCTCGGTTGAACTCCTACTTGGGAACGGTTCTGGTTCGGGACGAATTGCCTGCCCTGGTAGTTGTTGGAGTAGTCCTTCCGAAGACCCATATGTGGCTGATTTCCTTGCTTAGGATAAGCCTGATCCTGCGGATTCTCCACATTGGTGCTCCTATAGGACAGGTTCGGATGAGTGTTGAAACCGTGGCTGTTGAAACCGCGGTTCTGTCCGAAACCTTGTCTCGTCACATAATTGACCTCCCTTCGATCATCACCGGTTCCTTCATTCTCATCCACAAAGTGGACCGATTTCTGGTTTCTGATACACGAGTTTTAAACCCTTATTTCCTACTGCAAGTGCACAGCATACGAAGTAGTATTTAGGGGTCGATCCCACGAAGACCAGTTTTCACACTTTGATATATTGAGCTAATTCAAAAGCTAAGACAATTCAATATGTTTTTGGTTTTTGTAAATAGTAAGTAATGAAAGCGAAATCGGTTGTAAGATAATATTAAGCAAGCGTTAGGTCAAGGAATATCACAGGAGATTCAGAGCAACGGATTAAACAACTATTCAGGCAATGATTGAGCATAAATCTAGAACTTAAACACTAAGATAATATCAATCCACTCTCGTGGTACCAATATCTTTGTCTATCAACCTAGAAATCCTATCTCTCGCTGGTACTAGAAATCGTAGACAAGCATTAAGGATAGGTTTAATATGTTCACAATTCTCAATACATCTGCTCTCGCAGGTAATGGTTAAATTGCTCACCAATGTTCTTTCTAGCAACCTAGCAACTCTCGCTGTCTAAGTTAAACCAAATTTCATAAGATCAAGTGATCAATTCGATCTAAGCATTAAGAACAACAAGGGTGAAGATATTGATTTGAATAGCCTATTTGTGTTTAACCCTAAAGCTCATGAATTCCTTTGACAAACCTTAACCTAACTAAGAGGTCTACTCAGACATGATTAAAGAAGAAAACAAAGAGATTATAGAGTTCATAATAAAAGCTTGAATAGATAATGAAAGTTGAAAATAACTTAATAAGAACTTAAGTAATGCATAAATATAAATAACTGAAAGTAAAGCATAAATATAAAGACTAAAAGTAAAGCATAGATATAAAGACTGAAAGTAAAACTTGATTAAGCATAAAGATAAGAACTGAAAGTAAAGCATAAGATTAAAAGCATAAGATTAAAGCTTAAAAGAAACTTAACAAGAACTAGATAAAAGCATAAACATAAAACTTAAAACTAAAGAAGAAGCTATGCTTTGAAGCTAGAGAAGAGAGGAGGAAGAAGAAGGTGTGTTTTGAGAGTGATGTTGTGAGTCCATTATATAGGCCAAGGTGAAGGGGAGTAGGTGAAGCGGGGAACGGTCGTTCTTGGTGTAGAACGATCGTTCTCCTTGGTCGATCGAAGTAGGTGAAGTAGGTGAGCTTGGGAACGATCGTTCTAGGTGGGAAACGGTCGTTCCGTGCATGGTTGTTGGTGAAGTAGGTGAGACCGGGAACGGTCGTTCCTTGCATGGATCGGTCGTTCCTCTGCTTTGTCGGCAAGGTTGGTGAAATGGAGAACGATCGTTCCCTTGGGGGAACGGTCGTTCTTGTCTGGTCGTTCTTCTCAAAGAACGGTCGTTCTTCACTTTGTCCTTTTCTCGTGTTTTTCCCGACTCGAACATCTCCGTAAACGCCAAACTCCTTCGGAACTCCATGAAATCTGTAAAAGACTCAAAACAAAAGAAAAGACTCGAAAAACTAACGAAAGATGCAAATCAAAACTCAAACCGAATACTAAAAACGAATTAAAATACGTTAAAAACACATAATATCAACTCTCCCCAACTAAAACCTTTGCTTGTCCTCAAGCAAAATCAGATATCTTACAAAGAGGAGATGTTAGAAAAACGTGTGAAATTCGTAAAACTTATAGGACCATACTCTAAGTCAATTGCCCGTAAACCGCATTCGCAAAGTTCAGATCAAACCGTACTTCATTGTACTTCTCCATAACCGTAGTAAATGAGTGAAATCTCATGATCAAGCAGAACTCAATATTTAACATTCATTATCAAATGCGTGTACTCTCACAAAGGGAATATCTAACACGTTATGGTCCATGTATCAAGGTTGGTATTTGGTGGCTCAAGTGTTTCGGTTTCTTTTAGCAATATAAACAGATGCAAATCATTATGCAAAATCACCGTGAGACACAGACCAATTAGGAGGTACACAACTCTCCTTAACTCTAATCCTTCTACCCTTTTTTAACAAGTCACAAATCAAGAACATGATTAATTTCTTTTAACATTTTATGGAATTTAACGATATTACCTAGACTTTCCCGGTTCCTTCCGTTTTCTTTTCTGTAATGCATATAATTTTTATTCTTCTTTTTTCTTTTTTTTTTTTTTTTTTTTTTTAATATATCGGAGAATGGAACCGGTTAGTCTCTAAGATCTGCATCAAAAGAACATCAACAATGTAAGCTTATTTCTTGAATGTGAATAAAACCTTCTACCCTTTTAAAAGTTCACCCTCTTTTGAAACGAAAATTTTCAATGAATATGTTCAAAGAGAGAGATCACATTTCTAGACACATCCCATGAGTTTAATCAGAAAGAGACCACCTATCTAGACACAATCCTAAAGAAAAGTTGTGTCGGTCCGTATACTCCATAGTTTTTGCACATGAATGCAATGACAGTAAACAAAGAAGAAAAGTGGGTTTCAACATGGAAATGGTAAGGGTGTGGTACTAGACTAAGGATAAGTCTAGCCATTTGGAGTTAGCAAAGATTGGTAAAAATTGATGCAAAGAAAACTCCAAATGTAAAATCCAATACATGATTATCAACCCCCTAAGTGAGATAAATTAAGTCCATATTAAGTTCCGATAATTCGATTAAGTTCAGATGATTTGAGAAATTCACTAAATGATCAAGTTATGGATTTTTCTGCGTTTCCAAACTATCCTCAAACAATGCTAAGCAGTCGTAAGGCAATGAAATCGAACATGTTGCAATTCCAAAAAGTTTTAACAAAATCACACACTGTTTTGACTCGAAAATTTTTTTTTTTTTTTTTTTATAAACACAACAAAATATTTATTTATTATTTTTGTTTTTTATTTTAAAAAACACACCAAAATAAAACATAAGAAATAAACATTCATAAAAACACACCGTTAGTACACAAATGAATCCCTCCCCCAAACTTGTTTTTAACCGTCCCGGTTAAAACAAAACTGAAAGAGGAACCCGCAAACTCATAAATTAAAAAAATGTCCTAAATGGATTTGACAGTGGTGTAGGGACAAGAAAACTTACCTGAAGACGTGCACCCCCTTCTATATTTTTTATTTATTTATTTTTTTATTATTTTTTTTTTAACTGAAACAAATAAAAACAAAACCAAATATCAATAGTAAAAGAAAATAAAAGAAAAACACTTACCAGTGGGTTGCCTCCCACCAAGCGCTTGGTTTAAGTCGTTAGCTTGACTTCTGAGCACAAGTGCTAATCATGAGAATCAAAAGGCTGAACCAGTGCACCTTTGGTCCTTCTCTTATTGGGACAAGAAACAAAGTGCGCAAAAAGGTATACAATTGTCCAAAGGAAATAGACAATATTCTTATCAAGGAAGTTTACTACAAATGTAGCGTGTATCTTCAAATATTCCTTGACAGTGAGATGTTGTTGAGAATCAAATGCATTTGATGGAAAGATATAATCAACTTTAGCTTCAAACGAGTTTGTCACAAAATAGTCAACTTTATCTCCATCAATCTTATAAAATACCACATTCTCATTCTCATCATCATTCTCAACCTTAGGGTTCTCTATCTCATCCAAGATCTTATCTAAATCAAATTCATCCCCTAGGTCAGATTTTTCAAGAAGCGATCTAGATTCCTCTAGCATTAAAGAGTTAAGCTCGAGATTATGATCATTCAAAGCACAAAGATAACTAGTATCAAAACATATTTCATGATAATCTCTAGCAAATTTTTCTACTCTTAAAGCATCTAGTCTTTGAGTCTCACATATCAAATCATAGCATTCATCAATGAGTGTGGAGGAAGGTGAATCATAAGCTATATCTTCAATAGAAGGCATGTGACTATCCTCAAAATCTTGAAATTTAAAGGTTAAATCGGATGTACCTTGTAATTGGGATGGTGGAACCCAATATATTACCTCCTTAAGTGAGTTGGCTACCATTATCTTATCAAACGTAAGCTCTCTTCCTTCTAGTACTGCCCGATGTGACATGAGGTTCAACCGGATCATTATTGCTAGGTCACTCCTTGTCAGCATTGTATTTTCCATGCAAAGCTTATCCAACTCCACTCTTTGTTCTGGCGTAAGTATGTTCTCATTAAAAGACTCATCTTGAATGTACTCTTCAAATGTGTCCTCCTCTTTTTGTGGCCAATCATTGTAGTCCATCGCCATCAAAGTTAGTAAAAGTTAGTGTCTTAGACTAATAATTCAGCCGTAAACCAAAGGTGAACATTTGGTCCTCGGCAACGGCTCCAAAAACTTGATACACGAGTTTGACCTTTTTTCTATCTTCTTTGACTCCACGCTATTGACCTTTTTTCTATCATACTTCGGAGACTTGTTGCTGGAGCTTGCGGCGAGATTCTCGATCAGTTCCAGAGCTCCTTCCTTTGATTTGGTGTAGAAATCTGATACACGAGTTTTAAACCCTTATTTCCTACTGCAAGTGCACAGCATACGAAGTAGTATTTAGGGGTCGATCCCACGAAGACCAGTTTTCACACTTTGATATATTGAGCTAATTCAAAAGCTAAGACAATTCAATATGTTTTTGGTTTTTGTAAATAGTAAGTAATGAAAGCGAAATCGGTTGTAAGATAATATTAAGCAAGCGTTAGGTCAAGGAATATCACAGGAGATTCAGAGCAACGGATTAAACAACTATTCAGGCAATGATTGAGCATAAATCTAGAACTTAAACACTAAGATAATATCAATCCACTCTCGTGGTACCAATATCTTTGTCTATCAACCTAGAAATCCTAGCTCTCGCTGGTACTAGAAATCGTAGACAAGCATTAAGGATAGGTTTAATATGTTCACAATTCTCAATACATCTGCTCTCGCAGGTAATGGTTAAATTGCTCACCAATGTTCTTTCTAGCAACCTATCAAATCTCGCTGTCTAAGTTAAACCAAATTTCATAAGATCAAGTGATCAATTCGATCTAAGCATTAAGAACAACAAGGGTGAAGATATTGATTTGAATAACCTATTTGTGTTTAACCCTAAAGCTCATGAATTCCTTTGACAAACCTTAACCTAACTAAGAGGTCTACTCAGACATGATTAAAGAAGAAAACAAAGAGATTATAGAGTTCATAATAAAAGCTTGAATAGATAATGAAAGTTGAAATAACTTAATAAGAACTTAAGTAATGCATAAATATAAATAACTGAAAGTAAAGCATAAATATAAAGACTAAAAGTAAAGCATAAATATAAAGACTGAAAGTAAAACTTGATTAAGCATAAAGATAAGAACTGAAAGTAAAGCATAAGATTAAAAGCATAAGATTAAAGCTTAAAAGAAACTTAACAAGAACTAGATAAAAGCATAAACATAAAACTTAAAACTAAAGAAGAAGCTATGCTTTGAAGCTAGAGAAGAGAGGAGGAAGAAGAAGGTGTGTTTTGAGAGTGATGTTGTGAGTCCATTATATAGGCCAAGGTGAAGGGGAGTAGGTGAAGCGGGGAACGGTCGTTCTTGGTGTAGAACGATCGTTCTCCTTGGTCGATCGAAGTAGGTGAAGTAGGTGAGCTTGGGAACGATCGTTCTAGGTGGAAAACGGTCGTTCCGTGCATGGTTGTTGGTGAAGTAGGTGAGACCGGGAATGGTCGTTCCTTGCATGGATCGGTCGTTCCTCTGCTTTGTCGGCAAGGTTGGTGAAATTGAGAACGATCGTTCCCTTGGGGGAACGGTCGTTCTTGTCTGGTCGTTCTTCTCAAAGAACGGTCGTTCTTCACTTTGTCCTTTTCTCGTGTTTTCCCGACTCGAACATCTCCGTAAACGCCAAACTCCTTCGGAACTCCATGAAATCTGTAAAAGACTCAAAACAAAAGAAAAGACTCGAAAAACTAACGAAAGATGCAAATCAAAACTCAAACCGAATACTAAAAACGAATTAAAATACGTTAAAAACACATAATATCAGTTTCCCTTCAAGAGAAGGTTAACCTTGGCTGCGAGCTCCGCAATTTGCTTGGACTCCACGCTGTTGACCTTCTTCCTATCGTACTCCGGATTTTTGTTGCTGGAACTTGCGGATAGGTTCTCGATCAGCTTCAGAGCTCCTTCCTTTGACTTAGTGTAGAAGTCACCGTTACTAGCTGCATTCAGGGCGTTTCTGTAGTCCCAATCTACTCCGTCATAGAAGGTGCTGAGCAGCTGCTCATCACTAAACCCATAGTGAGGGCACCCGCGCTTGTACTCCTTAAACCGCTTCCATGCTTCATTGAAGGATTCGCCGGACTGTTGCTCGAATGAGGACATCTTGTTCCTCAAGGCTGCGGTCTTGGATTTTGTGTAGAACTTATCCAAGAAGGCTGCTCGCGCATCAGCCCAAGTCGGTAGAGAGCCTGGTGGTAAAGATTTTAACCACTGTGATGCTTTTCCCGTAAGAGAGAAGGGGAAAAGCTTGCATTTCAAGAAATCTGGAGGCACACCATTGGAGCCGGCAGTGCTACAGATCTCTTCGAAGTTCTCGATGTGATCCATCAGAATCTCAGCAGGCAGACCGTGGAACAGGTGTTGCTTCACGAGGGTGATCATTTGAGGCTTGATTTCGTAATCTTGCCTCTGGATGGTCGGGGTAACGATCGCAGATCTATCCTGGTAGTATGCGTGAGCCGCATCTTTGTCCCCGAAAGCAGGTTGTGCAACGAGTTGCCTCTCCTGTTGCAAGCGAAGCTGCTCCATGGCTGTCTGAAGTTGTTGCAGCTGAGCTGCGATGTCTGCTTGTCCGCCCATTGGCGGTGTCAGTCGTTTCTGCTTCTTGAACGGGTGTGTTGCGTCTTCTGTTTTTTTTCGTTCTCTCCTTGCTAGCTAGTCGTTTGTCAAGCAAAGAAGGTCCTCGTTGTTTTTGCTCCTTGTGCTCGTTGTGCTCCTTGTGGACATGCACCTGAAACACAAAAACAAAGAAGAAAAGAAAACGAGTTCAGTAAAGTTCTTAGTCTAATAATTCAGCCGTAAACCAAAGGTGAAAATTTGGTCCCCGGCAACGGCGCCAAAAACTTGATACAGGAGTTTTAAACCCTATTTCCTACTGCAAGTGCACAGCGTACAAAGTAGTACTTAGGGGTCGATCCCATGAAGACCAAGTTCACACTTTGATCTAATGAGCTAAATCAAAAGCTAAGACAATTCAATTATGGTTTGGTTTCGTAAATAGCAAGTAATAAAAACGAAATCGGTTGTAAAAATAATATTTAAACAAACGTTAGGTCAAGGTATTTCGCAGGAGATTCAGAGCAAAAGATCAAACAACTATTCAGGCAATGATTTAAGCACAAGTCTAGAACTCAAACATAAAGATAATATCAATCCACTCTCGTGGCATCAATAGTTTTATCTAACAACCTAAAATCCTAACTCTCGTTGGTTTTAGAAATCGCAGACAAGCATTAAGGATAAGTTTGATTTGTTCACAATTCTCCAATACATCTACTCTCGCTGGTAATGAATAAATTGCTCACCCAAGTTTCTTCTAGCAACCTAGCAACTCTCGCTGTCTAAGTTAAACCCAATATCATAAAATCAAGTTATCAATTCGATCCATGCATTAAGAACAACAAGGGTGAAGACATCGATTTGAATAGCCTATTTGTGTTTAACCCTAAAGCTCATGAATTCCTTTGAAAAACCTTAACCTAACTAAGAGATCTACTCAGACATAATTAAAGAAGAAGAAAACAAAGAGATTATAGAGTTCATCATAAAAGCTTGAATAGATAATAAGAACTGAAAATAAACTAAATAGAACTTGATCAAAGCATAAAGATAGATAATAAGAACTGAAAATAAACTAAATAGAACTTGATCAAAGCATAAATGTTTAAAGCTTAAAAGAGAAGAGAAACAGTGTTTAGAAGCAAGAGAAGACTGAGAGAAGAAGATGGTGTATTTTGAAGCATCAAGAGTGAGTCCAATATATAGGCCAAGGTGTAGGGGAGTAGGTAAGACGGGGAACGATCGTTCTGGAGGAGAACGGTAGTTCCAAGTGGTCGATCGAAGTAGGTGGGTGTTGGTGAGTCGGGGAAAGGTCGTTCTTGGGGGAGAACGGTCGTTCCTTTCTCTTTTGTTGGTAGAGTAGGTGAGATGGGGAACTATCGTTCTGTTGAGAGAACGGTCGTTCTCTTGGTCTTGTCGGCAAGGTAGGTGGGAGCAAGAACGGTCGTTCTTCTCCAAGAACGGTCGTTCTCTTCAGTTGGTCCTTTTCTCGTGTTTTTCCACATTAACTTGACTCGAACATGTCCGTAAACGCCAAACTCCATCGGAACTCCATAAAATCTGTAAAAAGACTCGAAACAATAGAAAAGACTCGAAAAACTAACGAAAGATGCAAATCAAAACTCAAACCGAATACTAAAAACAAATCAAAATATGTTAAAAATACATAATATCACGTACCAAGCTCACATATCGAGTTATTTGGGTAGCAAAATATCCAATATAACACAATGTCGCATACATTTGACAGTGTAAATCTCAACCAGCACTGCTCACTCACTTATTTATACAAAATGGACAACCCAAGTAGTCAAGAGTGCGTTAAATGCATATATGCAACACATTTTATGGGAAACATGTGACTTCATATTCATGCTCTATTTTCAGAGGAGAGTCCTTGGAAACAGGTCGGACTTCAGACCATAACTCCAAGTTAACAGTTCCACAGTCCCAGTGGACAACACATTTGAAGACCTGACTAACATCGAACCTGTTTACCAACCGTAGATTGAAGCTCTTGTCCACCAGCATCCATTCACCTGGAAAGTAAAAACAGAAAAAAAGATAATTACCTCACAAAATAAAAGGGTTCATGACTAAATGTTGATCAAAAAGGAAAGGTTATACACAGGTTAAAACCAAGCCTATTCTGGTGGTTATTGATTAAAACGAAAGACCAATATGAAGAGCGTACAAGTACTTACCATGTGGGAGGTTGTTCCCTTCATATAACTGCTCTTTAGAATCTGGCCAAACTTCATGCTTTGTACCATCAATCGACGTGAATGAGACGAACGATTCGGTTGGATGAAAAAGAGTGAAAGTTGGATGGACTCTTAAGCATACCAGCCTGCACCATCATTAACCAGACACAAGAAAATATAAAGGCAGAGAATTTGAATCATACTCTTAATCTATTCTCGTTCCAATAACGAAAGAGCAGCTGCCACGAATAAGACCTTCTAATGACTCACACGCAACCTATTATCTACAAACACTACTTAAATTACACAACAAGATTACTATAGATTGTTGTTTCGCTGTTCTTCTACGGTTATGTAGCCAAATCTTGAAACCTGTCTTAGGTACTAGGAAGGTGAACTGTTTCAAAAACATAGGCATGGCGGCAAAAGAACAAATGTAGAGTAATCAGACAGACCTTGAAAATCCACCAGAACCAGCACCAACACTACGGGCTTCAAGGCTAGAGGCAATCTGAACAACACGGTGGTTGTCTTTAGGTATGCCGATTTTACGCCGAAGAACCAGTCCACCGCCTACATCACCTTCGAGGATAAGAGATTCTTCTTCTCCTGCATGTTCCAAATCCCTCCTACACGAGATGGAACTATCAATTCAGTAAAAAAAGTAAACATAATGCAGAGAGAACGCTGTGTGTATACGCGAGACATCGTTAATGTAAACTCACTCAATGACATTATATTCCTCAGTACATCCAGCTGACCGGTACTCAGTACCACTGTACTCTTCATAACCACCTATATCTATCCTGCTATGAAGCCATTGAACTCCTGAAAATTGAAATCCTAATCAACAAAAATTGTAATCTCTGCAAATTCTAAAAGTCAACATGGACATAACTCGGTCAAAAATACACATGAGCTGATTAACAAGTCGTATAATTTGAGAAAGCTAGTATTAAAACTTGACAAGATATAGAAAAAACCGCCCTTTTTGGTAAGTAAAAAAAAGATATAAATTCAATCTCTTTATTACAGAAAAAGATGATTGGTGAAAGAAACCAATTTATTATTGAAAAACCAATCACTATTCTAGACAACATACGATATGCATCATAATGAGATCTGCTTGAGTTCACTAGATAGCATGTCTCTCAATTTCCAAGTATGTTACCTGATGGAACATGTGTCATGGATAATATCCTTCCACCAATCCAGGGAAGTATATTAAGTTTCCAATCGCCACTGCTTAGCTCAACTGGCTCCTTTGAAAGCTCCATTCCCTTTTGTCCAGGCAAAACTTCCTTCTCAGGTATCAGTTTTGTGTTTTCTACATTTGAAATGCAACATGAAAGACAATGGATATGAAGTTTAGAAGGCAGGCCACATCTCGGTTGACACAGTAACTAATTTAGATGCACCATATTTCTGAAGGATGTAACAAGGTATTATATAGAAATTGAACACTGCAGCGAAAAACCAGAAGCAACACATCTAAACATATAACTCCAAACATGATTATACAAGTAACCACACAGATACTTAAGAGATGAGATTTACCCATGTGAAGTTTAAAGCGCTCGATGCTAGTGGATATTAACTCTGAAACTTCACTTTCTGAAGGCACTTTAATCTGGATAACATCTCCATCCATTCCCCAAGCATCAAGCTGTTCAACATTATCTAGATTCAGAAGATGTTTGGAACTTATAGTTTACATGCACTAAATATTTTTAACAAGAGAAAAAGCAGTACCATTGCACCTCCACCTAGTAATAACTGGACATGAACACGGCGCTTTGGCCTCTGCCAGTCTCCTTCAGTTTTTAAAACCTTCACAGTAACAACGGAAGAATGTCGCTCAGCAATATAGTGTGTAATTATGTATCTGCCATCAGCGTAGCCATATCCATCTCCATCATCTTCAAATAGGAGCCCCACAGCTTTTCCTGACAACAATAAAAAAAGAATTATATATATATATATATATATATATATGATCCTGCTGATTATGGAATTTATAATATGAACAAAGAAGTATAATATTACTAATACATGATCCTGACTTTAGGAATACAAAATGCAACGAACTGTTGAGAAAGACCATAACAAAGAATGTTGTACTATGCACAACAAAACCATCTAACTAGTGAATGAGTTCAGGACTTCTAGAAGTAACTTTATACATTGGAAGTTATTCTCTTTCAACAGGATAGTTGTTTGATAACCAAACCGACAAGAAGAACGGAAGCAAAATGGGAAGATAATAGATTTTCACAACTTAAGCCAAAAGTACTTCCCCTGTTTGAATCAAAAGCTCAACTTACCACTTTCATTTAATGACACAAGTAAGGTTAAGTCATCTGACAGACTAGATTCCCCAACATGCAGATGTGGAGGACCAAGTGATATGATGGATCCACCTTGTAAATATAATGTCGGCAAATCCTGACATCATGACCAGAATAACAAACATGTGGAAAACATAAATACAACTAAACTTTTGTCCAAACAGAATAGAGAAAGAGGAAACTAAAAGTGTCAGCAACCATACCGGATGTGAATCTTCAAAATCAAACCTCAACCAAATTCCTCTGGGCAATATATGCTGCAACTCGTGTGATCCTTGACTAGACAAAGTGCTAGCCAATCATAGAAATAAACCAAAGATAACTTGAAGAGTTAGATGTTTCGCAGTTTATAATTCAACTACCGAGCAACTCACATGGATGAATAAACATTTTTCATGAAAGCTTTTACAATAAATGACTCAACAAGCGACAAGACAGCGAGAAGAAAACCTTGCATGGATTAGAAGTGAGCCCAAAAGAAAGGCATTTTCAACGGTCCTTAGCCGAGAATCTTTAGGATCTGCATATACGAAGACAAGAAAGAAAAAGAGAGCATAAGATATCACTCCATAACTTCAACAATATTTAACACAAACCTACCAGCGAAAAAGATTGGAGCTGCAACTGGAGCACCAGTTGTATGTGCAATGTAAAATAGAGTGTAAAAATGTGGTAGGAGTTGGTAACGCCTCTTCAATGCGGCACGACATACTTCCTCACACTAGTTAAAAGACTACAGTTCATCAGTGACAAATTCTTAAAAACACGTTCTTCGGAGAAGAGGCAGTACTTCTCCATCATATCATAAGAATAAATCCGATAGCTCTTATAAGATTTGCTAGCAAAAATCCACCTCTTCTCCAAAGGACCATGGTTCGTGGTCATCAGTGCTAGCCTCAGAATGAACACGGCAGAACGGAAACATAGCTCCAACGCCCATCCAACGTCCAAATAGCCGCGGAGTTGCATTGCCACCAAAGCCACCAATATCTGGCCCTGATAAAGGCTGACCACTAAGCCCCTGAATGTTCCAAAGGATGGAAAATTTTATAAGAGAAAAAAATGAAATAAAAATCAAACACCAATCAAACTGGTTAGAGTTATATGAAGTAAAAGAGAGAAACCAAACAAGAAACTGAGACACGGATAGATTTGGTCTGGACAGTTACAAGTCACGTTCTTGCTCTACCTCATGTGCATTCCTTTTGCGTCCTCCACCATGTTGGAATTGAGCCAAACTTGGAACATAATTATGAACATCTGAGAAAACTCCACCATTATGATCCACTCGCATGTCTTGATCTTCTCCCACAATACGTAAGGCTTTCTCGTAGTGCGAGTATTTCTTGCAAAACACGACAACTTTGTTCTGCTCGTCGACCAAGAAACTCTCCCCATAATTAAAAACAATACCCATCTCTCAGTGTTAGGAACTTGCTCCATGGCGTGACTGATCCTGTGCTATTTCCCACCCATACATGTAATCTTTTTGGATTTTGCGTACACTGGACCACTGGTCGTCATTGATAGACAAAGACATGTTGAAATCAAGTTACTTACGGCGGATTTTAATCAATTACAAATTTCGAAAAACTTCTTGTCCTTGCCTTCCGAAAGTCCATCCAATTTAGTGTTACTTACTTTCCTCCTTTGTCCATGGTATATTCCTTATTTTACAACTTATTCAACACATATCATAAGTTTACATTGACTTATTTCATTCCAAAAATATTTTCAAAACTCTTATAATGTTATTTGCCAAACTTATTTTATGATATTTATTAACTGTTATACTACACATTTCCCACGGGAACCGGTTTAAGAAACCCAAACCGAATTAAATCTCTTGTTTAATATGGAGATTTAGATTTAGTCAAAGATTACTTTCAATAAGTCAATAACAATAAGAAGAGATGTGTATCCCTCCCTAACCATTAAATTGGTGGGACCGTGGGAGCATGAATTGGTGTATCACACATGTGCATTAACAACAACAAAAAACGGTGTTTAAACGAAACCATTAATTGATTTTGAAAACTCCTGATAGAGCTAGAGCCTAAAACTAAAAGTATGACAGTTAATTTCGGTTTGGGTTTCTTAAACCGGTTCCCGTGGGAAATGTGTAGTATAACAGTTAATAAATATCATAAAATAAGTTTGGCAAATAACATTATAAGAGTTTTGAAAATATTTTTGGAATGAAATAAGTCAATGTAAACTTATGATATGTGTTGAATAAGTTGTAAAATAAGGAATATACCATGGACAAAGGAGGAAAGTAAGTAACACTAAATTGGATGGACTTTCGGAAGGCAAGGACAAGAAGTTTTTCGAAATTTGTAATTGATTAAAATCCGCCGTAAGTAACTTGATTTCAACATGTCTTTGTCTATCAATGACGACCAGTGGTCCAGTGTACGTATCCATATCAATGTAATCTTTTTGGATTTTGCGTACACTGGACCCTGATAAAGGCTGACCACTAAGCCCCTGAATGTTATAAAAGGTGTTGCAGACTGTTATTTTACGGCTCGAAAAAGTAAAACTATATTATTTCACATAGTCCTTTGCCAAAATCAAGAAATACCTAAAAACCAAAACTCTACCCATTTTTGCTGTTATAAGCAACACTAGAATTCAAAGAACAAAAGCTTGACAAGATAAATTAGGAGTAACAGAACTAAGCAAATGCTCATGAGGTATAAATTATTAGGTTCGCAAAGCTTGACAAGATAAATTAGGAGTATGAGCACAAAACAGATCAACTACACTCAGAGTTTTAGTCTTGTAATAACGATGCAGTGGACTCTTGAAATTCTTACCAGCTGAAGCACCATGGATATAGACATATGTAGATGCTCCCAAGTTGAAAGGTTATCTCCTGTCCAGGTTGCAGCATATCTCTGGCTACCTATGAATCCAGCCCTTGCCAATACAAAAGGTCGTTTATTCTTATCAGCTAGCTGGAACCCTTCATAAGTTGATCTTCCCATCAGCATCCCGTAGACCTAGAAAACGGTAAGTCTTGACAAAGTTAACTTGATATGCTTAGCGTCTTACCTTCATATGGTATATTATTTAGGCAAAACACATCTGCATTCAGTAAACAACTACTTTTCACTCTAGATACACTGCAAAAGTCCTTCATTGTCTCAGCATTGACATTCATAAGAAAATTTAGGAAGCTCCAAGAGATAATTTTAAGAGCAATAACACCACCATACAGAGACAAGTATATAATAGTCGCCTGTATATGTCTATTATCCTATATATATACATACTACAGAAAGCCAATGACTCGCTGCATTTTTAAATAACTCGGATAACTTCAGACACGCATAGAGAAATTTCGAAATTTGAGAAGAAGAAAAATACATTGTGGTAGTGTGAGTGGTTTTGAACACCTCCAAGCTCATCATCTCCTCTGTGGATATTGTTCTCAGGCATTGTCTTCGTCACGACCTGGACATTGACAAAGGAGACCACATGAAAACTCGATAAAGCATTCTATCTAGAAAATTCCAAGGGAAAAAAACAAACTATACACTAATTACTTTGAAAACTGCTGGCTCATTCATATCATTCCATATACCATCAACACCATTTGAAATAAAGTCCTTAACCAAATTTGCCCACCAAGAGCGAGCTTTTGAATTTGTATAGTCAGGGAAAACGCAAGGCCCAGGCCATACTTCACCTAATGAAAACAAACATAAACTTCAGAAATTTCTGAATAAGTATCAAACTAACATGACAAGACAACATCAAAATCATAACAAGAGAGTGAAATACCAACAAAAGGCTTCCCATCTGCTCGTCTAACCCAAACATCATTCTTACTTCCACTATCGTAGATATCATAACCTTCCTCCTGCTTTATTCCAGGGTCAAGCATCCAGATCGCTTTGAAACCATTATTATGAAGATGTTTTGCCAAAGCACTAGGATCCGGAAAACGCTCCTGAACATAGTATACAGTATAATGTCAATACCTACAACTTATTAGCTTTAGCCTATGTAAACCATAGTAAGCACTGATAAAAGATCTACTTGGGAATTGAAGAAAAAACATGCCTTGTCGAATGTGAAACAACGAAAACCATCCATGTAGTCAATGTCCATCCATATCACATCAGCTGGAATCTTCTTGTCACGAAATGTTTGAGCTATCTGCAATCATCAGCTCAATGATGAAAAGCATGATAGGGAGGCCCAACAATTTTATATCACTGACCATAACCTTTAATTATTTCATAAACTTCACCAAACAGCCAAAATATTGAATATGAACAAAAAACACTAACCTCGGCTACTCGCTTGTCAGACATATAACTAAACCGACATTGATGGTAGCCCAATGCCCACTTTGGAGGCATAAAAACAGTTCCTGATAAGTAGAAATTATAACTTATTAAACAGAATGATATATAATTTACCAAGGAGAGGAGAAAGAGAGAACAAAAGTAAAGAGTGTTGAACCGTAATCAAATCTCATAAAGTCATAAACGTTTATCTGTATAACTAAAATTTTATCAGTATAAGTTAGTTGTTATCTGTGTAAGTTAGTTGTTATCTAAGAGTCACGAATGTGCAATTGTGTACATTCGCATAGTTCGTGTTGTATAATTACGAGATCGAGTCTAACTATAGTAAATGGTCGAGTAAATAATAAAAATACAGTTCCACTTTTGTTTTTTCTCTTTCCCAAATTCTCTCTTGTCAAAAGTTCAACATGGTATCAGAGCTTAATGATTCAAGGGCCAAATTTGAAGCACAAATATTTCAAGGAAAAGCAGAGATCATGGCAACAGATTGCAGCAAGCGTGTTTGATGGAGAAAATGGTGAAATCTGATTTGCATGAAGATGAAGACAATCTTAATAACAAGAGAGTTATGGGAGGTGGATGAGAAAAGTTCCGAAGGGACTTAAACGAGAAAACAGCAAAAGAGGGTGCTAATAAAAAGAAGTATCAACGGAGGAACTTAGAACCCATATGAAGAAGTGTTCGATGCTCGACCAAAAGGAAATTCTGGTTTTAAACAAGAAGATGGAAAAAGGTGGTGTGGTGTGTAGGAAACACAATCACACGGAGGGAGTCATCTGTTGGAAGGACAGAGTAAGGCGACTAAAAAAAAAAGGGGTTCAAAGGAACCACGAGACGTCAACGAGACGGGATGGTGATCAAAGGAAGACACCAATCAATGAAGGAGGATGCTTACCTCAGAACAAAAAAATGGAGCAGAAGACGTGAAGGGTATTCACGCGAGACTTCACAGACGTGATGGTGATCAGAGGAAGACACCAAGCAAAAGAGGATGCTTACCTCATAAAAAAATGGAGCATACTTCATGGAGAAGTGATGGTGATCAAAAGAAGACACCAAGTAAGAAAGGATCACAGGGAAAGAAAACATACAAGTGATGTCAAGCCAAGGAGAGAAGATCATCAAAGAGGTGTGTCTAGTGCCGGATTGAGAAAAAATCTGTAAACAAGGTCAAGGTTGGAAGAACCAAGGAAGAAGCTTGGCGTTGAGCAGAGATTTGATTAAGGGGGAGTGTTGAACCGTAATCAAATCTCATCTAAGTCATAAACGTTTATCTGTATAACTAAAGTTTTATCAGCATAAGTTAGTTGTTATCGGTATAAGTTGTTATCACGGATGTGCAGTTGTGTCCATTAGTATAGTTGTGTCTTAACACATATACAAACACATTGGTTCGTGTTGTATAATTACGAGATCGAGTCTAACTATTGTAAATGGTCGAGTAAATAATAAAAATACAGTTCCACTTTTGTTTTTTCTCTTTCCCAAATTCTCTCTTGTCAAAAAGTTCAACAAAGAGCAGACACTAGTCTCAAACAACACATTAAACAAACAATAATATTACTAATGAGATTAATTCCTAAGAGCAACATGTCACTCTTAGTCACCCAACCAAGTTAATAGTCGAAATATGAAATGTTTCAATGGCATGAAGAAGCACAATTAAGAAATTACCAACAGCGTGCGACAGGGACTCCAAGACAGCAGTGGGCGAGGAGAATGGACCAAATGTGATTATCGGATATGATGGCGGAGCGATAATTCGTATGATTCCCTCTTTCCTTAGATCAATCTATGGAAAAAAAAAATGTTATGCGATGAGGAAGACAGATTACACTGCAAAGTGAGTGGGTGGCACCAGCTAGGATATTCATACCTCACACTTTCGTGTTGTATCGGCAAGAACACCAAGTGTTTCTCCGGTGGGAAGGACAGCTAGAACCCATGGATGTGACTGGTACAGTGAAGTGGTTCCAGAGCCATAACCCCATGCATCAGTGTTCCATGTAAAAACCTGAACATTTGTAATCGCCAAATTAGTTAGGTGAAAAAAAAACAGATGATCTATGTAAAGTGAATGACTCACTCGTTTCCCTGTTCTCTCCAACTGGCCACCAACTTCTCCCGTACCATAAAACGACGTTCCAGGAGAAAACTGCATCAAAAATTTAGCTTTAGGAGTGGGAACTTATTGCTCCTGAATCATGGCAAAATTGACAGCTGTTAGATCAGTTTGAGTAAGGAAAGGGAAACGCTAACCTCAAAAGTGACAACTTGTTGCTCCTGAAGACAAGAACATGTAGGAATATACGCTGGAACATTGTGACTTGGAGCTGGTACTTCCCGATCTTTGCTGTTCTTGAATGAAACACTTGGAAACGCGGCTTTTCTATGCTCCACGGAACAGTCAAACCTGAAAACTCCATGCTCCAAGATCGGCTCAAAAATCATATCAGATGGAGCCATCTCTACAGTTTCCGAGCTATCTCCTCCACTTACAGTCATCCTGACTAAATATTTTCTTCCTTTCCTTCTGCATGCAAGGTGGTTCTACTAGTAAGTACTCCTTGTGTATAACATTTTTTTAAGTTTTGTTTGACATTTCTCCAAGCAAATAAACGCATAATACACTATTAGTCTTCATCTAACATTAAAAGCTATAATACAAGTTATCAACCATCATTTAAAAGAAGAAGAAAAAGAGAGCTACGTTCTACATAAATTGTCACGTGAAAGAGCACACCTTTTGAAAGGAGCAAACCAGAGAAGAGAAAGCAAAAATAAAAGTTGGTAAATTTTAAACTTCTCAATTGCAGAAATTGTTAGCTTATCAATGTTAGATTTCTTAGTTCGGATAATCATTTTCATCAAAACAGCATTTATTAAAGCAAGAAACAACCTGGTGACGGCAAGAGCAGAGGATCTAATAGCAGGAAGCAATAACGACGGAGCAATAGAAATCACCGAAGGGAGAGAGCGATCATTAGAGAAGAAAGAAGAAGAAGCTAGAGTTCCTCTAGTGAATGATGACGATAATACTGCTCCTCGTTCCATTGGTGGACGGACACTTCAGCAAAAAAAAATTTTGTTCTTTTTTTATTAAGCATGATAATAGTTTCCACTAGCCGTGGGCATTCGGCTATTCGGTTCGGTTTCGAGTATCTCGGTTCCTATAATTTAGCATCCAATAGGTACTTATACTTTTCGGTTCGGTTTCAGTTCGGTTCCTGTCGATTCTGGTTCGGTTCCATAATTTGAGGAACCGTAAAGTACCCGAAATTTTCGGTTCTCATACGGTTTCGGGTACTATATATACGTGAAATAAAATTTTGTATCCGAAATTAACTAAAATTATCCAAAATAAAACTTAAATACCTGAATTAATTCAAGTCCAATAACCAAAATCCAAAGAAAACCACAATAAAAATTAAAAAAACTAAAATGAAAGCCACATAGTTCTTCAATTTTGATAAACTTATATATTAATATGCTTATATAGTTATATATTTTCGGTTCTTCGGTTCTTCATTTCGGGTTTAGGGTAGGAATCCGAACCGAAACCGGAACCGAAACTTTCTCAACTCAGGATCCAATAGGTAATTTAGCTGCAACCGAACCAAATTTTTCCGGTTCTTCGGTTCCAGTTCTTTATGCGCAGACCTAGTTTCCACTTTCCACTATCTTTGATTCTTTTCCTTTTTTCATATTCGACCTTTTTAATATAATGAAAATATTTATTGCAAATTAAATTCTTGAGAAAATTGGGGGGAAATAACTAACAGTTTCTGTAATTTTGTTTGGAAATTTTTTGTTCCATTGGTGGACACTTCAGCTCCATTTTCTTTTGTTCTTTTTTTATCACGGATGATAATAGTTTCCACTTTCCACTATCTTTGACTCAAATCTGTTTATACCTCTAGTAAATTACGATAAACACTTTTGATTAATTTTTTTAACTGAGATTATTTTTTAATTAAAAAATAATTGAAATTATTAATAAATCCATGTCATTAATAATTATAATCCATGTCACTAAGGAAAAAAAACTTTATGAAAAAAACTGTCTTCTTCGAAACCACAAATTTGCTTTCGACATAGTTTCAAAATCTGCTTCTCCGCAAGAGTCTTCCCCAAAATCGTCTTCCTGCAGTCTGTATCTTCTCTGATATCGTCTTCGCCTGTATTGCCCCAAAATCTTCTTCGTCGAAATCATCTTCGTCGAAATCGTCTTCGTCAAAATCGTCTTTCTCGAAATCGTTTTCTCCCGAAATCGTCTTCACCGATATCGTAAATAAATAACTCAGTTATATCATTTAGATAACTCAGCCGTATCATTTAGATAACTTAGCTGTATCATTTCGATAACTCACCGTATTAGTTTATCTCGCGACGTTTTGTGTTTCTATATTAGGCGTGTGAATATGTCTAATATCGAGATGTTTACAATCTCGAGACGTGTAACAATGAAAGCCATATTGTAAACAAATTCCATAACTCAGCCATATCATTTAGATAACTCAGCCCTATTAATTTATCTCGTGACATTTCATTTTTAATAATGACATGGCAAATAATAGCTGATGATATGGAAAATCGGAGCTGATGACCTGGAATATCGGTAAGTCAGCGGCCAAAAGAACACATAACTCAGCCTTATTAAATCAGCGATCAAGTACAATTTAAGTCTGCCGCAACAAGAATTGTATTTTAGTAATTAATCTTTCGCTAATAAATCAGCCGTAATTAGGCTAGAAAAAAATTAAGTCAGTCGTCTCGTCAAATAAATCAGCCGTCAAATGAATGGTATTCTAGTTTGCTAATAAGTCATCCGTAACCAGGCTAGTTTAACGTAAACTCAGCCGTCTCTTATATACAACTCAGCCAAATTTTCCATAGTTCAACCCGCCGTTGTATAAACCAGCCGTTGTACCGTACGTTACAGCTGATTTATGTACGTAGTCAGCCGTTGTATATAAATCAGCCGTCACTAACAGCTGATTTATGTTCGTAAGTCAGCCTATCTCTCATAAGTCAGCTCATCTCTCATAAATCAGCCCTGACTAATGGCTGGTTTATGTTCGTAAGTCAGCCGATCACTCATAAGTAAGCCGCGTCTTTTAACTCAGCCACAACGTAACCGTAACTCAGCCCAAACGTAACCATAACTCAACCGTAGCGCTTTACGGCTGAGTTCATTGATACATGTCAGCGATTTCTTATGTGGCGGTTTAGGTGGCATTGTCATTCTTGTAATTACATTTTTCGTCACAACGTAACAGAAGGACACACTGTGTATTAAAAAATGTCACTAATAAAAAAAATTATGTTTGATTCTAGTAATAAAACATAATTTCCGGGGTAGTTGAGTTTTTTTACCAAAATTTTAACTTACTTTCCATACTATAGCTTAATGTTGAAGCTTTAATCAATCAGTGTAAAAATAGAAAAAAAAATCCTCAATAATAATTATTTAACTAGGACTTAAAAGTTCGTAAAATAAAATTAAAAGTTTTCAATTAAATTTCACTTATTACATTTCCTAAACATGTAGTTATAGTAATAACAAATAAGCAAATTCCACTTGAAAAAAAAAAATCCACTTATCTTTCTAGTACTTCTTAAATGTTATGCTGAAAACCAGCAGTAAGCCAGTACTCATTCGCTTATTCATGCAATAAAAAAGAGTTCCAAGTTCCAACCCAAGTAGTCAACTACAACTGTGCGAACAGGAGGAATGAGTTGAAATGGTAATTACAACCTTGCAACAAACTTATGGGAAGCTTGTGACTTCATATTCATGCTCTATTTTCAAAAGAGAATCCTTGGAAACCGGTCGGTCCTCAGACCATAACTCCAAGTTAACGGTTCCACAGTCCCAATGTACAATACATTTGACGACCTGACTAACATCGAACCTGTTTACGAGCCGTAGTTTAAGGGTCTTGTGCTTCATGAGTTTCACAAAATCCTCTCGGCATCACCTTTTTTGTTGTCCACCATTCTTCTCTGGTTGGTCGTAATCGAGGATAAGGAATATAACATACCTGATCACAATGATCAGGTAATATAAAAGGATCGTACTTGTTGTACTGCATTTGCGGGCAAACATCAACGAGGCCCGATGGAATATCCATCCATGGTTCATGCCCCATAACTTGATGGCTTGTCGATGCTCCACCATCGTATTGACAATTTTCTCCATGATATGTCCACACGTACTAATTTTCTGTAAACCCTTTATCATTATGTGAGTCATCACAGTATCAGCATTATGATGCTTTCTTGCAATTCTTACACGGACATAATAACTTCCCGCGTTTTAAATAAGAAACTTGTTACAAGCAAAAGAAATAAAAGTGTTTAATATTTCTCAATAAATTTCTCACAAACAATATGATCAGAATGTTTCAAACAACATCCATTTTCTCGAGTACAAAAAGTCTGCCATTCTATATAACTTTTTTTCCCAGGGTTTGTCAAAAATGTTTGGGTTCGGTGAATATTTATGATCTTCGTCAGCTACGGATAGCCACGACTATTTCCGTAGCTATCATGAATATATTCCCTGTCAAACAGATGATTGCATACAACCTATTGCAGTGAATATTAAGTAGTTAATGTGTACTTTTTATTAGACACGTGATTTTTTGTTGAAAATATCTGATATAGCAAATGGATAGAATGAGACGAATCGTAGTTGTGTTAAAAATATGAGTAACTGCCGATAGCCACGACTATATTTGTAGCTACACAGAATATATCATGATCCAACCATGTGTGATTAGACGAGACTGTGTGTGCAGAGAATATCATCATAATAATGTTGAAAGAGATAAACCTGTGATATATTTTGTTTTCCATAGCTACATAGAGCCACGAATGAATCTGTAGCTGATAATTTCCGCGGCAAATTTGTGGCTAAAGGTAGATATATGTATTTGCAAATTAGGTAATAGCTTACCACAACTTCGTTCATAAATATTACTGCAATTAGCCACAAATATTTCTTGTTTCCACGATTTAATTGGTTGCAACCAAGGAAACTATTTTCCACAATCTAATTTTTTATCCAGAAGTGGCTATTGTCATCTTCGAATAGCAACTGTGGTAACTAACGTTTCCTCGAATATCCACAAACTTGCTTCTGTAGCTATATAGCCACAAATAACCATATGATTTTGCAACTGCACCATTGTAGTGATAAACCCCATCATGCGCCTTACCCACTCCAATCAAAGCCTTCGAAATTAAGACATGTATCACACAAAAAGTTTTAGTAAAAAGCACAAAACCCGAAACATCGCGCAGTAATTGAGAGATGGAAATAAGCGTGAGTGATAAGGATGATGCATAAAAAACTATGTGCAGTTTGAGACGTCCTCCAAGAATCATTGTCCCAACTTTATTAGCCCATGAAAGTTGATCATTGGGCAGCGATATCGGACAAGGGGTAATCTCTTCAACATCAGTCAAGAGGTTGAGATTCCCGTCGTATGGTGTGACGCTCATGAGTCAATAAGCATATTTTATCTTCTATCTTTGCCATAAAGAAGGAGTTTGTCTTTCTTACCCGTCGGCTTGTCAGCAGAGGTATTTTGTTTGTTCACAAACTGGGTGAGACTGGACCACTGTTCTTGTGTAAACAACGGCATTCCAGTTGATGGTGCATTCACAGAAGAAGACGAGTCAGAAAGCTGTGTATTGTATGCCCGAAATCCAGAACCACGACCACCACGTCCTCTGCCACGACCACCTTTGTCAGAGCCACAACCTCCGGAAGATTACTTCTTTTCCCACCAATCCGGAGATCCAATTTGTGGAATCATGGCCTTGTTTCCCACAGTGAGAAAACACCGAAGTGGGCTTTGCAAAACGTGTAGCGACTGCCTGTACTCCAGCCGCCGATTGAGATGGTGAAGACATGGTTGCAGAGAACCCCACAGCTGCAGTTCATTCCTCTGAACCCCTCATGGCCGTCAAATGCCTTTCTTCTTGAATGATCTGGGATTTCACCTATTCCAAGTTGAGTTCCATCTGTCGACTGATAAGATTTGATCGTGTCGTACCAAACCTTGAGTTATCAAGGCCCATAATAAATTGATGCACACAAAGCTTTCTTGCATCTTTTTGTATGCCTCCATCGACGAACAAACTCCACTTGCACAACAACATCGAAAACCTTTTTCGAAGTCTGGTAGATCATCCCACATCACCTATAATTTGCTGAAGTAAACTTTAACATCTTCTCCATTTTTTTACAGGCTGAAATATCAGCATGTAGTTGATGCACCCGAGTATCATCACTCACCGACCCGAGTATCATCACTCACCGAAAATCTTCTTTCAATACTTCCCCACATAGCCTTTTGCACTATAAACCAATGATATCGATGGTCGAAGTTTAGGCTCCACACTGCTATAGATCCATCCAATGATCATAGCGTTCACCATGCCCCACTTCTCCTGCTTCTCAGGAGAATCGATCGGTCGTTGCAACGATCCATTAATGAATCCCAATTTGTGTTTGTCTCGAAGTGAATTCGACATCAACTTCACCCAACATTCAAATTTCTACCATTTAACAGAATAGGTGTTAGAAATTTTCCAGTATTTTCCGAAGGATGTAGAAAATATGGAGAACCAATCGTGATCGAAACCATGGTAGAAACTAAACTTGCTTCTGTCACGCTCATTGGAAAAAAAAACAAAGAAAGAAAACAGAAAATTTACTGTTTCAAAGCCTTAGCTCTAATACCATGCCAAGATATCTAAATTTGTCTTGTGTATTATGATCACAATCGTCAAGTATTTATACAAGTCCTACAAGTCTATCTCTCCTAGAATATAGGACTACAATATATCAGATAAACATCAATTGTTATACAAACTTATTTGTATCACTAATAGTTTCTTACACACTAATTGATTTTTCTAATAAGTTCTCAATATCTTTTTTTTTTGTCTTAACATGTCTCATTATTTATGCAGATTTTTAGATATTCATTTTAAAAAAAAGTTTTTCTGTTTCTTATTAACTTTCGTTTTTGAACAAGATTAGGATTTTCAGTGAACTGATCTTAATTTAGGAAGAAACTTTATAAAGAAAAAAGTTCATCTTCAACAATTTGAATATAGAATGCAGTCAATTTGTAATTGATCGTCACACGCTTTGTTTTCACATCATACAATAAGACGATTAGATTCTATCTAATTTGGCATATAAAATCTTCTCCTCCTCCCCTTCAGCTAACCAAGACCAAAAATCTCTTGGAATAAAAATTTAGATTGTGTTTGATTGTATAGATGTATGATCCAACCCTTTAGATTTTAAATAGCCCTATCAACTAATGAAACTTGAATGTCTTGCATTGCTGCTGTATGTAAAAAAAAAACCGAACATGGAATCATGATGTGATTTCTTATTAACCGTCAGAGGTGCCATTAATGCGCCATCCTCGCTTGAAGCCAAATCTGACAGCACCGGCGCCGGCCTCCCCCCTCCTCCCTTCTTTCATTTATTCCCTTTTGTTCTCTTTCTATTTTGTTTCGATATGAGTTGAGGCTCGAGATTCGTCGGATCTGGTTCCTCTTTGGCTTGGGAAGTGAGGCACGATTGGTAACTCCGGCGCTCCAGGACGGTGTCTGGACCCCCTGACTTCTTCGCCTTCTCCGGTTCTCCGAGGTGGCTGGTCATTTTTCGTGGCGTATCTCTTCTCTTGTCCTCCCTCTTCTTCCTTCTGAGCATCACCTCCATGTAAGAGACACTCGTGGTAGTTGGACGGACACGGCCTTTCTCTTCTCCGTAGTACTGATGTGCTTTTGTTGGTTGTAGATCGGGAATAAACAGTCGGATCTGTTGTGGATGGCGGTTCCCCACGGTGGTAAAGGCCTTTTTTTGAACCGTTGATACTCTGACCGGATTGAAGAACAGCGTCAATGTGGTAAATCGAAGCTGTGTGTCGGCGTTTTTTAGTGATGAGATTTGAAGATCTATGGTCAGTTACAACTTTGGTGGAACTGATTAGTTGGCAGTGGGTTTCGGTGTAAATGGCGGCGCCTATTCCGGGAACGTCGAATTTTCCAGTAAACCTTTTGACTTTCTTGGTTTCTCAGACGTGGACAAGCTGGCTCCGATTTTGTTTTCAGCAGCTCGGTTTTTTCCGTCGTTCCTGTCCGCCAGAATTAATAGTAGAGTTTTTATTTTTGCTTACTAGCTTCATAAATTTTTTTCCAATCATAAATTTTTTTTATCTCCGATGTGTTCTAGTAGAGTGAGCCTAGTCTAAATTCGTTTTTGCCATATTTCTATTCAATCCATCAACGGAGGATTCTGTTCCGACGTCCTTTTCGAAATGTTATAAAATTCTATGTCAAAAAAAGAAAAAAGGAAAAAAATTCTGGCTTGAATACCAAAACAAAACAAAACATTTTCTGTAGTTTTCGTAGTTTGATGACACCTCATGCTACGCCGGCCGAATTAATCACGTGCATTAAAATACTTCTATACACGGACCACAAAATGTCACGTTATCTTCACACTCATCTACCCCAAAAAGTAGGCATTATAATAATAGCCTCTTGGCATGAATAAATCAGCAAAGGGAATTTGATTGAAGTTCATAAATACGATTGACCAAACTATCTAACAATAACCAATAAAGCAGTGATCGTCGAAATCAAAGCACGAAGTTTCATAATAATAATTTATTGATCAGATTACAAAGAAAACCATTTTTTTTTTTTTTTTTATTCCACTTGACCACCGGGAATCTTTTGGAATCTGGGTGTAGAAACTGCCGACTCTACTGAGGCTTTAGAGATATAGTCGGGTTTAATCCAGACACTCTGGATCACACAAAAAAAACATTTATGGATGAATGATTTCGTAAAAAAAAAAAAAATAAGCAATAATCTAATTGAATTACACAAGATGTTCTATAATAGATTATAATGAATACTAGTTATATAAAATCATAAGTCTTATTTTTTAAATAGTAAATTAAAAGACATTATTCACGAAAAAACTGATATTTGTTATAAATAACATGTATTCTATATATTATTATGAGGACCAAATGTCTCTTTATATAGTGGTTACATCAAGTAGAGAAAAGGTAATTATCCTTTTAATACTCATACAAGGAAAATGAAATATAACTTATACATGGAAAAGGAAAACTTCTCTTATTCCTAGTCTATGTGAATAAGGAAATCCTATCTCTAATAGGACTTGGTCTTCACGTCGAGACTAGACCACGGATTGGGCCTGATGGACTGAGCCAGTTATGGACATCCAAACCTGAATGGTTTATAACACTCCCTCTTGGATTACATAACCGGATGTGATGACAATGGGATCTCAGTAATACGCTTGGGGAATGCTGCCTCATTAAAACCTTACCAAGGAAAACCCATTGGGACAAAACCTTAGTGAAGGAAAAAGAGTACAGCGCGTATTACTCCCCCTGAAATGAACATCACTGAAGGTCCTTCAATCGGCGCATGCCGATCTGATACATAAGCTTCTTGAGCGTAGAGGTTGGAAACGACTTTGTGAAAAAAGGTCGGCTGAGTTGTCACTTGAGCGGACTTGGAGCACCTGGAGTTCACCAGCCTTCTGTAGGTCGTGAGTGAAAAAGAACTTTGGCAAGATGTGCTTCGTCCGATCTTCTTTGATGTATCCATCTTTCAACTGATTTATGCATGCGGCATTGTCTTCGTACATGCTGGTCGGTTCTTCTTTCCCTTCTGTCATCCCACAATCTCGTCTAATGTGTTGAGTCATTAACCTCAACCAAACACATTATCGGCTGGCCTCATGGATCGCCAATATCTCTGCGTGATTGGACGATGTGGCCGTAAGTTTTTGCTTCATGGATCACCATGAAATGGTTGTTCCACCGTGAGTGAAGACATATCCCGTCTGGGATCGACCGTTGTGCGGATCCGAAAGGTAACCTGCATCAGCAAAACCAACTAATCCTTCTTTGTTAAGGTTAGTATAAAATAGACCCATGTCTTTTGTCCCTTTTAGGTAACGAAGTATGTGTTTGATCCCATTTCAGTGTCTTTGGGTGGGACAAGAACTGAATCTTGAAAGAAGGTTCACGGCAAAGCATATGTCCGGCCTAGTGTGACTAGCCAAGTACATTAACGCTCCTATGGCACTAAGACATGGCATTTCAGGACCAAGGATTTCTTCATCGTCCTTCTTTGGACCGAATGGATTGGTGTCCAGTCGGAGGCTTCTCACCATCATTGGGTTAGTCAGTGGGTGATCCTGGTCCATATTAAATCGCTTGAGTAACTTTTCGCAATGATTACGAATCCCTTGTCGAATTTCTTCCTGAATAGGCATGGACTTATGAGATCGTCTTTATAGTCCTCTCTGGTTCCCCACGGTGGTAAAGGCCTTGTTTTGAACCGTTGATACTCTGACCGGATTGAAGAACAGCGTCAATGTGGTAAATCGAAGCTGTGTGTCGGCGTTTTTTAGTGATGAGATTTGAAGATCTATGGTCAGTTACAACTTTGGTGGAACTGATTAGTTGGCAGTGGGTTTCGGTGTAAATGGCGGCGCCTATTCCGGGAACGTCGAATTTTCCAGTAAACCTTTTGACTTTCTTGGTTTCTCAGACCTGGACAAGCTGGCTCCGATTTTGTCTTCAGCAGCTCGGTTTTTTCCGTCGTTCATGTCCGCCAGAATTAATAGTAGAGTTTTTATTTTTGCTTCCTAGCTTCATAAATTTTTTTCCAATCATAAATTTTTTTATCTCCGATGTGTTCTAGTAGAGTGAGCCTAGTCTAAATTCGTTTTTGCCACATTTCTATTCAATCCATCAACGGAGGATTCTGTTCCGACGTCCTTTTCGAAATGTTATAAAATTCTATGTCAAAAAAAGAAAAAAAGAAAAAAATTCTGGCTTGAATACCAAAACAAAACAAAACATTTTCTGTAGTTTTCGTAGTTTGATGACACCTCATGCTACGCCGGCCGAATTAATCACGTGCATTAAAATACTTCTATACACGGACCACAAAATGTCACGTTATCTTCACACTCATCTACCCCAAAAAGTAGGCATTATAATAATAGCCTCTTGGCATGAATAAATCAGCAAAGGGAATTTGATTGAAGTTCATAAATACGATTGACCAAACTATCTAACAATAACCAATAAAGCAGTGATCGTCGAAATCAAAGCACGAAGTTTCATAATAATAATTTATTGATCAGATTACAAAGAAAACCATTTTTTTTCTTTTTTTTTTGATTCCACTTGACCACCGGGAATCTTTTGGAATCTGGGTGTAGAAACTGCCGACTCGACTGCAGCTTTAGAGATATAGTCGGGTTTAACCCAGACACTCTGGATCACACAAAAAAAACATTTATGGATGAATGATTTCGTAAAAAAAAAAACAATAAGCAATAATCTAATTGAATTACACAAGATGTTCTATAATAGATTATAATGAATACTAGTTATATAAAATCATAAGTCTTATTTTTTAAATAGTAAATTAAAAGACATTATTCACGAAAAAACTGATATTTGTTATAAATAACATGTATTCTATATATTATTATGAGGACCAAATGTCTCTTTATATAGTGGTTACATCAAGTAGAGAAAAGGTAATTATCTTTTTACTATTCATACAAGGAAAATGAAATATAACTTATACATGGAAAAGGAAAACTTCTCTTATTCCTAGTCTATGTGAATAAGGAAATCCTATCTCTAATAGGACTTGGTCTTCACGTCAAGACTAGACCACGGATTGGGCCTGATGGACTGAGCCAGTTATGGACATCCAAACCTGAATGGTTTATATCACTCCCTCTTGGATTACATAACCGGATGTGATGACAATGGGATCTCAGTAATACGCTTGGGGAATGCTGCATCATTAAAACCTTACCAAGGAAAACCCATTGGGACAAAACCTTAGTGAAGGAAAAAGAGTACAGCGCGTATTACTCCCCCTGAAATGAACATCACTGAAGGTCCTTCAATCGGCGCATGCCGATCTGATACATAAGCTTCTTGAGCGTAGAGGTTGGAAACGACTTTGTGAAAAAAGGTCGGCTGAGTTGTCACTTGAGCGGACTTGGAGCACTTGGAGTTCACCAGCCTTCTGTAGGTCGTGAGTGAAAAAGAACTTTGGCAAGATGTGCTTCGTCCGATCTTCTTTGATGTATCCATCTTTCAACTGATTTATGCATGCGGCATTGTCTTCGTACATGCTGGTCGGTTCTTCTTTCCCTTCTGTCATCCCACAATCTCGTCTAATGTGTTGAGTCATTAACCTCAACCAAACACATTATCGGCTGGCCTCATGGATCGCCAATATCTCTGCGTGATTGGATGATGTGGCCGTAAGTTTTTGCTTCATGGATCACCATGAAATGGTTGTTCCACCGTGAGTGAAGACATATCCCATCTGGGATCGACCGTTGTGCGGATCCGAAAGGTAACCTGCATCAGCAAAACCAACTAATCCTTCTTTGTTAAGGTTAGTATAAAATAGACTCATGTCTTTTGTCCCTTTCAGGTAACGAAGTATGTGTTTGATCCCATTTCAGTGTCTTTGGGTGGGACAAGAACTGAATCTTGAAAGGAGGTTCACGGCAAAGCATATGTCCGGCCTAGTGTGACTAGCCAAGTACATTAACGCTCCTATGGCACTAAGACATGGCATTTCAGGACCAAGGATTTTTTCATCGTCCTTCTTTGGACCGAATGGATCGGTGTCCAGTCAGAGGCTTCTCACCATCATTGGGTTAGTCAGTGGGTGATCCTGGTCCATATTAAATCGCTTGAGTAACTTTTCACAATGATTACGAATTCCTTGTCGAATTTCTTCCTGAATAGGCATGGACTTATGAGATCGTCTTTATAGTCCTCTCTGGTTCCCCACGGTGGTAAAGGCCTTGTTTTGAACCGTTGATACTCTGACCGGATTGAAGAACATCGTCAATGTGGTAAATCGAAGCTGTGTGTCGGCGTTTTTTAGTGATGAGATTTGAAGATATATGGTCAGTTACAACTTTGGTGGAACTGATTAGTTGGCAGTGGGTTTCGGTGTAAATGGCGGCGCCTATTCCGGGAACGTCGAATTTTCTAGTAAATCTTTTGACTTTCTTGGTTTGTCAGACCTGGACAACCTGGCTCCGATTTTGTCTTCAGCAGCTCAGTTTTTTCCGTCGTTCATGTCCGCCAGAATCAATAGTAGAGTTTTTTTTGTTTGCTTCCTAGCCTCATAAATTTTTTTCCAATCATAATTTTTTTTTATCTTTGATGTGTTCTAGTAGAGTGAGCCTAGTCTAAGTTCGTTTTTTCCACATTTTTATTCAATCCATCGTTGGAGGATTCTGTTTCGACGTCCTTTTCGAAATTTTATAAAATTCTATTTCAAAAAAGAACGAAAAGAAAAAAAATCTGGCTTAAAAACCAAAACAAAACAAAACATTTTCTGTAGTATTCGTAGTTTGATGACACCTCATGCTACACCGGCCGAATTAATCACGTGCATTAAAATACTTCTGTACACGAACCACAAAATGTCGCGTTATCTTCACACTCATCTACCCCAAAAAGCAGACAATATAATAATGGCCTCTTAGCATGAATAAATCAGCAAAGGGAATTTGATTCAAGTTCATAAATACGATTGACCAAACTATCTAACAATAAACAATAAAGCAGTGATCCTCGAAATCAAAGCACGAAGTTTCATAATAATAATTTATTGATCAGATTATAAAGAAAACCTTTTTTTTTCTTTTTTTTTTTGATTCCACTTGACCACCGGAAATCTTTTAGAATCTGGGTGTAGAAACTGCCGACTCGACTGAGGCTCTAGAGATATAGTCGGGTTTAACCCAGACACTCTGGATCATACAAAAAAAAAAACATTTATGGATGAATGATTTCGTAAAAAAAAATAAACAATAAGCAATAATCTAATTGAATTACACAAGATGTTCTAAAATAGATTATAATGAATACTAGTTATATAAAATCATAAGTCTTATTTTTTAAATAGTAAATTAAAAGACATTATTCACGAACAAACTGACATTTGTTATAAATAACATGTATTCTATGTATTATTATGAGAACCAAATATCTCTTTATATAGTGGTTACATCAAGTAGAGAAAATGTAATTATCCTTTATATAGTGTTACATCAAGTAGAGAAAATACAACTTATACATGGAAAAGGAAAACTTCTCTTATTCCTAGTCTCTGTGAATTAGGAAATCCTATCTCTAATAGGACTTGGTCTTCACGTCGAGACTAGACCACGGATTGGGCCCGATGGACTGAGCCAGTTATGACATCCAAACCTCAATGGTTTATAACACTGCCCCTTGGATTACATAACCGGATGTGATGACAATGGGATCTCAGTAATACGCTTGGGGAATGCTGCCTCATTAAAACCTTACCAAGGAAAACCCATTGGGACAAAACCTTAGTGAAGGAAAAAGAGTACAGCGTGTATTACTCCCCCTGAAATGAACATCACTGAAGGTCCTTCAATCGGCGCATGCCGATCTGATGCATAAGCTTCTTGAGCGTAGAGGTTGGAAACGACTTTGTGAAAAAAGGTCGGCTGAGTTGTCATTTGAGCGGACTTGAAGCACCTGGAGTTCACCAGCCTTCTGTAGGTTGTGAGTGAAAAAGAACTTTGGCAAGATGTGCTTCGTCCGATCTTCTTTGATGTATCCATCTTTCAACTGATTTATGCATGCGGCATTGTCTTCGTACATGCTGGTCGGTTCTTCTTTCCCTTCTGTCATCCCACAATCTCGTCTAATGTGTTGAGTCATTAACCTCAACCAAACACATTATCGGCTGGCCTCATGGATCGCCAATATCTCTGCATGATTGGACGATGTGGCCGTAAGTTTTTGCTTCATTGATCACCATGAAATGGTTGTTCCACCGTGAGTGAAGACATATCCCGTCTGGGATCGACCGTTGTTCCACCGTACGGGCAATTGATTTAGAGTATGGTCCTATAAGTTTTACGAATTTCACACGTTTTTCTAACCTCTCCTCTTTGTAAGATATCTGGTTTTGCTTGGGGACAAGCAAAGGTTTTAGTTGGGGAGAGTTGATATTATGTGTTTTTAACGTATTTTGATTCGTTTTTAGTATTCGGTTTGAGTTTTGATTTGCATCTTTCGTTAGTTTTTCGAGTCTTTTCTTTTGTTTTGAGTCTTTTACAGATTTCATGGAGTTCCGAAGGAGTTTGGCGTTTACGGAGATGTTCAAGTCGGGAAAACACGAGAAAATGACAAAGTGAAGAACGACCGTTCTTTGAGAAGAACGACCAGACAAGAACGACCGTTCCCCCAAGGGAACGATCGTTCTCCATTTCACCAACCTTACCGACAAAGCAGAGGAACGACCGATCCATGCAAGGAACGACCGTTCCCGGTCTCACCTACTTCACCAACAACCATGCACGGAACGACCGTTCTCCACCTAGAACGATCGTTCCCAAGCTCACCTACTTCACCTACTTCGATCGACCAAGGAGAACGATCGTTCTACACCAAGAACGACCGTTCCCCGCTTCACCTACTCCCCTTCACCTTGGCCTATATAATGGACTCACAACATCACTCTCAAAACACACCTTCTTCTTCCTCCTCTCTTCTCTAGCTTCAAAGCATAGCTTCTTCTTTAGTTTTAAGTTTTATGTTTATGCTTTTATCTAGTTCTTGTTAAGTTTCTTTTAAGCTTTAATCTTATGCTTTTAATCTTATGCTTTACTTTCAGTTCTTATCTTTATGCTTAATCAAGTTTTACTTTCAGTCTTTATATTTATGCTTTACTTTTAAGTCTTTATATTTATGCTTTACTTTCAGCTATTATATTTATGCATTACTTAAGTTCTTATTAAGTTATTTTCAACTTTCATTATCTATTCAAGCTTTTATGATGAACTCTATAATCATGTTGTTTTCTTCTTTAATCATGTCTGAGTAGATCTCTTAGTTAGGTTAAGGTTTGTCAAAGGAATTCATGAGCTTTAGGGTTAAACACAAATAGGCTATTCAAATCAATATCTTCACCCTTGTTGTTCTTAATGCTTAAATCGAATTGATCATTTGATTTTATGATATGAGGTTAATTTAGACAACGACAGTTGCTAGGTTGCTAGAATAAACATTGGTGAGCAATTTAACCATTACATACGACAGTAGATGTAGTGAGAATTGTGAACAAATCGAACCTATCCTTAATGCTTGTTTACGATTTCTAGTACCAACGACAGTTAGGATTTCTAGATCGTTAGACAAAGTTATTGATACCACGACAGTGGATTGATATTATCTTTATGTTTGAGTTCTAGACTTGTGCTTAAACACTGCCTGAATAGTTGTTTGATCCGTCGCTCTGAATCTCCTGCGATATTCCTTGACCTAACGCCTGTTAAAATTATCTTACAACCGACTTCACTTTCATTATTAGTTAATAAAAAAACCAAAAACATATTTGAATTGTCTTAGCTTTTAATTTAGCTCAATATATCAAAGTGTGAAAACTGGTCTTCGTGGGATCGACCCCTAAATACTACTTCGTATGCTGTGCACTTGCAGTAGGAAATAAGGGTTTAAAACTCGTGTATCAAGTTTTTGGCGCCGTTGCCGGGGACCAAATGTTCACCTTTGGTTTACGGCTGAATTATTAGTCTAAAACACTAACTTTTACTAACTTTGATGGCCATGGACTACAATGATTGGCCACAAGAAGAGGAGGACACGTTTGAAGAATACATTGAAGATGAGTCTTTTGATGTGAACATACTTACGCCAGAACAAAGAGTAGAGTTGGATAAGCTTTGGATGGAAAATACAATGCTGACAAGGATTGACCTAGCAATACTGATCCGGTTGAACCTCATGTCACATCGGGCAGTACTAGAAGGAAGAGAGCTTACGTTTGATGAGATAATGGTAGCCCAGTCACTTAAGGAGGTAATATATTGGGTTCCACCATCCCAATTACAAGGTACATCCGATTTAACTTTTGAATTTCAAGATTTTGAGGATAGTCACATGCCTTCTATTGAAGATATAGCTTATGATTCACCTTCCTCCACACTCATTGATGAATGCTATGAATTGATATGTGAGACTCAAAGACTAGATGCTTTAAGAGTAGAAAAATTTGCTAGAGATTATCATGAAATATGTTTTGATACTAGTTATCTTTGTGCTTTGAATGATCATAATCTCGAGCTTAACTCTTTAATGCTAGAGGAATCTAGATCGCTTCTTGAAAAATCTGACCTAGGGGATGAATTTGATTTAGATAAGATCTTGGATGAGATAGAGAACCCTAAGGTTGAGGATGATGATGAGGATGAGAATGTGGTATTTTATAAGATTGATGGAGATAAAGTTGACTATTTTGTAACAAACTCGTTTGAAGCTAAAGTTGATTATATCTTTCCATCAAATGCATTTAATTCTCAACAACATCTCACTGTCAAGGAATATTTGAAGATACACGCTACATTTGTAGCAAACTTCCTTGATGAGAATATTGTCTATTTCCTATGGACAATTGTATACCTTTTTGCGCACTTTGTTTCTTGTCCCAATAAGAGAAGGACCAAAGGTGCACTGGCTCAGCCTTTTGATTCTCATGATTAGCACTTGTGCTCAGAAGTCAAGCTAACGACTTAAACCAAGCGCTTGGTGGGAGGCAACCCACTGGTAAGTGTTTTTCTTTTATTTTCTTTTACTATTGATTTTTGGTTTTATTTTTCTTTGATTCAGAAAAAAAAAAAAAAAACGAGCGAGCACCCCAAATCTGTTTCCGAGCACCTGCTCCGCCGGAGTGCTCCATAAAAAAATAAATAAAAATAAAAATAAAAATAAAAATAGAAGGGGGGTGCACGTCTTCAGGTAAGTTTTCTTGTCCCTACACCACTGTCAAATCCATTTAGGACATTTTTATTATGAGTTTGTGGGTTTCTCATTCAGATTTGTTTTAACCGGGACGGTTAAAAACAAGTCTGGGGGAGGGATTCATTTGTGTACTAACATTGTGTTTTATTGATGTTTACTTCTTATGTTTTATTTTGGTGTGTTTAGATTTTCAAAAACTAAAAAAAAAAAAAAAAAATATTTTTATCGAGTCAAAACAGTGTGTGATTTTGTTAAAACTTTTTGGAATTGCAACATGTTCGATGTCATTGCCTTAAGACTGTTTAGCATTGTTTGAGGATAGTTTGGAAACGCAGAAAAATCCATAACTTGATCATTTAGTGAATTTCTCAAATCATCTGAACTTAATCGAATTATCGGAACTTAATATGGACTTAATTTATCTCACTTAGGGGGTTGATAATCATGTATTGGATTTTACATTTGGAGTTTTCTTTGCATCAATTTTTACCAATCTTTGCTAACTCCAAATGGCTAGACTTATCCTTAGTCTAGTACCACACCCTTACCATTTCCATGTTGAAACCCACTTTTCTTCGTTTACTGTCATTGCATTCATGTGCAAAAACTATGGAGTATACGGACCGACACAACTTTTCTTTAGGATTGTGTCTAGATAGGTGGTCTCTTTCTGATTAAACTCATGGGATGTGTCTAGAAATGTGATCTCTCTCTTTGAACATATTCATTGAAAATTTTCGTTTCAAAAGAGGGTGAACTTTTAAAACATTCAAGAAATAAGCTTACATTGTTGATGTTCTTTTGATGCAGATCTTAGAGACTAACCGGTTCCATTCTCCGATATATATAAAAAAAAAAAAAAAAAGAAAGAAAAAGAAAGAAAAAAGAAGAATAAAAATTATTTGCATTACAGAAAAGAAAACAGAAGGAACCGGGAAAGTCTAGGTAATATCGTTAAATTCCATAAAATGTTAAAAGAAATTAATCATGTTCTTGATTTGTGACTTGTTAAAAAAGGGTAGAAGGATTAGAGTTAAGGAGAGTTGTGTACCTCCTAATTGGTCTGTGTCTCACGGCGATTTTGCATAATGATTTGCATCTGTTTATACTACTAAAAGAAACCGAAACACTTGAGCCACCAAATACCAACCTTGATACCTAGACCATAACGTGTTAGATATTCCCTTTGTGAGAGTACACGCATTTGATAATGAATGTTAAATATTAAGTTCTGCTTGATCATGAGATTTCATTTATTTGCTACGGTTATGGAGAAGTACAATGAAGTACGGTTTGATCTGAACTTTGCGAATGCGGTTTACGGGCAATTGATTTAGAGTATGGTCCTATAAGTTTTACGAATTTCACACGTTTTTCTAACCTCTCCTCTTTGTAAGATATCTGGTTTTGCTTGGGGACAAGCAAAGGTTTTAGTTGGGGAGAGTTGATATTATGTGTTTTTAACGTATTTTGATTCGTTTTTAGTATTCGGTTTGAGTTTTGATTTGCATCTTTCGTTAGTTTTTCGAGTCTTTTCTTTTGTTTTGAGTCTTTTACAGATTTCATGGAGTTCCGAAGGAGTTTGGCGTTTACGGAGATGTTCGAGTCGGGAAAACACGAGAAAATGACAAAGTGAAGAACGACCGTTCTTTGAGAAGAACGACCAGACAAGAACGACCGTTCCCCCAAGGGAACGATCGTTCTCCATTTCACCAACCTTGCCGACAAAGCAGAGGAACGACCGATCCATGCAAGGAACGACCGTTCCCGGTCTCACCTACTTCACCAACAACCATGCACGGAACGACCGTTCTCCACCTAGAACGATCGTTCCCAAGCTCACCTACTTCACCTACTTCGATCGACCAAGGAGAACGATCGTTCTACACCAAGAACGACCGTTCCCCGCTTCACCTACTCCCCTTCACCTTGGCCTATATAATGGACTCACAACATCACTCTCAAAACACACCTTCTTCTTCCTCCTCTCTTCTCTAGCTTCAAAGCATAGCTTCTTCTTTAGTTTTAAGTTTTATGTTTATGCTTTTATCTAGTTCTTGTTAAGTTTCTTTTAAGCTTTAATCTTATGCTTTTAATCTTATGCTTTACTTTCAGTTCTTATCTTTATGCTTAATCAAGTTTTACTTTCAGTCTTTATATTTATGCTTTACTTTTAAGTCTTTATATTTATGCTTTACTTTCAGCTATTTATATTTATGCATTACTTAAGTTCTTATTAAGTTATTTTCAACTTTCATTATCTATTCAAGCTTTTATGATGAACTCTATAATCATGTTGTTTTCTTCTTTAATCATGTCTGAGTAGATCTCTTAGTTAGGTTAAGGTTTGTCAAAGGAATTCATGAGCTTTAGGGTTAAACACAAATAGGCTATTCAAATCAATATCTTCACCCTTGTTGTTCTTAATGCTTAAATCGAATTGATCATTTGATTTTATGATATGAGGTTAATTTAGACAACGACAGTTGCTAGGTTGCTAGAATAAACATTGGTGAGCAATTTAACCATTACCTACGACAGTAGATGTAGTGAGAATTGTGAACAAATCGAACCTATCCTTAATGCTTGTTTACGATTTCTAGTACCAACGACAGTTAGGATTTCTAGATCGTTAGACAAAGTTATTGATACCACGACAGTGGATTGATATTATCTTTATGTTTGAGTTCTAGACTTGTGCTTAAACACTGCCTGAATAGTTGTTTGATCCGTCGCTCTGAATCTCCTGCGATATTCCTTGACCTAACGCCTGTTAAAATTATCTTACAACCGACTTCACTTTCATTATTAGTTAATAAAAAAACCAAAAACATATTTGAATTGTCTTAGCTTTTAATTTAGCTCAATATATCAAAGTGTGAAAACTGGTCTTCGTGGGATCGACCCCTAAATACTACTTCGTATGCTGTGCACTTGCAGTAGGAAATAAGGGTTTAAAACTCGTGTATCATTGTGCGGATCCGAAAGGTAACCTGTATTAGCAAAACCAACTAATCCTTCTTTGTTAAGGTTAGTATAAAATAGACCCATGTCTTTTGTCCCTTTCAGGTAACGAAGTATGTGTTTGATCCCATTTCAGTGTCTTTGGGTGGGACAAGAACTGAATCTTGAAAGGAGGTTCACGGCAAAGCATATGTCCGGCCTAGTGTGACTAGCCAAGTACATTAACGCTCATATGGCACTAAGACATGGCACTTCAGGACCAAGAATTTCTTCATCGTCCTTCTTTGGACCGAATGGATCGGTGTCCAGTCGGAGGCTTCCCACCATCATTGAGCTAGTCAGTGGGTGATCCTGGTCCATATTAAATCGCTTGAGTACCTTTTCGCAATGATTACGAATCTCTTGTCGAATTTCTTCATGAATAGGCATGGACTTATGAGATCGTCTTTATAGTCCTCTCTGGTTCCCCACGGTGGTAAAGGCCTTGTTTTGAACCGTTGATACTCTGACCGGATTGAAGAACAGCGTCCATGTGGTAAATCGAAGTTGTGTGTCGGCGTTTTTTTTAGTGATGAGATTTGAAGATCTATGGTTAGTTACAACTTTGGTGGAACTGATTAGTTGGCAGTGGGTTTCGGTGTAAATGGTGGTGCCTACTCCGGGAACGTCGAAGTTTCCAGTAAACCTTTTGACTTTCTTGGTTTGTCAGACCTGGACAACCTGGTTCCGATTTTGTCTTCAGCAGCTCAGTTTTTTCCGTCGTTCATGTCCGCCAGAATTAATAGTAGAGGTTTTTTGTTTGCTTCCTAGCTTCATAAATTTTTTTCCAATCATAAATTCTTTTATCTCCGATGTGTTTTAGTAGAGTGAGCCTAGTCTAAGTTCGTTTTTGCCACATTTTTATTCAATCCATCGTCGGAGGATTCTGTTCCGACGTCTTTTTTGAAATTTTATAAAATTCTATTTCAAAAAAAAAAAAGAAAAGAAAAAAAATCTGGCTTAAAAACCAAAACAAAACAAAACATTTTCTGTAGTTTTCGTAGTTTGATGACACCTCATGCTAAGCCGGCCTAATTAATCACGTGCATTAAAATACTTCTGTACACGGACCACAAAATGTCACGTTATCTTCACACTCATCTACCCCGAAAAGCAGACAATATAATAATGGCCTCTTAGCATGAATAAATCAGCAAAGGGAATTTGATTCGAAGTTTCATAATAATAATTTATTGATCAGATTATAAAGAAAAATTTTCTTTCTTTTCTCTTTTTTTCTACTTTTTTTTTTTGTGATTCCACTTGCCACCAGGAATCTTTTGGAATCTGGATGTAGAAACTGCGGACTCGATCAGTGCTTCAGGAATATAGTCGGATTTAACCCAGACACTCTGGATCATAAAAAAAAACCTTTATGGATGAATGGTTTTGTAAATAAAGCGATAAACAATAAGCAATAATCTAATCGAATTACACAAGATGTTCAATAATAGCTTATAATGAATACTGATCATATAAAATCATAAGTCTTGTCTTTTAAATAGTAAAATTAAAAGACATTATTCACGAACAAACTGACATTTTGTCTTACGATTTTTTTTTAAGAATCATGTTACATTAACCGGATGGTTTACTGGATGGTTCAGCATCTAATGAATTCAATCAGAATAATGAAATAAAATTTGAACATGTGGCGATACTAAACAAAAGGAACATGTTGTAAAAACGATTCTGTAACAACGAACCATGTATCGACAATAAACCTAATTCTCGACGGTATCAATTTTAAAATTAATAAACTTACGAATGGAAGCATGTTTCCAGAAATAGAAAGAAACACTTAGCTTATAATCGGCAAAAGTGATGATCAAGACCGGAGACGTGTTTTCCTCGTTGCTCAGCTCCAAGCTTTTAGGGTTTGATAATTTTATGTTCCATCTTTCTAGGGCTAATTGTTAAAGCTGAATTTCAGGCATCCAAAGATAATAAAAATCTAATTTAGGTTTAAGGTAATATCAAATTTATGAAGTTGATGAAGCTAGAAGATTAGATAATTTAGGTCATCGGAAAGCTCTTATAACCGGAATGCGAAAATGACTTTTGATTATAGTTTAATCTTGCGAAAGGCTGTCTACATATTCTTAAAAAAACGATCAAACTATTTGTAATATGTTTACAAAAAAAATATAGTAATTTTTACACACTAATTGATTTTTATAATAAGTTCTCAATATCATTTTTTGCCTTAACATCTTACTACTATTATTTCAGAAGTCATTTCTAAATAATATTGCTCTTAATTACGTTTTTTTGCCACTCCTTCTGTTTGGCAACAAGAATAGCCGAACTGACCATTTTCATTTAAATTAAACCAACCCTAATTGAACCATAGTTATAATCATATATAACTGATTTTAATTGAACTCATCTATTTATAATCCTATCTAACTGAGTTTAATAATTAAATTACAAGATTATACTTTAACATTGTCCTTTTGATAAATGCTTAAAATAAAATAAAAATTCCGTATACATTCTATTTTTATTAAAACAAATTACCAAAAGTACATAACATTTGGATCAAAAAATAAATAATTTTTTTAACATACTAAATATACTAACTCGCGGGTTGACCTAGTAATTACGAAATATGCTCACAAAACTTTTAAATATGTTATCTGCAACGAATTAATTAATATTATCGACAATATAGGCAACTACAACAATTTAAGAAACAATAATCATAATAAAAACCTAAAAGAATATCTTCCATAAACCAATAATAGAAGAGTTGTATAGTTATTAAATATATAAGAACAAATAAAAAAATATTTACAACTCTTAAACTACTAAACCAACACAAACTATAATTCACAAATAATACACTTTTTCTAACCACAAAAAAAAATGAATACATACAATAAACGACTTCAGCTAATATATAAATCATCTACATATAATAATTTATTATTATTTTGTGATTTTTAAATATTAAAAAACAGCTTATCAATAAATACAAAAAATTATTGCTCCGCAGTTGCGGGCTAATTACTAGTGTTTTATTATTTATACAGATTTTTAGGCACTCTATCTATTTTTTTGGGTTTTCCTTTTCTTTTTTAGTCTTTTTTTCTTATTAATTTTCTTTTTTGAACGAGATGTTAGGATTTTGAGTGGACTTATCTTAATTTAAAGGACTTTTATAATGAACAAAGTTCATCTCCAACAATTTGAACATAGAATGCTGTCAATTTCTAATTGATCGTCAGAGATGCCTTGTGCGCTTTGTTTTAATATCATACAATAAGAGGATTAGATTATATCTAATTTGACAAATAAAATCTTCTTCTCCTCCCCTTCAGCTAACCAAGACCAAAAATCTCTTAGAATAAAAATTTAGATTGTGTTTGATTCGCATCCATGTCCTGCACGGTCCCCAAGCCGCACACGTCTGGGCAGCGCATGAGGTGCCCCTACGGACGATCCCCAAGCTGCGTGCCTTGAGTCCATTTCAAGTAGGCCTGGACACGGAACGAGTACTTAGATTTTTTTCTATACTTGGAACCCGCCTTACCTTGTTACTTGTCTTCTGAGAGACGAGTACTTGCCAAAAGTTGAACTATTTACAGATCTCAAGACATACAATTTATTCAAGTTTCAAGGCATCTAAAAATAACATAAATACGTAAAAATAGCATTTGAAATACTGAAAAACAACATGAAACTTTGTTTCTTCTCATAAAACTTTTCCTCCTTAGTTCCCTTTGTTTCTATAACACAAATGCTGAATTATTAAAGAAAATAAACATGAACGAGATTCATTTTAAGCACTACAAACAACCACTCAACAAAATTCTGTGAAAAAAAAGGGCCAATATATATCAGCCTCCCACAAGCTGAAAGATTTCTTCCTCGAAAGAATACAAGAAAGATAGGTACAAGCTCACTGGTTTACCTGTGTTTACTCCGGGTCAGCAATGGAGTCGAAAGAAAAAGTATGTTCATTAATTGTGAGGGCATCGCTGGAGAACTTTTTAACTATCATCTCCTCTTCCTCACCTTTGCTTGGAAGCTTCATTCTCACAATAACCTACAAAACGAGACAAATGCGTATTATGAAGTGCCATTGAAATATGTAGAAATCACTTGTCACTCAGCCAGTTCATCACTTGCATTTTTCTTCATTTCAACTGTAAGGAATCAAACTATTTGAACAATTCATTTCAGGTCTCCCCACAATCACATAGAAGCCAAATGAAACTTAAACCTTCTAAAAATAGAAGCTATGCTCTTTGTTTCGCTTACCAAAAAGAGTCTTAAGTGCGTAAAGCAATTAAGAATTGAAGAAGAATGTTTCTATAATTTTTGTTTAGGAGTTTTCGAATCTAGAGATTATGGATTTTACTACGAGATTCTCCAATTTCTGCGCACAAAAAAACAAATCAGATCGAAAGATCAAAGTACCTTGAAACCAGAATATGAAACCCCATCTACTCCATTGTCCACTGCAGCTTCCGCGATGAGCTTTCGCTTAAGAGGATTAGCCGGTGGCGGACGCGGAGGAAGCGGACTCTTCAGTTTTGCCGGAGACGACCTACAAGGCTATAACCAGACACCAACGAGTTCGGATCCGGAGGCGGGGCGTTCTCTTTGGCGGATCTCATCTTCCTTTGGGACTTGGATTTAGTCAAGCTAGGGCTTGGCGATTGCGGCTCTCCGATATCTCGCAAGACGGCGTTTCTTGGCATCATGAAGTGCTTCATTCTCGAATTAGAATCCATAAAGAAGAAGAAGAAGAAGAGAAAATCTACTGCTTGCAACAGCCAGTGTTCTGGAAAAGTAACGAGGAAGAAGGGAAGGAGCGAGAGCCGTTGTTGGGGTCGAAATCCCCTCCTCGAAGATTGACGGAACGAGAGGTCAAGATCAAGATCAAATGGAACTTATCCCGAACATGGAACGGACGAGCTAAGGCAAACTGCCCACGATCCATCCAAGACATGAACCGGCGGCTGGGATAAGGCCAGCCGCCGGGTCTTCCTTCATCCACGGCCGGCGGCTGGGATAAGGCCAGCCGCTGGGTCTTCCTTCATCCACGGCCGGCGGCTAGAATGAGGCCTGCCGCCGGGTCTTCCTTCATCCACGGCCGGCGGCTGGGATGAGCCCAGCCGCCGGGTCTTCTTTCACCCACGGCCGGCGGCTGGGATGAGGCCAGCCGCCGGATCTTCCTTTACCCACGGCCAGCGGCTGGGATGAGGCCAGCCGCCGGGTCTTCTTGATCCATCAACCGGCGGCTGGGATAAGGCCAGCCGCCGGGTCTTCTTGATCCATCAACCGGCGGCTGGGATAAGGCCAGCCGCCGGGTCCTCTTGATCCATCAACCGGCGGCTGGGATAAGGCCAGCCGCCGGGTCTACATGATATACCAACAGGCGGCTGGGATAAGGCCAGCCGCCGGGTCTTCTTGATCCATCAACCGGGGGCTGGGATAAGGCCAGCTGCCGGGTCCTCTTGATCCATCAACCGGCGGCTGGGATAAGGCCAGCCGCCGGGTCTACATGATATACCAACAGGCGGCTGGGATAAGGCCAGCCGCCGGGTCTTCATCTTATACTCACGATCATTTCTCAGTCAAGTCTCATTATCTGAACATCGTCCAGTCGACCGACCGTCAGACATAACTCTAAGCCCGAACCGACTCGAAGACTATCCGTTTGCATGTCCTGATTCCAAAAACGTCCATAAACATTCCCCGAAAGACCGTGACGAACGTTCAGCCGTCCATGGACCAGTCGCCGAGCACACGGGCCAAAGGAACCGGCGGCTGGCCATCAATACCGAAACCGGCGGCTGGAATTTCAAACAAAAACGGGCGGTTCAAATCTCACAAGTCGTAAAACCCTCGGAACACTATTCACGCGGGAAAAACCGTTGAAAAACATCCGACGCGGACCTCTACTCACTGTCGCAGGGGCCCGAAGAAAGCCTTCGAGATTTCATCGAAAGATTTAAGGTGATTGTCTCGAAGATTGACGGCCTAAGCAACAGTGCTGCGATCAATGCCCTGAAGAAGTCCTTGCTGAAGACCTCAAGCTTCGGAAAGGAAATTAACGTGAATCCGCCGGTAACCATTCAAGATGCTCTCCACCGCGCTTCCAACTTCGTAATCTACGAGGAAGAAATGGGTGTCCCGGCCGGAAAGCACCAATCCTCGAAATTGGTCGCCAAAGGCACGGTGCAACCTTCTAACGTTCCAAACGAGAGAAGAAGTAGGCGGATCAGACGAGACGAAGAGCCCAACCCGGGCGGAGCGCATAACTACCAAATTAACACGGAGAGACCATCTGACGGGCGCAACAAAGGGCCGTGGAATACGTGGACTCGACCAGGATTCGACGAGAACGCCTTCTGTACCTTCCACAAGACGAAAGGCCACTCAACCGAAAACTGCAGGACCGTCGGAAGAAGGCTCGCGGCAAAGCTGTTAGCCCGGGAACTCGGGAACGGAGTAACTCTCGAGAGTCTCGGGGCTATTGAAGAAGACGTTGGCGCCCCGGATGGACGACCTAACCAGGAATGTCCCGAAAGGCCCGACGAGGATACCCCGAATGGGGAAGGAGACCGAACGGAGACGACTCCGCTGCCAATCGCAGGAGAATCCACATGATCATCGGAGGATCTCAGTACTGTCGAGACACAGTGGCCTCATAAAGGCGTTCCTGAGAAGAGGAGACAAGGAGTCGAACCCGCGGGAGCCGATCACCGAAAACGACGACCGGATCGCCTTCCACGAAAAAGACGCTGAAGGCCTTGACCAACCTCACGACGACCCATTGGTGGTAGAACTGGACATTAACGACCATGACGTCTCCCGGGTCTTGATCGACACCGGAAGTTCGGTGGACGTCATTTTTCGGGAGACACTTCAAAGGATGAAAGTCGATCCGTCAATGATAAAGCCCAATCCGAGGTCTCTCACCGGATTCTCTGGCGAAGTCATGATGACGGACGGAACAATCCAGCTCCTGGTTCGTGCCGGTGGAATCACGAAAATCGTTAACTTCGCAGTGGCAAACTGCCCCACAATCTATAACGTGATAATGGGAACTCCCTGGATCAATTCAATGCTAGCGATCCCATCAACATACCATCTCTGCCTGAAGTTCCCGACACCAAACGGAATCAAGACCGTTTGGGGAAATCAGAAGGAGGCTCGAATCTGTTTTCTGGCGGAACACAAGCTCCGGAATCCGACCATCCCACGGAGAGAGAACCCGAAGAGGAAGAATGAAGACGAAGTCCCTGAACTGGGAAAGAAAGTAAGCAGAACTGAACAGTTCGAGAAAACGGAGGTTCCGCCCACAGAAACAAACCAAGAAGAGAAAAAAACTGCCTTGGAAAAGACCTCAGAAACCGTCGAAGCTACAACCGACGATTCCATGACCAAGACTTAACCGTCTTCTTACCACAAAAAAAAAAGAAACGAAACTACGGGTGACTTGATCCCTTTTCGCGAAGGGTACGTAGGCAGCTCGCTTAAAAAACGAGTTCAGTTGCCTCTCTCCTTAAAAAAGGGGGGAGTGGGTCCGTATATACATACTCCCAAATTTTCGCAAACAAATCAAGGAGATGGACATTGGGACTTAGCATTCCATAACATATCCAAAATTTGAAAAAGTTTTCGAAAACACCATTCCGAAAGACATCGAGACTCAGCATCTCGAAACTTGATCCGGATAACCCGAGGAAAATGAACATTGAGACTTAGTGTCTCATAACACATCTTTAACTCAAACTTAACATCTCGTAACTTATCCACGACCACCAACCGATCAAATATATTTCTCCCAAATACTTAAGTCCTCTCCAACAAATCCGTCTGTTGCTGGCCACAACAACACTATCTTTTAAACCATGGTTCTCTCAACATCCCGCAGAAGATAAGACTAGCGCGCTATACAAATTTCCGGATTAACATCCGAAGGGCGTAACCTGCATCCCACGATCCTGCAGGAAGCGCTTGAGACGATGTTCTGATTAGTTTACTTTCACTAGCGCTTCGCATAGGGAAATAGTGCGAAACGTAGAACACAAAGTAAACTCTCTAAACCCAGTAAAGCGTCTGACATGGAACACTTGTCAAAGACATCTCGAGAACGCAGTATCAAACCGGCTCTGATGCGAGATCTTAAAAGCGTTCAGTCGAAAGAGGGATCTGAACAAACTTGGTCCCCTGCAACAAAAAACTGCATTGAACCCAGGAAATACTTGCAAGGATGACCTGGTCTAAAGTTCGAGTGTCCAGGATAACACTCCAACTTAATATCGATCAGCTCCGAAACGGGCCAGCCGCCCTTCACCCTACAAAACAGGCCAGCCGCCTGTCCTCCGAAGAGATACGGGCCAGCCGCCTTTCGTTCCGCAAAATGGGCCAGCCGCCCGTCCTCCGTAGAGAGACGGGCCAGCCGCCTTTCACCCTACAAAACGGGCCAGCCGCCCGTCCTCGTTGAGAGACGGTCCAGCCGTCCTTCATTCTACAAAACGGGCCAGCCGCCCGACCTCCGTAGAGAGACGGACCAGCTGCCCTTCGTTCCGCAAAATGGGCCAGCCGCCCGAACAACGGGCAAGCCGCCCTTCAGTCTACGAAATGGGCCAACCGCCCTCTTGGAAGAGAGACATACCGACCGCCCATCTTCTCCTTTATCAAGGCTATAAAAGCAGAGCAAGCAAAGAAGTCCATAACAACCAAAGGCAAAAGCAGATGGATAATAAATCTCCATGAAAGGAGATATAAGAAACCAAGTTTGTTTGACAAAGCAAATACAATAAGAGTCGAAAGACCCGAACATAACGGAAACAGAAAATACAAGGCCAAAGCCTAATCATACTCGACAAGAGGAGTAGGAGCTCCGTAGTCCAAAGCCTCAGCATCCGGGGACTGGCACGGAGAAACGGGAGAGCATACCAAGTAGCTGTCGAGAACGGCAGCAGCCCGATCGTAGGAGCCGGCCCAACCTCCTCCTTTGAGCCGCTCTAATGATGCCTCCAGCACTCCTTCTTCCTCCTCGACCTTGGACTTCCCAGACTTAATGTCCCGAACTAGATCAAGGTTCGAGCTGACCTCAGTCAAGGCAGTCTCGCCATATTTCGCCTGACGCATCGGCGCGAGAGCAGCTTTAGCACCCTCAATTCGGAGACGGTACTTCTCCACCAACTTCCAGCGGCTTTGCTTAAGCGCCAGATCCATCTTCCTCTCAGCCTCCGCGAGCGCCTTCTTGAGCTCCTTTTGCGATCTCTTCTCCGCATTCCGAAGCTTGACTTCCAGGGCCTTGATCTTTTTGTCCTTCTTTCGGGACTCTTTCTCTGAGGCCTCTAAGGCAACCTGGGTCGCATGAGCTTGAGTGGCGACCTGAATCAAAGAAAATCAAATATCAGCAAAGACCGAACTGCATCAAAACAAATCTAAAGGAAGAAAGAGTTACCATCATAAGGCCAGAGGATAAGTCTCCGTAAGCCACCGAACGATCGAACGGAACAGCGGAGGCCGGAGCCAACGCTCCGAAGTAGTCCACGACCTTCACGGACTCAGCTGGATCTCCTCCCACCGCCTTGCGAGCGTCAAAAAGGAGACCAGGGTCAGACGCCTCGACCGTCCGAGCCACTTTGCCCTTCCTCGGACGATCCGGGCTGTTGGAAGCTCCCTTCCCTTTATCCGCCACAGCAGCGCAACCAGAGCCCTGGGGAGCGACTATCTGTCCCTCAGGCAAGCCGTTACCGTGGAAATCGGACCCGGACGGTAGAACAAAACCGGCCGCCAGGTCGAACTCAGCCACCTCTCCAGACGGTCCGGCTTCACCATGCTTTTGCTGGCGATACTTACAAACACCCTCCATGCCGGGGTATGTCGCCATTGGATCAACAAAGTCAGGACCTTTCGGAGGAGCGCGCCCTTCTAAAATATCTTTCGCATACAGAAAACGGCGCCAGAGATCAGGACACTCCCAATCGATCTTCTTCTTGTCAACTTCTACAACGATATCCTCAAATCCGGAAACTCTAGGAGCAAAGGGATCACGAACTAAAAGAAGAGAAGAAAAGATGAAAAGTTGTGAGAAATGAAGTTATGAAGAATGAAACAAAGGAATGAAGGCTATTTATAGAGAAAATTCACAAAAAGACGAAACGCTTACGTGGCAAACTCCACTCGGTCCTAACCGAGCCGCCGAAGTCGGAACCAACCTTGAGCGGGCTGCGCTTCACGTAGAAAAACTGATCCCGCGAAGCTTTACAATTGCTCCGAAGGCCGGTATAGAAACGCTTCACATGCTTCCAAACGTTGACCGAGCAGAAGAAATCCGATTTAGAAATTTTCCTCAACGAAAAGAAATTCCGTACAAGATCACCCTCCAACTTGATCCCGCATTCGGCACAACGGACCACGAGTCCCATCAAAATCCTCATAGCGGATGGGGCAAGTTGAGAGATTGCAACCCCATATAACTCGAGAAATTCGAAGATAGCTCCTGGGATCGGGAACCAGAGGAAAGCTTCTAAAACATCGACTCGTACATGGCGAAATATCCCTCTGGTGCCTTGTTCATCCTATCCCCATCTTTTGGGAGACGGAACTTAATCTTGTCCGAAATCCGAAAGTCGTATCTGAGCTCGGCCAGTGAGTCCCGATCGCTCATAGTGGGTCCGTGCTTAAATCCCTCGGATATCGATTTGTAACTCGAAGACGGTCCAGGCTTCTTAAACCGCCAAGCAAAAATATCTTCACCCCAATAGGCTTTAGCTTCTCCGGGAGAACGACACTCGGACTTCACGTCCGGGTGCACAAAGATAGGCACCTCCGGGTGATCCGATCTAACTTCCTCCCCAGACATGGCCGAGTCGTCACCTGTCTCTGGCCAAACACGATGATGCTTGGAAGCGACCAGAGATCGGGACGGCCATGCACGCCATCCGCCGTTGTCCTCAACATGTTGAGGAGGAGTCCAAGCGCCACGTGCTATACTCGTCCTCGGTGAGACGCCGTCATTTTCAACTCGAGAAGAACCGGACGCCCTCTCTAAGACACCTCCAGAGCCAAGGGCCCATCTTGATACCACTGCTATGCCAGCCGCCCTCTTGGGAGCGTTCTTAGAGCCAGCCGCCCTCTTCGAACCAGATGCTCTACTCGTCGAACTCCCGGCCGCCGGCTCGGGTCTGATCTCATTCCCAGCCGCCGTCTCGGGAATGCTTTCATTCCCAGCCGCCGTCTCGGGTATGTTCTCATTCCCAGCCGCCGTTTCGGGCGCCCATTGAGGAACATTAGCAAAACCGAGCACTCCTTGAGCATTGCTAGGACCAGCCGCCCACTGAGGAACACCTTCGGGACCGGACGCCGCTTGTGGAATGGCATTTTCTCCAGCCGCCAACAGATCTTCCACAAGTACCGCATCCTGCTCCGCGGACATAAAATCAAACTCAAACTGATCGTTCATGATTGCATCGAAGTTTAGTTCGAAAGGAGAATCTCCTTCACCAGCCATCGCTAAAGAAAAGATTTTCAAAGGAGAGACTTGAAGAAGAAAGCTTGAAAAAAGAAGGGAGTGTGAAAAAATGAATGAAGCCACTCTTTTGATATAGCAAACATGGCACGAATTTCCATGATGGACTATGCTCTAACAAGACACTAAAGAGAAGCAGACGAACGGACAAACGGAAAACTCATTGCCGTCCATTTCAGTCAATCCCTATATAACTCTCAGCTCGAAGCTCCTTGCTCCAAACCACGAAAGCAAAGAGCTGGGGGGCTAACTGTTGGGGTCGAAATTCCCTCCTCGAAGATTGACGGAACGAGAAGTCAAGATCGAGATCAAATGGAACTTATCCCGAACATGGAACGGACGAGCTAAGGCAAACTGCCCACGATCCATCCAAGACATGAACCGGCGGCTGGGATAAGGCCAGCCACCGGGTCTTCCTTCATCCACGGCCGGCGGCTGGGATAAGGCCAGCCGCCGGGTCTTCTTGTTTCCGCGGCCGCCGGCTGAAATGAGGCCAGCCGCCGGGTATTCCTTCATCCACGACCGGCGGCTGGGATGAGGCCAGCCGCCGGGTCTTCTTTCACCCACGGCCGGTAACTGGGATGAGGCCAGCCGCCGGATATTCCTTCACCCACGGCCGGCGGCTGGGATGAGGCCAGCCGCCGGGTCTTCTTTATCCATCAACCGGCGGCTGGGATAAGGCCAGCCGCCGGGTCTTCTTGATCCATCAACCAGCGGCTGGGATAAGGCCAGCCGCCGGGTCCTCTTGATCCATCAACCGGCGGCTGGGATAAGGCCAGCCGCCGGGTCTACATGATATACCAACCGGCGGCTGGGATAAGGCCAGCCGCCAGGTCTTCATCTTATACTCACGATCATTTCTCAGTCAAGTCTCATTATCTGAACATCGTCCAGTCGACCGACCGTCAAACATAACTCTAAGCCCGAACCGACTCGAAGACTATCCGTTTGCATGTCCTGATTCCAAAAACGTCCATAAGCATTCCCCGAAAGACCGTGACGAATGTTCAGCCGTCCATGAACCAGTCGCCGAGCACACGGGCCAAAGGAACCGGCCGCTGGCCATCTATACCGAAACCAGCGGCTGGAAGTTCAAACAAAAACGGGCGGTTCAAATCTCAAAAGTCGTAAAACGCTCGGAACACTGTTCACGCGGAAAAACCGCTGAAAAACACTATTCATCCCGAGACAAAGTTAACCGAAAAATCGAATTGAGCCTAAACCGAGATTCGGATTACTATTCATCGGATTACTATTCATCTTTTTACTATTCACGGTTCACTATTCATCGGCGGGCCGGATTTGGGTCAGAATGCGCGAATGGATCACGGAAGACTCTCGGGCCGGATATCGGGCCCAAAAAGCTTAGGTCGGCGGCTGGGAAGGAAAGACAAGGTCCCACATCGGAAATCTGAAGTCTTAGCCTCCTAGGATTGTCAGTATATATATGTACGCTCATGTAAGGGTTAATCCCATCCCAGATCCGAGTATTAGGAGTTTTAGCAATATAAGACTTTTCAGCTTTTGCTAATTATTCTTGTACTTTCGGAAATTATCAATAAAATCTCTCTTTTTGCATTTTCGGTCCTTTAGTTCTTTAAAATAGAATCTTCGAGCCCCCATAAAATATAAGGTTTGCCAGTGTGAGTTTCGGCTCTCACAGCCGTTAATGGCGAGAATTTGAATTTTCTGATCGAAGAGCATTTTGTTTCACAACATCACATATGTATTCAACTATTGTGATCGCAATATGAAATCCAACGGTGGAGATAAACTTAGGGTCCGTGTTTTTGTTCTACCGTTTTGATTATCTTTCTAGGATATTTCAATCCCCACGTGGCAAGTATTGGGTTGGGCTTATAAATAAAGGCCCAATTAAGTGACGATAATTCCAAACCCCCAACCTTCTGTATTCAAATATACGTAATCTTATTTTTTTTTTTATTTTCTTTTTCCGGCTAAACTTTCATACAATTATATATTGAAATTACATCCTTAAAGTCATATAAAACAACAGAACATAAATTCTTACACAAACAGCTATGTGCACCATATGCTGAAAACAATACAAAGAGATAAGTTTCGCAATACATTTTGGTCGAGAAAGCCTTACTCGCTGACGAATACACATATTCGTAGTATTTCCTCGAATACTCTCTTGCTCTAACAGGATTCTTTTGCCTTCCTTTATCATGAGGATTTTCCTTAACCGTATTAGTAAAACCCATTATGCCTGAAACTAGCTTTGTAAAATGATTCTCTGATACCAATTAATCTGTACCAGTGTCTTTTGGAAAAACATAAACTTTAACATGACTTCGATATAACCTAACACTGTCTTCCCCATGACATCGACATTGCCAATCCTCCTTCCAAATATTCCCATAAAAATATGGACCTTTTCTCCCAGCCAATCAGAAAAGAAGAGACATTACCTGACTTTGAGATCGTGAATTATCCAAACATTATTCATAAACGGAGCCAAAAATGTCACAGTTTCAAAATCAAAAACCTGACTGCATCTACTTCTCCATTCATCTACCTTAATCTTGTCTTTACGTCTTGTTTTCACACTTCTATTCCATGGCCATGACACTTTAAATCGACATTTTTTCATTCGAGAAAAAAACAAGACACCGGTGGAAGACAAAGACAGGACATGGACCACACCATAAAGACGTCAGCAACATAGCCACACCAGTATTGATGTGTGATTGCCGGAAGGTTTCGTTCCCGAAGGGAGAAGGCACAATGAAGAAGCCAAATCAAACACTTGATGGATTTACCCAACTGCCTAGTATTAATTAACTGAATAGAGATATAGAAGACGTCACGAGATCACCGACGACAGGAGAAACAGCCATTGATTTCAGTGAAAGAAAAGACCGATTGACGGAAAGAGACGTCGATTTGATTTTTCACCAAATTATTTGGAGATCTATGAAGCTGAGATCGACCTAAACCAAATGAAGATCCAGAACCAAAGATCAGAGATCAACAGTCAAATGAATAGAAGAATATGGTAGATTCAAGAAGGATCTAGAAAATATAGAGACATGTCAATATCTTAGATATGGAAGATTAACATTTATCTCCAAGATATTATTTCTATATTATTTTAGGAAGTTTAGGGTTTATAATCCCCTATATAAACTAATGTAATGTGTAACATTATTCTTATGAGAGTCCAATAATATTTCTTCCGAGACACTTTTGTGTTCTTCTCACATGACAAAGATGATAATAATTTAGACATCAACCAGTCTTTATTAATCCTCGCTACTTTAAGACCAAAGTATTAACTTTTTAGGGTATTAACTAAGGTCAAATAGGAGCCTGTATAACAGGGTTCGAGTTGTGAAATCTAAAGTCAAGAGACTAAAGACGCGAAAATTTGATTAAAAATTTTCTTTTATTAATATAATATTGTTTTACAAAGATTTGATAATAAAAGTTTACAACTTAAAACTTTGAGAACTTAAAACTTGAAACGTAGAGAGAGAAAATGTTTTAGGGAGAAGGGAGAGAGAATTTGTGTGAGAACACTCGTGCCCTTCTTGCTTGGTAGGAGGGTCTTATTTATAGGGAAACTTGGTTGAATAATGTCTTGATACGTGTCGCCTTTTGATTGTGCCGACACTTGTTTTGTCTTTGTTGTTACGTGTCGCTTTTTGATTGTGCCGACAGTTGCTTATGTCATTGCTTAGTCTTGTGGGTCCCATGTGGCTACATATTTCTTCGTGTGGGTCCCGCCTTGTCGGTTGATTCTTCACGATTAGATGCTTCGTAGATATCTTCTTCGACTACAGATATACTCTGTATTTATTTTGTACATAGAATTACAATGTACAAGTAAATTTTGTAAAGTAAAATACACAAATAAAATAAAGAGTCTACTAGAATATACATGGACTAATTTGCGAAATGGGTACTTTTTAAGTTTTTATTGGCTTTTGGGTAGTTTCACATAGGGTATTTGGAAATAGGTAGTTTTTGAGTTGTAAGGTCTAACTAACCCTCTCATATAATTTTTATTTACGGTTGAGCCATTACTATTTATAAAAATGAAATCTCTATAAAAGTTAACTTTTAAATGAATTACAACAAATAAAAAATTATGAAAAAGCTTAAAAAATATAAAAATTATAAAAATGATGAAAGTTTAAAAGTTTTTTGAAAAATACGAAATTATAAAAGTAAAGACAAAAAAATATAAATATTTTCACACAATTTAAAAAATTTAAAACAAATATTAAAATTGTACAAAATTCTGAAAATTTTTAAAATACAAATTTATATTATTAAAAAACTATAAACTATTATAAAAATAAAAAAATAATAGAAACTTATGAAATTAAAAATTATGAAAAATTATAAAATTCAAACTTAAATTATATAAATTATAAAAATAAATAAAAAATTTATGATAAATTTATGATAAATATGAAAAATTATAAAAATATCAGAAAATCAATAAATTTCAAATTTAAAATATTAAAATTTAAGAAAACCTAAAAAATATAAAAATATTATAAAAAATTACGGAAAATTATGACAAAAACTGAAAATTGTAAAAAAAAAATTCAAAACTAAATTATCAAAATTAGAAAATAATAAAAAATGATAATTTTTTTATAAAAGTTATTGTGATAAAAAATTGTAAAAAGGTAAAAAATTATAAAAATTACAAAAAACTATAAAAGTTTAAGAAATTATAAAATTATAAAAATTATAAAAATTATAAAAATTATAAAAATTATAAAAATTATAAAAATTACAAAAATTATAAAAATTATAAAAAAATTAAAAAAATTAAAAAAATTAAAATAAAAAATATCAAAATTATAAAATTTTTTAAAAATTATAAAAATTACAAAAATTACAAAAATTATAAAAATTATAGAAATTTAAAAATTACGAAAAACTATTAGAAAATATAACATATTTTAAAAAATAAATAAAAATTATACAAAACTATAAAAATTATAAAAAATTATGAAAAACTATTAGAAAATATAAAAAAATACATAAAAAATAAATAAAAACTATAGAAATTTTTTAAAATTAATAAAAAATTATAAAATTATCAAAATTACAAAAATTATAAAAGTTATAAAACTATAAAAAATATAAAAAAATATAAAACAATATAAAAAAATATAGAAAACTATGAAAAACTATTAGAAAATATAAAAATAAATAAAAATTAAACAATGTTATAAAAATTTTTAAAAATTATAAAAATTATCAAAATTACAAAAATTAAAAAATTACAAAAATATAAAAAAATATGTAAAACTATTAGAAAATATAAAAAATTACAGAAATTACTAAAAAATAAATAAAAAATTATAAACATTATAAAAATTATAAAAATATCAAAAATTACAAAAATTACTAAAAAATAAATAAAAAATTATAAACATTATAAAACATCATAAATTTAATAAAAAAATTATAAAAATTATAAAAACTATAAAAAAATATTAAAAATTGTAAAAAACTATTAGAAAATATAAAAAATTATAAAATAAAAAATAAATAAAAAATTATATAAATTTTTATTATTTTTTAAAAATTGTAGAAAATTATATAATATAAAAATTTCTAAAAAACTTTTAGAAAATACAAAAACTAATAAAAATTAATAAGAAATAACAAAACTAGTAAAATTATTAAAATTATTAAAAATATTGAAAATTATTAAAATTAATAAAAAATTATTAAAATTAGTAAAAAATATTAAAAATTATCATGGTGTACGAATGGTGTACATAATGAAATATGTACAAGGTGTACGCATGGTGTACAACATGAAAGGGGTACATGGTGTACGCCTGGTGTACATGGTGTACGCCTAGTGTACATGGTGTATGCGTGGTGTACATGTACACCATGTATACCATGGAAGATGTGCATGGCGTACGCTTGGTGTACATGGTGACGTCTGGTGTGCATGGTGTATGCGTGGTGTACATGGTGTACACCATGGAAGATGTGCATGGCGTACGCCTGATGTACATGGTGTATGCGTGGTGTACACCATGAAAGATGTGCATGGCGTACGCCTAGTGTACATGGTGTACACCATGAAAGTCGTACCCCATAGCTTACAAAATTAAAGGTGTACATGACGTATACCATGAAGGCGTACACCATGAAAGGCGTACACCATGGCTTACAAAATAATAATTTTTAAATTTTTTTTAACAAATTTAATAATTCTAGTAATTTTTACATTTTTTAATAAATTTAATAATTCTAGTAATTTTTACATTTTTATAATTTTTATAACTTTTTGTAATTTTTTATTATTTTAATAACTTTTTATAATTTTTTGAAGTTTTTATAATTTTTTTAATTTTTTCTAATTTTTTGTAATTTTACTAATTTTCTAAAAAAATTTTACAATTTTTTGTAACTTTTATAATTTTCTATAGTTTTTTAGAATTATTATATTTTCTATAATTTTTTTGCGTTTTTTATTATTTTTTAATTTTTTAGTTTTTATAATTTTTAAATAATTATTTTATTTTTTGTAATTTTTTGTAGTTTTTTATTATTTTTGGGATTTTTGGATTTTTGGTAGGTGTTGTGGTTTGGGGTTTTTCTGGTGTAGCTGCTTTTGCATAGGTTAAGGGTGGATATTCGGCTAGAGCCGAGGATGTCTGTGGTATGGTCAAGGGTTTACCTTGAAGATGTGGTTGATTTTGATATAGTCCAGAGCAGACATTGGTTTCTTCTTTTTCTGGTCACTCATCATGAATAATATTTGGATTTTCTTGTGTAATATCCGATTTGCCCTGTAAATATTCTCTTGTTAGAAAATCTGGTAAAGAATTATTCTCTCCTTTAATATATTGAATATCAAAATCGAAAACAGACAGAATAGCTTGCCATCTAGCAAAAATTTGTTTAGAAACTAAATTTTTAACGTCTTTTTGTAAAATTTCTTTGGCTGACTTGCAGTCAACCCAAATTAAAATTTTTTTTTTATTAAACCATCTTGAAATTTTGAAATGCAATTTAAAGGTAGAATAGTTTTTCTGTGGACCTATCCATACTCCTGAGTGGAACCTAACTATTGACTCTTGACTAGATTTGGGAAGTTTTTGTTTTAAGATTCCTCCATAACCTATTTCTGAGGCATCTGTTTCTACTATCATACTGGCTTCTCGGTTAGGTATGGATAAACATGGTAAGGTTTTGACCTTTTCTTTAATTTTTTGGACTAAACGAGTATGCTGACTCGTCCATGGTTTTGGATTTTTCTATAACCTTTGAAATAATGGTTGAATGGTATTTTTAAGATTGGGTAAAAAATCTGAAACATAATTTAAACAACCTAAAAACCTTTGTAGCTGGGATTTTTCCCTAAGTTCATCTGGGAACTTATCTGCAAACTCTATAGCTCTTGCAATAGGTGTTATTGTTCTTTGATAAATATTATGGCCTAAAAATCTTATTTTAGTTTGGAATAATGACATTTTTTTGGTGATACTACTAAACCATGTTTTTTGACTATGTTTAAAAATGTATTTAAATGATTGATATGTTGATCAACTGATGTTGAATATACCAATACATCATCAATATAAACTATTGTGAATTTTGAATAATTATTGAATATATCGTTCATTATATGTTAAAACTCAGATGATGCATTTTTAAGTCCAAAAGGCATTACGTTCCATTCGTAATGACCAAATGGTACAGTAAATGCGGTTTTGTATTTATCGTGTTCGGCAATCTGTATTTGCCAGAACCCGCTTTTCATATCAAATTTTGAATATATTTTTGCATAGTCTTTTTAATAAATGTCTTTTATTTGGTATTGGATATTTAATACATTGTAAAACATCATTAAGTGGTTTATAATTAATTAGTAACCCTGGTACTCCATGTTATTTTTCGGCTTGATTATTTACATAGAAAGCCGAGCAACTCCAAGGAGACTTGGACGGCCTAATTAATTTTTTATTTAATAAATCATTTATTTCTTGTTTACAATTTTCTAATAACTCTCTATTCATTTGAATAGGTCTTGCTTTAGTTGGTGTATTTTTCTCACTAAATTTTTTAATATAAGGTAATTCTACAGTATGTTGTTTTCTTTCCCAAAAATTCATTGGGTAAATCCGAACATACCTGCTTTAAAAGTTCATTTTCTATTGATTTTTTTTTTATCTTTTATAGTTGGCAATTGCAGTTGTTCTTCTATTTTTTATAGCTTATTTTTTCTTGTAAAATTTTTACATGATTTTGTTTACTTTTTATTAAATTAATTTTTTTGAATAGTATTTTTCTGTAAATATAAAATCTCTTTAGTTTTCATGGGTGATAAAAACTTGAATAATAACTTTGTACCTACTACTTTAGTTGTTACACCTATTTCATTTACCTTGAAATGATATATTTGAGTAAAGAATGGGGTTCCTAATATTAATTCTTGCGATAAATATTTGACTAAGATAAATTGATTTCTAAAGCAATATCCTTGATTACAAATTTTGGCACAAGGTAGTTTATATTAAACCTTTAAACTGGTTCCATTAGGACTCCCTAATCTTTCAGTTGTTTTTTCATAATATTTTGTTGGTATAATACCTTCGCGAATACAATTGTAATCAGCTCCGGAATCCATTAATGCTATTATTTCTAATTTAAAATCATGACCTATATGCAATGTAAATTGAGTATACCATTTTTGAAAAATAATTCTATCAATTGTTTGTATGTAATCTTCATTATATTCAGTTTCTTCTAGATTATTTATTTTTAGACTTTGATTACTTGAGGATGCTGGATTATTATTTTTAGATTCTATTAATGATAATCTAGCATCTATTTGTAATTGTTTTAACTCTTGTTGATTAACTGTTAATTTTAATTCTTTAATTTGTGATTTTTATTTCTTAACTTCATTTTGTAATTCCCCTGTTGTTACTTGTTTAAACAGACTTTGTGTTGCATATTTTTCAAATATTTTATTTATACTAAATGGCTGTGGAGTAGATAGTTCTTTTTCTTGATAAACTATTTCTTTTAATTTAAATAAATATTGCTTTTTAATTTCTGGATCATCAATCTTATCTATTATATCGAGTAAGAATTGTTTATCACTATCTTTAATAATTACATTTATAGTCTTACAATTGCATAAATCATCTGATAATTCTTGTGATTCTTCTGAAGAATCGCTCGAATTACCGATTTCATTTATTAAGTAATCACTATCTGACTCACTATCTTCTGATACTTCAGTTTCTGATATCAATAGTTTATATAGTTTTTCTTATATATCAGGTTGATCTTCAAATATTTCATTAATTTTCTTTTTCATTTTACATTCCGTGGACTTGTGTCCAAGACGTTTACAATTCCAACATACAACTTTTTGAGTGTTTGACTTATATTTCTTATTTTTTGAATAATGTTGATTATTTTGTTTTTTTATCATGCTTTCCTTCTTTGTGATAATATTTGTTTTTAAATTTTCTTTGCCTATGTTTTATTCTCTTAACTCTAGAAGGTGGATTAAATTGCTCATAACCATATTGTTTACAGAATGAACCGATTGTTGTTTTGAATTTATATTTATCGTTTCGTTTTTTATCTTTTTGTTCTTGACATATTTTTAATCCTTCTCTTTTGATAAATGCAAATAATTGACCATAAGTTATAGTGTTCCACGGGATGGGTTGTCCCCGGAACAATCTTTTAATTTGCTAACTACTTTTTCAGCAAAGAAAGACGGTAATCCTGAGATAAACCGTTCTTTCAAAAAACGATTGATTACAATCTTGTCTTTGGAATATATTGGTTATAAAAACATTTTTATACCATTTAAAATCTCCTAACGTTGGACATCTTAAATTTGTTAGGACAATTTTTTTACTTTCTAATTCTTCTGCTGGATTACCAATAAAAAGCATAGTCATAGTATGAATTAATACTTCTACAGCATTTTGATGTTCTACTTCATCATATAAACCATCTTCATTTTCTACTCTTCTTATTTCTATATGACTAAGTATATTATCTTGTGTAATATTATTTAGGGAGTTATCCTACCAGTATTTTAATGCTCCTGTAAAACTACTTACTAACATTACACAGGCTTGTTTATCACTATGACCACTTACCTTAAATGCTATTGCTGCCATACCCATTTCTTGAAATAAATTCATCATTTCATATTCGGAACGCCCATCTATATTCCATTCAATTATACCTTCTCCAGTATATACATTGTTGGAATATTTATGGTGTTCTTCGAATAATAAATCGGGTGGTGTATGTCTTTTATAATAAGGTTTCTTTGATTTCATAATTTTATTTTTTATCCTATTAATTTCAAACTATCTTCTTCCGGTTGAGTATGATCTTGAATAGATATATTAACATTTTCATCAATGGTATTAATTCCTTTTCCTTTATCTAACTTATCTAACCTATTTGCTATGGATTTTAGAATTTCATTTTCTGGAAATTTTACTTGTCTAGTTATTGGTTTAAACATTGGTGTTGATACCGATGCAAAAGGGTGTTGAATACCAAGGTTATATTGTTCTAGCTTATTATTTTCATTGGAATCTAATTTATTATCTATATGATCTATTTGTTTAGAAATTGTATGTAATAATTGACTTTGATAGTTAAAATTAGTTTTCTCTCTGGCCCAACTATCGAGGAACTAATCCAGCCGCCTCTGTTGGACGCCGGTGGAGCTTCGGCTCGCCGGCGTCACCCTCTCTTCTCCCTATCTTTGTTCCTTCTGCTTCTCCTTTCTTCTTCTTTTCGTTTTTTCTTGTTTCTAATTTGGTTTTCGCTTTCCCTCAAATCCAAAATCTCTAACTGGTTTCTTTCTCTCTGGTTACAAACTCACCAGTTTAGCCTTTTGTGGCTCAATCCCTCTCTTCCGATGAACTGGGTATTACCTTTGATTGAGCTTTGGATCTTTTCTGTCAGGCGACAAGGACTCGTCGGATCTGAACCTCGTTCGAAGATCTTCAGAATTATTACCCCGTGTACCCCTTCCGACTGTCACCGAGCTCCAATCTTAACCGTTAAGTGGTCTGCTGCTCTCTCGTTAGGCGACGTATCTTCCACTCATTATGGATCTCGCTCGTTTTCTGAGCCCATCTCGGGTGAAGCCGAGACATCCCTCCTATCGTACCTTGTATCCACACTACGCTTTGCAACCTTGTGGCGCCTCATCTTTACCTTTCTCCGGCCTGTGTATCAAGTTTGGACTTTTGTCCATTTCAGAGCCCATCAAGAAAGGTTTGGTATTCTTTCGTTGATCAAAAACAATTGATATATACCAGCTTTTGAATCGTACCTTTACTGCATTCTGCTGGCCGTTTGCGATGATACCTAATACTAAAATGTGTTATTACTCTCTAATGATCTTACTATTAGATGTCTATGACACCATGTGGAGCTTAGCATTGAATAACCCTCGGATACCACATATTGGTAGTGATCTACTATGTCTGAAACCGGATTTTATCCAGCCAAGATTTACATGTTTAGAATGTTTGCTATTGGCAAGTAGTTTTTTTATCTTGCAGGATGCTCAAATATCTGTCTATTTCTGTGTTCCTGGGACCCTTTTCACCTTCCCTTTTTCCACTGTCTTAGTGCCGTTGCTGGTATACACAGTCAACTTGTGGATTGGAAGCGTGTTTTACAGATGATCCGCTCTCTGTACCTCTTCAAGGCTTAACACTTGTAAGTGCAGCCGAATTTGGGATTGTTTACCAAGCACTAGTTGCAGAAACAATCATGAGTATGAGTTTGAAGTCATCGTTCTCTACTCTCCCTAGCATCGTTCCACTACCTAAGTTCCAATTTGTTGAGACACGAGGACCTCTCCACATTATGGATTGCTTCGGTATAACGACTACTTCTATCATCTATCTAGCTTTATTTTCATCTCTGTTTAAGTTTCATGGTTGTAATCAAAGAGTTATGTTTAACTCTCCCTTGCGATGTAACAATTCTGGTTAAGTTGAATGAAGAAAGGTTGTGCACAAGATATCTTAAATTTAATATCTTGTTTAATATTTTGATTTACACTTTCAGTTTCTGAATCTGCACTAGATTGTCCAGTACGATATTCAGAAAATGAAGGTCTTGAACTGCATGTACTAATTCTTGGTGGAAGTGGATCTCTATATGATCCAAATCGTAACAGTATTTTACCATCTGGTTGCTCTATTACTCTTGAAATATTTCTTTGATCAAAATTTCTAGGTGGTTGTGTAATTTCAATTTTCCATTGTTCTGGCATAGTTATTTCTGTCCATTTTAATTGTTTAGGTGCATAAGTTGAGATTGGTGTATCATTACTATGTGCAGCTAAAATTGTTGTTTCACCTTTATTATCTCTTAATAAACATCTAGGATTAAACTCAGATGTTGATTGTTTAAAGTAGATTCTATATAGTAATAAATATCCATGTCTACCACTTTAAAATTTTATTTCAGGTAAATGTACATTTAATACTAAAGTGTTGAGTATAGTAGGATCATGTAGACTTATTTGATAATTTGGTGCACAATTAAAATAGATTGCTCCATTTTATAAATTTGATTGTACAACTCCTAAAAGTGAATCTTCAAATTTTAGTAAAGTCTTATCTCTTAATAGCATAAGAATAGGTGAATCTAATCCAGTTCTTGATAATGGTTTTATTGCTATTTAAATAAGAGCAAAATGAAGATAATTAAAACCTTTTTGTTTATATTTGTCTAAGGCTATTGATGATAATAATTTAATTTCTTCAAATTCGTTTTGAAGAGATAACGTTTGTTCATGTTCTTTTATTGAATAAGCTGTTTTAAAATCGAAAGTACCAATTTCATAAATATTTTTTGGATTAACATGTGGTAATTGATTTTTTGATATCTCTTGATCAAAAGAAGTAATTTTTGTTATTATTTCTCTTGAATTAATTGTTGATGCAGAATTAGATGCATGTTTATTTTTAAAGAGCTTCCTAAAAGAAGACGCCATGACTTAATCTATACTAAGTCTCATACTAGAGGGATACTAACCGATTCTGCTTTGACACAGCTTCTGGCTTGCCAACGGTCTTACGGCCACTACTTTGGGACTTGCTGCCTGGAACACCTAAAGCAACAGTATCTCTGCAGATTGGCTTGGATCTATCTAGATGGGTTTCATCTTGATGAAGGTCAAGAAGTTCTTCCTTTTGAAAACTTTTTAAATAAAAACATGCAACGAATTGCATCTGTTTATTGAAAATGTTTTATAAATCTTTTTTTTTTTAAAGGATCGTTTTAGTCTGATACCAGTCTTTATTAATCCTCGATACATTAAGACTAAAGTATTAACTTTTTAGGGTATTAACTAAGGTCGAAAAGGAGCCTGTATAACAGGGTTCGAGTTGCGAAATCTAAAGTCAAGAGACTAAAGACGCGGAAATTTGATTAAAAATTTTCTTTTACTAATATAAAATTGTTTTACAAAGATTTGATAATAAAAGTTTACAACTTAAAACTTTGAGAAATTAAAACTTGAAACTTAGAGAGAGAAAATGTTTTCGAGAGAAGGCAGAGAGAATATGTGTGAGAACACTCGTGCCCTTCTTGCTTGGTAGGAGAGTCTTATTTATAGGGAAACTTGGTTGAATAATGTCTTGATACGTGCCGCCTTTTGATTGTGCCGACACTTGTTTTGTCTTTGTTGTTACGTGTCGCTTTTTTATTGTGCCGACAGTTGCTTATGTCATTGCTTACGTCTTGTGGGTCCCATGTGGCTACATATTTCTTCGTGTCGGTCCCGCCTTGTAGGTTGATTCTTCATGATTAAATGCTTCGTAGATATCTTCTTCGACTACAGAAATACGTAAAAATAGCATTTGAAATACTGAAAAACAACATGAAGCTTTGTTTCTTCTCATAAAACTTTTCCTCCTTAGTTCCCTTTGTTTCTATAACACAAATGCTGAATTATTAAAGAAAATAAACTTGAACGAGATTCATTTTAAGCACTACAAACAACCACTCAACAAAATTCTGTGAAAAAAAAGGGGCCAATATATATCAGCCTCCCACAAGCTGAAAGATTTCTTCCTCGAAAGAATACAAGAAAGATAGGTACAAGCTCACTGGTTTACCTCTGTTTACTCCGGGTCAGCAATCGAGTCGAAAGAAAAAGTATGTTCACTGGAGAACTTTTTAACTATCATCTCCTCTTCCTCACCTTTGCTTGGAAGCTTCATTCTCACAATAACCTACAAAACGAGACAAATGCGTATTATGAAGTGCCATTGAAATATGTAGAAATCACTTGTCACTCAGCCAGTTCATCACTTGCATTTTTCTTCATTTCAACTGTAAGGAATCAAACTATTTGAACAATTCATTTCAGGTCTCCCCACAATCACATAGAAGCCAAATGAAACTTAAACCTTCTAAAAATAGAATCTATGCTCTTTGTTTCGCTTACCAAAAAGAGTGTTAAGTGCGTAAAGCAATTAAGAATTGAAGAAGAATGTTTCTATAATTTTGTTTAGGAGTTTTCGAATCTAGAGATTAGGGATTTTACTACGAGATTCTACAATTTCTGCGCACAAAAAACAAATCAAATCGAAAGATCAAAGTACCTTGAAACCAGAATCTGAAACCCCATCTACTCATTGTCCACCGCAGCTTCCGCGATGAGCTTTCGCTTAAGAGGATTAGCCGACGGCGGACACGGAGGAAGCGGACTCTTCAATTTCGCCGGAGACGACCTACAAGGCTATAATCAGACACCAACGAGTTTGGATCCGGAGGCGGGGCGTTCTCTTTGGCGGATCTCATCTTCCATTGGGACTTGGATTTAGTCAAGCTAGGGCTTGGCGTTTGCGGCTCTCCGATATCTCGCAAGACGGCGTTTCTTGGCATCATGAAGTGCTTCATTCTCGAATTAGAATCCCTAAAGAAGAAGAAGAAGAAGAAGAGAAAATCTACTGCTTGCAACAGCCAGTGTTCGCGCAAAGTAACGAGGAAGAAGGGAAGGAGCGAGAGCCGTTAATGGCGAGAATTTGAATTTTCTGATCGAAGAGCATTTTGTTTCACAACATCACATATGTATTCAACTATTGTGATCGCGAGATGAAATCCAACGGTGGAGATAAACTTAAGGGTCCGTGTTTTTGTTCTACCGTTTGGATTATTTTTCTAGGATATTTCAATCCCCACGTGGCAAGTATTGGGTTGGGCTTATAAATAAAGGGCCAATTAAGTGACGGTAATTCCAAACCCCCAACATTCTGTATTCAAATATACGTAATCTTATTTTTTATATATATTTTCTTTTTCCGGCTAAACTTTCATTCAATTATATATCGAAATTACATCCTTAAAGTCATATAAAAAAACAGAACATAAATTCTTACACAAACAGCTATGTGCACCATATGCTGAAAACAATACAAAGAGATAAGTTTCGCAATACATTTTGGTCGAGAAAGCCTTACTCGCTGACGAATACACATATGCGTAGTATTTCCTCGAATACTCTCTTGCTCTAACACGATTCTTTTGCCTTCCTTTACCATGAGGCTTTTCCTTAACCGTATTAGTAAAACCCATTACGCCTGAAACTAGCTCTGTAAAATGATTCTCTGATACCAATTAATCTGTACCAGTGTCTTTTGGAAAAACATAAACTTTAACACGACTTCGATATAACCTAACACTGTCTTCCCCATGACATCAACATTGCCAATCCTCCTTTCAAATATTCCCATAAAAATATGGACCTTTTCTCCCAGAAAAGAAGAGACAGTACCTGACTTTGAGATCGTGAATTATCCAAACATTATTCATAAACTGAGCCAAAAATGTCACAGTTTCAAAATCAAAAACCTGACTGCATCTACTTCTCCATTCATCTTCCTTAATCTTGTCTTTACGTCTTGTTTTCACACTTCTATTCCATGGCCATGGCACTTTAAATCGACATTTTTTCATTCGAGAAAAAACAAGACACAACCACCATCGGAATTCATCGGTGGAAGACAAAGACCGGACATGGACCGCACCATAAAGACGTCAGCAACATAGCCACACAAGTATTGATGTGTGATTGTCGGAAGGTTTCGCTCCCGAAGGGAGAAGGCACCGTAAAGAAGCCAAATCAAACACTTGATGGATTTACACAACTGCCTATTATTAATTAACCGAATAGAGATATAGAAGACGTCACGAGATCACCGACGACAGGAGAAACAATCATTGATTTGAGTGAAAGAAAATACCGATTGACGGAAAGAGACGTCGATTTGATTTTTCACCAAATTATTGGGAGAGCTATGAAGCTGAGATCGACCTAAACCGAATGAAGACCCAGAACCGAAGATCAGAGATCAACGGTCAAGATGAATAAAAGAATATGGTAGATTCAAGAAGGATCTAGATATATAGAGACATGTCAATATCTTAGATATGGAAGATTAATATTTATCTCCAAGATATTATTTCTATATTATTTTAGGAAGTTTAGGGTTTATAATCCCCTATATAAAACTAATGTAGTGTAACATTATTCTTATGAGAGTCCAATTATATTTCTTTCGAGACACTTTTGTGTTCTTACTCTCATGACGAAGATGATAATAATTTAGACATCAACCAGGGATTTATTGACGTGGAAATCAATTTACAAAGGAAAAGAGGAGGATCCAACAGGCAAAGCTGCCGGAAAAAAAAAAAACAAATTCTGATGAAGAGTTGCAGAGATGTGTATGGCCTTTTTGTTCGTTGTTAACCGTCGCTTTCACGTAATCTTATTTATAATACCCACAAAAAACCACACTTCAATTTTAATTAAGATTACAGAAGACCCTAAATTTATATTCAAATATATTTATTCTTTTGAATATATCCACAAAGAATCACACTTACTGGTTTGGATTTTTTAATGGATTTGGAAAATCTAAATCAAATCCAATGTTATTGGTTTTATGATTTTAAAATCCATATTCAAATCCAGTGTTATTTGTTCTGTGATTTTAAATTTGATTTTAGAATCAAGTATTGTTCAATAGCTAATATTTGTTTAAAGATTTGAGTGGGTTTATAAATGTTTTTGAAATCAAAATAAAGGATCAAATATAGAGTTGAACCTTGTTAGAAGGTGTTATTGGTTTATGTGTTTTAATTGATTTAGAAATCCGTATAGAATTTATAAATCTAAGAAAAATATATTGATTTATAAATCAAATATGTGAATTTTAGCAAGTATTTATAAATCTGAGGGTTTCCCTTTGGATTTTGTTATTGGTTTATATATTTTAATGGATTAATAAATCTGAACAAAGTCCAGTGTTATTGTTTCCATGATTTTAAAATCCAAACTAAAATCAAGTGTTATTGGTTCCATGATTAATAAATTCTGATTCAAATCAGGTGTTATTCAATCATACGGATTCATTTGAATTTGATTTTAAATGAGTGGGTGTTATTGTTTTATGTATTTTAATGATTTATAAGTCTGAATAAAATCCAGTGTTATTGGTTCTAGATTTAAAATCCAAGTTAAAATCAAGTTTTTTTGTTCTATGATTTATAAATCCAAATTCAAATCAGGTGTAATTCAATCATACAGATTCATTAATGGATTTGATTTTATATGAATTTGGTGGATTTTTGTTAATATATACAAAGACTAAAATCCGGAAAAAACCCTCAATTTGTAATACTTATTAAAATTCACATATTAGATTTATAATCAGTCAAAATACATAAACTAATAACACCCTCTGAATTTGGTGGATTTGAGTGGATTTCTTTGTTAAAAATAAAAACACTAAGATCCGAAGGAAAACCTCGGATTTGTAAATACTTATTGATGTACGAGTTTTAAACCCTATTTCCTACTGCAAGTGCACAGCAAATCAGAGTAGTACTTATGGGTCGATCCCACGAAGACCAAGTTCACACTATGGTAATGAGCTAAAATCAAGAGCTAAGAGATTCAACAAGGGTTATAAAATCGTGAGTAGCAAGTTACTAAAGCAAATCGGTTTTAACAATATTAAAGCAAGCGTTAGGTCAAGGCAATTCGCAGGAAATTCAGAGCAAGGTCAAACAACTATTCAGGTTTTTATTAAGAACAAGTCTAGAACTCAAAACACAAGGATAATATTAATCCACTCTCGTGGTACTAATACTTTATCTAGCAACCTAAAAATCCTAACTCTCGTTGGTATCAGATCGCAGATAAGCATTAATAATCAAGTTTGATCTGTTCACAATTCTCCAATACATCTACTCTCGCAGGTAATGAATATTGCTCATCTAGATCTCTTCTAGCAACCTAGCAACTCTCGCTGTCTAGATAAACCTAAGATCATGAACAGAATGGCCAAATCGGTCCAAGCAATGCGAATCACCTAGATGAAGACTACCGAATTTGATTCCTATTTGTGTTCAACCCTAGCTCATGAATTCCTTTGAAAACCTTAACCTAACTAATGATCTACTCAGACATAATCAAAGATGAAAGAAATAAAACAGATGATATAGAAGAAAGCATGAAATCGATATTGAAAATAAGGAGTACTAGGGTTCAGAAATCTTCTCCAAATTGTAGCTTGAGATCTTCTCCCTTACAAAATAATTCCAAAAGCTAAAGGTAGATGAAAAGATAAAATAAGATCCTAAAACCTAAGACTAAGAAGAGTATTTATATTAGGTGTAATAGGCGGCTGGAAGGAGGCTGGGCTTCTTAAAAGTCGGCGGCAATCATTAGGGTAAATCCCTTCTTTTTGTTTACTTCCGCGGCGAGCAGGTGCTCACTTGGTGGCCGAAATCCGCGAGCATGTGCTCATCGATTGGAGTTGGTGATTCTTCATAAGATTTTACTTCTTTTCTTCAAATTTGATTCTTTTCTGTTCCAAAGGTTCCAAATGCTCCAAACTCCAATTTCAGCTCCAAAGCTACCTAAAACTCCTAATACACACTCAAAAACTCTAGAAATAATTAGATAAAGGGGTTAGAAAGGGTAAAAATCCCAAAATATCAATTCCCCCAGACTTAGATCTTTGTTTGTCCTCAAACAAAACTAAAATCAAGACATGGAGAAATCGGTGGAGACTCACAAAATCTCAGAAACCAAGAGTAATCCAATTTCATCAGACCACATACCTTAGAACAAGAGATACATTGCTTTACCGAAAACCTCAACAACAAAGTTCACCAACCTCAAACCATATGGCTTACAATCCCAGAAAAATCTAAGTTCAAGACAATAGACTCTCTACATTCAATTAGAGGTGGCGTGAGCTTCTTGCTAAAGACACTAGCTAAGTAAAACGAGGCTTGGTAAAAATCAGGCTTATAATTGGTGGTGAAGCTTAAGCGTGTTTAGGGTTACCTTGTTTCAAGAGAGTGCAGGATATCGCACAAACGGCAAGGGAGAATGGACTCATTGATGTCCACAACCTCTAATTCACTCTCCTCCTTAAATCGATTTTCATCTTCATTCCTCTTTTCCTTTCCATGCTTTCTTGCGATTTACTCATGCTTCGGGACATACATCTTGAGTTACTAACTCGCCACCCCATATCCTTGAGCTACTAGCTCGGTTTTTCTCTTTTCTCTTTTTTTTTTTTTTTTTTTTTTTTAGAAGAGTTACCTTGGGATAGGGGACTTTACTTGTGTGTGTGTCCTTTGGCTAAAATGATCCTTTTCGTCTTCATACCCTAACAGGTCGTTTTTAGGCTTGTTTCTTTTCTGGACACGCTGAGCAGGTGCTCTAAATCAGCGAGTATAGCGAGCATGTGCTCGTGAACTTTTCTAGCTTTCTCCTGACATCTTCTTCAGCGAGAGTGAATCAGAAGCTGCGTCAGTCCTTTTCTCCCCGACCTTTTTGCACATATCTGCATAGATGTGAAATAAAAATACAAGTGCATGTGGTATAGAAATGGTTGGGTTCAGGGCAAGGTACTAACTAAAAGCTAGCTATTCAGGATCAGCAAGAGTGGCAAAAGGGATAAAAAGTCCTGAATATATTATGTAACACGTTTTCTAATCCTAGTGCCAGTAACAAGAAGAATTAAAGTCCAGATTATGTCCATAAAAATAGAGTCTAAAGCCTATCCGATAAACCTTAAAGGGATTGAAGTTTTCTGGCCTGAGGAAGGATCCGAATGTGAGAAGGCGTCGGCTCGTCTCTGTATTCTAAATTCTGCAGCAATGTTCACTAGAAGGCAGGTCATACTCACAAATGGTTAGAACTCATCATAGATTTTGGTCATAATCTCCAGAAGTTGTGATTTGACCCTTATAACAGACTGACTCAAAATAAAGAAAATAACAGGAACAAAGTGCAGACTCGATAATAACCTCCCCCAGACTTACTTCACACCGTCCCGGTGTGAAAATAAGCTAGAGGAGCAAGCAAAAGAAAACAAGGAAAACAAAGAAAGCATAGAGGAAACGGAAAAGATAAGAGATAGAGATGGGTACGGTGCGTCAATCGACAGGTGGGTCCTCTGGGCTCTCGCTCCTGGCTCTGCCGGTACGTCTGCGGCGTCTCGGATGGCGCTCAGAAGGGCTCGTCGCAGCAGCTGCAGAATGGTGGCAACAGCCACTGGAAAGGCGCTCTAAGATCCGCTGCATGAGGCTGTTGTTCTTCCTTTGTGAAGCCACCATCCAGCGCCTGTACTCGGCGGTATCTGCCTCGTCGGAGATGGGGGAAGATCGTACTCGCCGGTGGCATCTGATGTAGAGGGGCGACGAGACTGCGGGGTGCTGTGGATGAAATCGTCCTCCAGGTGAGGCATAGGGCCGTGAGAAGAGCTGGCAAAGTCCTGGTCTGAGAGGGAGCGTCGCGTGAAATCGTCCAAGAGAAGGACCTTGTGTATGAAGCGTAAATCCTCGATAGAGCAAAGCTGTGTCTTTGCTGGGTCCGGGAGGTAGATGTGCTGCGGTAGCCCGTTGATACCTGTGTACTGATAGAGATGCTGATCTGATCTGGAGGGAGAGAGAATGCGAGAGTGGAGCAGATGCCTAATGTCCATACGCTCGCCCTGCTCCACGTAACTGAAGTAGCAGAGTTGGACGTGAGCGATCTCGAAGAGTCCGGTCAGAAGGCTGCCAATCCGCTCTGTTTGCTTCGTCTTGCGGTCCTTGATGCTGCATATCAGCTCGGCGAAGTGCATGCCGAGGTTGGAGCGATAAAACTCCGGTGGTGGTGCGCCGAGCAGAAGGGAGTTAACTCCATGAGGGCCAACAATAACGTCACTGCAACCAAGATACAGCAGGATCATCTCTTCCGTGTGTACCTTGTTTCCGGATGGGCGGTTGAGCACCATGTTGCTGAAGATCCGGGCGCAGATGCGGAGAGCCGGATGTCGGATGCTGGACTGAGCGGCGGAGTTGGAACAGTATGTGCCACGACCGATTGTCTCCCAAAAGTCTTTACTTCCTTGAACCGCGTGGGGAAGTCGAGGCGCTCCACTTCGTGCTTGAACCCGTACATAGTGGTGAAGTTCACCATGGGGATGTCGAATCTTCGACCGCCAGCTTTGAACATGAATGTGGCGCCAGCTAGAGTCCGGTTCTCGGGATCCTGGTGAATGATCCGCGCGGAAGCGAGACACTGACGGACTAGTTCCGGATAAAGGATCGATTCTTCAAAAGAGAAAGATAGGCAGTGGGCGTTGGAGAGTATTCTGGACACGGTGTCGTGCAGTCCAAGCATCTCCAATGTCTCGCGGCAAACAAAACGCGTCGGTGCAATAGTGAGTTTCAGCATCTGATTGTAGTAGGATGCATCCCGTTGATCCCACACTTCGTCGGATTGAAGAGGCAAATTGTCGTCCGGCAAGGCGAACGGCGTGTTCTCTGGACGAGGCCACGGGTAAAGCCATGGTGAGGGGACTGATCCCTTGCCTTTTCGACTTTGTTTTGGAGCCATTAGTACCTGCGCATAGCGAAAATCAACGAGCATGAGCTTAAAGGAAGAAAATCGCAAATCGCCCAAGGAAAACCATCAATCACAACCCATGTTTTTAGCAACCCAAACTTGAATTCAAGTGATAATACTGCACCCAAAACCGATAAAACAGATCACAAAGCATAAGCATCTACAATATCAAATCCGCCATTAATGGCCCCAAGCTTTGTGAATTGCATGTGAGGTATAGAGTCCGAATTATCAAGCAAAACAGGTGAAAGTACATCAATGGAACGAGATAATGATGATTCTAGCTCGGACTACACACAGGAGAAAGAGATAGGAAACTTCCCTTAACCATGGCGGACAGAAAAATTGAGTTTTGAAGACGTACCTTGTGCGTGAGACAAAAGCGAGTAGAGATTCGAGATGAGGCGAGAAGGCGCACAGATTACCCAAAATTTCGAAAATCGGCTAAGGTTTGAAAATCTGTGTTTGGGGGTTTGTGGGGTTCGATATCGGCGAGAGAGAGAGGGAGGAGAAGAAATCGGAGGGAGAAGAAAAGAGGAAAAAAGGAAAAAGGAAAAATAGGAAAAAGGAGATTTTTTTTTTTTTTTTGGAAAAACGCGGGATGAAACCGTTTTGAAATTGCGGAGGACTTACCTGGAACGAGCAGGTGCTCGGAAGTCTCCGCAGATCGAGCAGGTGCTCGTATAGAATCGCCGATTTTTCCAAATTTTTTTTTTTTTTTTTTTTTTTTTTTTTTTTTATCTGAAACAAAGAAAAACAAAACCAAAAATCAATAGCAAAGGGAAAATAAAAAGAAATAATTACACTTACTAGTGGGTTGCCTCCCACTCAGCGCTTGGTTTAAGTCGTTAGCTTGACTTGGTGAGCTGATCAGGCTTGTGGAGGTTCGGTCAGGGGAAAGTCTTCCCCTTCCTCGAGTTGTGTGTCGGCCAGGTAGGGCTTCAATCGCTGCCCATTAACCACGAACTCTTCGCCTTTGTTGTTAATCAGAACAACTGCTCCGTATGGCCGGACATCTTTGATGGTGAATGGTCCAGACCACCTCGAGCGCAGCTTCCCAGGAAAGAGCTTCAACCGAGAATTGAAGAGCAGAACTTGATCGTTTGGGCGAAATTGCGAGCTAGGATGCGCTTGTCGTGATATGCCTTAGTCCGCTCCTTGTATATTTTGGAGTTCTCGTAGGCGAGATGCCTAATCTCCTGAAGCTCATGCAGCTGCATCATTCGTCTCTCTGAAGCCGGCTTAATGTCATAGTTAAGAAACTTGACTGCCCAGGCGGCTTTGAATTCCAGTTCAACGGGAAGATGGCAAGCTTTTCCATAGACAAGGTTGAAGGGCGTGGTTCCTAATGGCGTTTTGTAAGCCGTCCGGTATGCCCATAAAGCATCGTCCAACTTAGAAGCCCAATCCTTACGAGTCGTGCTCACGGTTTTCTGCAGGATGCTCTTGATTTCACGATTGGAAACCTCGACCTGCCCACTCGTTTGCGGATGATAGGGAGTGGCGACTTTGTGCTTAACACCGTTCTTGCGCAGAAGTGACTCGAAGATCTTGTTGATGAAGTGAGAGCCTCCATCGCTGATGACCACTCGCGGAACTCCAAACCTGGGGAAGATGATAGATTTGAACATCTTAATCACGACCCGTGCGTCGTTAGTGGGGCTTGCAATAGCCTCAACCCATTTGGACACATAGTCCACCGCGACGAGTGTACTCGTTCCCAAAAGAGGAAGGAAACGGGCCCATAAAGTCGATTCCCCAGACATCGAATACCTCAACCTCGAGAATGAAGTTCTGTGGCATCTCATTGCGCCTACTAATGTTCCCCTGTCGCTGGCATGAATCGCACCGTGAGACAAATCTCTGTGCGTCCCTGAACATAGTCGGCCACCAGTATCCTGCTTGTAGCGCCTTGGAGACCGTCTTGAAAGTGGCGAAATGACCTGCGTACGAAGAACCATGGCAGTGAAATAATATGTCCGGAATCTCTTCTTCAGTCACGCATCTTCGGAAAACTCCATCTGGACAGTGCTTGTACAGGTAAGGCTCATCCCAGAAGTAGTGGCGGATGTCCTTGAGGAATTTCTTCCTCCTGTACCCTGCGAAGTTCCGCGGTTCTTGATCAGCAGCTAGGTAGTTGGCTATCTCTGCAAACCAAGGCGTAGAAGAGCGCTCGGTGTGTGTAGCCTGTGCGCAGAGTTCTCTTTGAGCAGGTGCTCGCTGGGTGGGAGCATGTGTTCCTTGATATGGAAAACGCCGATGGAATAAATCTGTTCCTCCGGAGACTGTCATCAAGAGGCGTTTCTACATCAATCCTCATCCTAGACAAATGGTCGGCAGCTCCATTGTCTATCCCCTTCTTGTCCTTGATTTCGAGATCGAATTCCTGTAGGAGAAGAATCCATCTGAGCAGACGCGGCTTTGCATCCTTCTTGGTCAGTAAATACTTGAGAGCCGCGTGATCAGTGTGCACGATGACCTTAGATCCAACAAGATAGGATCGGAACTTCTCAAAAGCAAAGACAACCGCTAGAAGCTCCTTCTCGGTTGTGGCATACTTGCATTGTGCGTCATCTAAGGTGCGGCTAGCATAGTAGATAACGTGAAGCTTCTTGTCTTTCCTCTGTCCGAGAACTGCTCCAACAGCGTAATCACTAGCGTCAGTCATCACCTCAAAAGGAAGGCTCCAGTCTGGTGGTTGCACAATGGGTGCGCTGATGAGAGCTCCCTTGATCGTATGGAAGGCTTCGAGGCATGCATCATCGAATTCAAACTTCACTTCCTTGCAGAGTAGGCGTGTAAGAGGCCTGGCGATTTTTGAGAAATCTTTGATGAAGCGTCTGTAGAAACCGGCATGACCTAGGAAACTGCGGATCCCTTTAACTGATGTTGGCGGTTGCAAGTTCATCATGACTTCGATCTTGGCTTTGTCTACTTCGATCCCATCCTCTGAAATCCGATGTCCGAGCACAATCCCATTCCTGACCATAAAATGGCACTTCTCCCAATTAAGAACCAGATGTTTCTCCTCGCATCGTTTGAGTACCCTGCACAGATTGGACAAACAATCAGAGAAAGAGTTCCCGTACACCGAGAAATCGTCCATGAACACCTCCATAATGTCTTCAATCAGGTCCGTGAAGATGGACATCATGCATCGTTGGAAGGTAGCTGGGGCGTTACACAATCCAAACGGCATGCGCCGGTAAGCGAACGTGCCGTAGGGACATGTAAACGTCGTCGTCTCCTCCTGATCGTCTGGGTGAATGGGTATCTGAAAGAAACCTGAGTAACCATCTAAAAAACAGTAGTATGGATGGTTAGCAAGTCTCTCAAGCATCTGATCAATAAAAGGGAGAGGAAAGTGGTCTTTGCGAGTTGCAGCATTCAGCTTACGGTAGTCTATGCACATCCTATGTCCGGTTACAGTCCTAGTTGGTATTAGCTCATCTCTATCGTTTTTAATGACAGTGATTCCCCCGTTTTAGGGACTACATGAACAGGACTAACCCAAGTACTATCAGATATGGCATAAATTACCCCTGCTTCTAGAAGTTTCATTATCTCCTTCTTAACAACATCTTTTAGATTTGGGTTTAACCTCCTCTGATGTTCTATAGAACTCATCGATTCATCTTCTAGATGTATCCTATGCATGCAAAGATCAGGTGAGATACCAGGAATGTCAGCAAGCGAGTAGCCTATAGCCTTTCTATACTTCCTGAGTTCACATAAGAGTAAGGCTACTTCTACATTGTTCAGGTCAGCATTTATAATCACAGGATAGGTAGAGTTTGTTCCCAGAAATGCGTACCTGAGCCCAGCTGGAAGAGTTTTAAGTTCCAGTTTAGGAGCTTTCAACTCGCTCCAGGGGCTGTCAATCGGATCGAGAGGTGGAGCAGGTGCTCGCGGAATCTGCGCAGGTGCTCCAGCGGTTGCTAACGTTTCTCTTCATCGTCAAGACTCATGTAGGCCACCATCTGTTCCATTCTGCGGCTCGAATCTAGCATCTTGGCGTGGCTGTCAGCTTCTTCATTCATGAAACCGTGTTCCCTTTCAGCCAAGGTGAGGGCGGTTTCGAGAGGATCCGGGCAGAGAATCTCTTCAGCTGCCTCCTCGTAGACGTCGTCTACTCCTTCCACAACAAAAGTCTGTCCGTCTAACATGGGCTTCTTCAGCAGCTTATCCATCTCAAACGTCATAACCATGTCTCCCAGCTGGAGATCGATAACTCCATTCTGGACGTCTATAATCGCACCAGCTGTGCATAGGAAAGGACGACCTAAAATCAGAGGATCCTTCGGCTCCTCGTCAAGTTCCAGAACTACAAAATCGGCCGGAATCAGTGTGTCTCCTATCCGTACGTATATATCCTCCAGAACTCCTTTAGGAAGCTTGGTTGATCTATCAGCAAAAACCAAGGAGATGCGCGTGGGTTTGAACTTGGTGAATCCCAAACGCTTGGCAACCGAGTAAGGCATGAGATTCACGCTGGAACCAAGATCGCATAGAGAGCATGAGAAAGTCATTGGGCCAATCGTGACTGATAAAACAAATCGCCCAGGATCGCCTCTCTTCTTGACGACTTTGTTCTGAAGAACGGCGCTGCACTCCTTTGAAACCGTCATCACCTTCTCTTCCTCCACGATTTTTCCAGAGACAAGAGTCTTCATGTACCGTTTGAGAGCCGGTATCATCTGAACTGCATCAGCGAGAGGTAGCTTGACAGTGAGATCCTTAAGCATCTCTCTACACTTAGCATCTTCCAAGTCCTTGCGAGACTTCTTGGGTGGCACAGGGTAAGGAACCTTAGGCTTGTACACCCTTTCTGGAATCGCCGCGGTTTTAGAGGTAAGTAGTGTGGTCTGACCGAGCACGTGCTCGGTTGAGCCGCCAGGGTGCTCAGTTGAATCATCCTCTAAAATGTCGAATGGTGAAGGTGTTGATTCAGCTTGCGTCGAGTGGTTACTTGTTTCACCACGTTTCGTAGGTGCCTTGACCCGATCCGAGCAGGTGCTCGTAGTTGGCTTCTCCTACTTTGCCTTTGTCCGATCGAGGGTGATCTATCCTGGAGTGTCTTTCCGCTTCTCAGCTCAATGGCGTTGACAAACTCCTTCCTAGGCGCCTCAACTTTTCCAGGCAGAGTTCCTGGTGTCCTTTTTATGGATTCTGCAGTCTGAGCAATCTGAACATCCAGTTGCTTCATATGCGTCCACACAGCTTCGTACTTCCCATTGAGATCCACGTACATGGTGTCAACCTTAGCATTAATCTCAGCTGCGGCTTTCTGTTGTCCGGCTAGGAGTTGTTGCATCATGTTTTTCAGCTCATCTTGAGATCCGGATGCTGGAGAGGAGGCCGCGGATTCTGAAATTGCTGAGGCTGTGGGTTCTGAAACTGGGGTTGCGGATTGTTGTATGGCTGCCTAGGTTGATTTCCTCCTTGAAATCGGTTCTGGTTAGGGATGAATGGCCGGTTCTGGCTCTGGTAGTTGTTGGAGTAGCCTCTCTGAAATCCCGTCTGAGGTTGAGTTCCTTGTTTAGGGTAGACTTGATCCTGAGGGTTCTCCACATTGTTGCTTCTGTAGGACAAATTCGGGTGAGTGTTGAAACCTTGGTTGTTGAAGCCACGGTTTTGCCCAAAACTTTGTCCACTCACGTAGTTGACCTCCAACTGATCATCACTTGTTTCCTCTCCAAAAACCTGGGCGATGGGCTCTTCTCCATGCTCATCTACGAAGTGGACCGACTTTTGGTTTCCCTTAAGCAATAGGTTAACCTTGGCTGTGAGCTCATCTATCTTCTTTGACTCCACGCTATTGACCTTTTTCTGTCATACTCCGGAGACTTGTTGCTGGAGCTTGCTGCGAGGTTCTCAATTAGCTCCAGAGCTCCTTCCTTTGATTTGGTGTAGAAATCTCCATTGCTGGCGGCATTGAGGGCGTTTCTGTAGTCCCATTCTACTCCATCATAGAAAGTACTGAGCAGCTGCTCATCGCTGAAACCATGGTGAGGGCACTCACGCTTGTACTCCTTAAAGCGTTCCCACGCTTCATTAAAGGTCTCTCCGGGAAGCTGCTCAAACGTGGATATCTTGCTCCTTAAGGCTGCGGTCTTTGACTTCGTGTAAAACTTGTCCAAGAAGGCCGATCTTGCATCTGCCCATGTCGCTAGAGAGCCTGGTGGTAGAGACTTCAACCACCGTGAAGCTTTTCCCGCAAGAGAAAATGGAAAAAGCTTGCACTTCAGGAAATCTGGAGTCACACCATTAGAGCCGGTTGTGCTACAAATTTCCTCGAAGTTCTCGATGTGATCCATCGGAATTTCGGCAGGCAAACCATGGAAGAGATGCTGCTTCACGAGTGCAATCATCTGAGGCTTGATCTCATAGTCTTGCCTCTGGATAGTCGGAGTGACGATAGCAGACCGATCTTGGTAATAAGCATGTGCTGCGTCTTTGTCTCCGAACGCCGGTTGTTGAACGAGCTGCCGCTCTTGCTGCAAGCGCAGCTGCTCCATGGTTGCCTGAAGAGTTCGCAGCTGAGCTGCCATGTCGATTTGATCGCCCATCTCTGTAGAGGCGGTATCAGTTGTTTCTAGATCCGGAACAGGTGTGTTTCGTCTCTGCCTGTTCTCTCTCGTTCTCTCCTTGCTAGCTCGTCGTTTGTCAAGTTCACAAGGTTCTCGGTATTCTTGCTCCTTGTGCTCCTGGTCATGCACCTGAAACACAAAGAAAAGAAAAAGAGAAAAACGAGTTTAGTGTAGTTCTTAGTCTAATGACTCAGCCGTAAACCAAAGGTGAAAATTTTGGTCCCCGGCAACGGCGCCAAAAACTTGATGTACGAGTTTTAAACCATTTTCCTACTGCAAGTGCACAGCAAATCAGAGTAGTACTTAGGGGTCGATCCCACAAAGACCAAGTTCACACTATGGTTTAATGAGCTAAAATCAAGAGCTAAGAGATTCAAACAAGGGTTGTATAAAATCGTGAGTAGCAAGTTACTAAAGCAAATCGGTTTTAACAATATTAAAGCAAGCGTTAGGTCAAGGCAATTCGCAGGAATTCAGAGCAAGGTCAAACAACTATTCAGGTTTTTATTAAGAACAAGTCTAGAACTCAAAACACAAGGATAATATTAATCCACTCTCGTGGTACTAATAACTTTATCTAGCAACCTAAAAATCCTAACTCTCGTTGGTATCAGGATCGCAGATAAGCATTAATAATCAAGTTTGATCTGTTCACAATTCTCCAATACATCTACTCTCGCAGGTAATGAATAAATTGCTCATCTAGATCTCTTCTAGCAACCTAGCAACTCTCGCTGTCTAGATAAACCTAAGATCATGAACAGAATGGCCAAATCGGTCCAAGCAATGCGAATCACCTAGATGAAGACTACCGAATTTGATTCCTATTTGTGTTCAACCCTAGCTCATGAATTCCTTTGAAAACCTTAACCTAACTAATGATCTACTCAGACATAATCAAAGATGAAAGAAATAAAACAGATGATATAGAAGAAAGCATGAAATCGATATTGAAAATAAGGAGTACTAGGGTTCAGAAATCTTCTCCAAATTGTAGCTAGAGATCTTCTCCCTTACAAAATAATTCCAAAAGCTAAAGGTAGATGAAAAGATAAAAGATAAGATCCTAAAACCTAAGACTAAGAAGAGTATTTATATTAGGTGTAATAGGCGGCTGGAAGGAGCTGGGCTTCTTAAAGTCAGTCGGCAATCATTAGGGTAATAGGGGGTAAATCCCTTCTTTTTGCTCTTGTGTCACGTTGTCGAAATCCGACAGCATGGCGCATGCTCATCGATTGGAGTTGGTGATTCTTCATAAGATTTTACTTCTTTTCTTCAAATTTGATTCTTTTCTGTTCCAAAGGTTCCAAATGCTCCAAACTCCAATTTCAGCTCCAAAGCTACCTAAAACTCCTAATACACACTCAAAAACTCTAAAATAATTAGATAAAAAGGGGAGAAAGGGTAAAAATCCCAACATATCAATTATTAAAATGGGGGATTTTGAAAAATGCCTTATTTAAGAATTGATATTTGAAAAATACCCCAGTATTTTTGGATTTTGAAATACACTTTTTATATTTAAAAACTATTTTGACCATATTTAAAACAAACATTATTAGATCATTATAATTAAAAATAAAATTTGAAAATAAAATGTTAAGATTGATATTTTATTTTTGTTGCCGATATAAAAAATATCTTAATTATTTAAAATTATTAATTTTAAAATGGATTAGTATATTTTCAATTTTAAATTTTATATCTTAACAAACATAATTATTTTGGAACCTTATATAAAAAAATTTAATATCCCACTTATAATCTAACTTCATCACATACTTGACAATAATTTTGAAATAAAGTTTTATGATGAAAAATATTAAGATTATAAAATCTAATTAATCACCATGTATGGATCAAGATTATAAATTATTTTGGTTCAGGAAAAAAAAAATTATATTTATAAAAATAATAAAAGAACTTTTATCATTTTATAGTGAAACAAAATCAAAATAAAATTTTAATTTTTCTACTTTTAATTATTTAAAATTCATTTATTTAACTTAATTATAAATTTTATTCTATGATAATTAGTCATTTCATTTTAAAAAAGTGTAGTTTTCAAAATCCAAAAAAACAAAGTTATTTAAACAAAAACTCTTATTAAGGTATTTTCCCAAATTTTCTCTATTAAAATTCACATATTAGATTTCGAAATCAGTATATTTTGCTTCGGTTTA